>VZTX01004613.1:1329191-1441413 GCA_013400915.1 Pardalotus punctatus | reverse complement strand
TAAATTGTTTTTGCTGTTTCACAATGGCCAGGAATGGATGTGCAAGTAGGATTATACATTTCAGGAGGCATGTGTTGGTATTTCCTGCAATGCTTTTTTAATTTTATTCTTACCAAGAACTGTAATGTTAATTTAAATATCGCTCTCTAAGAAATGAATTATTTTAAAAAAATCTTCTGAAAAAGTGAGAAGGGGTGATTAAAGTCTATGTCACTGTGAATATTATTTTTTTAAAGAGAAACAATGGATGTTAAACATCTAGCCGATTGCCATTGCACAATGGCTTAGATGAGCACTTTTTCAAAGCATATGCAAAATGGATAAAATCTATACTCACTTAAAAGCTTATGCAAACTTTCAAAACTACACTGACTAACAGGTGACTTACTTCCTAAATTAAATTTAACATTATCATAAGTATTCTTCCTCTAGTAAGTGTCAGAATGTATGTAGAGTTGACCTAAGCTAGTCAATGGCTTTATTTCCATAAAGTTTAATACCAGTTTCCATTTTCACTTGTTCAATTAGGACAGAGGGACGACAAAAAAATGTATCAATGTGAGGTGGGAACGTGAAAATCAAAGACAGGTTTGAAATTGGGCATATTTCATAAAAGACTAATAATCAGACTAAATAACGAGAGCCAAAATCCCACAGGCATTTCAAGAAGCTTCCAAAACACTTTCTCTGTCTGTCGAGCCTTTGTGGTCTTGCTGACTTTATAGATTTGGGTGTATTGTGGGAAGAGCCCTCAGCTTTTAATATTTCACAACGTACTAGTTATTTACTCAGTTACTTCCTCTGCAGCAGTCAGTGTCAAGGAAACCCTGTCTGGCAAGCTGCCAGCCTTGGCTTTTGTGGCACAGAGGGGCCATGCCCATCTTGCTGCCTTGTCCAGCATCTTAACTGCTTGTGTTGGATGCTGGTCAAGAGTTTTAATGACAAGGCACCCCACGAAAATCAACAACCTCATTTCTCTCTTGAAAATTCAGTTGTGGAAGTTTGCACAGCACATGGAGGGTTCTTAAACAACCAGGATTAGTTACGTGTGGCATAATATCAATAAATGTCAAAATCCAGTTAAATAGGTGAAAATTGGATGATTAGGTAAAATGGTCAAGATACATGGAAATGTTTTTTTCTCTTTAAGTGGGACACAACGTACAGAGACCTGCTTAAGCAGCCTGCGTAAACCCTGTTGAATGCTGCCAAAGATGTGCCTTGCAGGTGATGTGGACTTGGAGGTGAAGTGATGCTTCCTGTTGTATGCCCTGTTTACTTTGAGCACTGTGTCCCCTGTACAACTTTGTGTTTCTGTGTTACCTTAGAGAACTGTGCTGAATCTACCTCTGCAGCCATGTATCTGGAAGAGTGTTCCAGTGACCTGCAGGGCAGGAAATGTGACAGAAGCCAGATCAGGTCTCACACAGCACTGCACTTCTGCTGTCTTGACTCAACAGCCAAATGGCATCACTTTGGGAATTCCTTCAGTCATCTTTGGAATTACAGAGCCTTAGTATAGAAGGAAAAGTGTAAAAGTCAGACCTTGAATTCAGTGTAATCTGATGCAGTGATATGGTGCTACTATGCTACCACAATTTCCTAGCCTGTTCCCTGGAAATGCTACAGTGCTTTTCTTCTTTTCTGCAGATACTCTGAGAAGATACAAGGTGGCTAAATACTATGGCTGGTAGTCATGACTGTCACTCCTACAATTACTCAGGGAAGGCTCATATGGACTAACCAGGCCTTGCCTGTGTATTCACGTTTCATTATCTCCATCTCTTGTGTTTTCGTTTGTTAGGTATCAAATTAACCATCATTTGGCTTATTGGAATTCACTTTGGAAACTCACTCAGAGGTCGCTGGGTAAGAGAGTTCACCAGCGTTTTCAGTACAGTCTAGGCAATCTGCTTTAAAGGATGATTAAGTTTTCTGATTTCCTCATGTAGAAATGCACTTGGAAAAAATGATTAATAAGAATAATCAGAGTAAGTGGGGAGTGGATTTGGAAAGATAAAAGTCATTCATTTCCTCCCACCACCCTAGCTTTTGTTTAGAACCCTTTTTGCTCCACTAATGTGGTCAGGGATGTGGGAAGGAGAAGGAAGGGCTCTGCCATTGGTATTAAATTATATTTGACATTGAAGGTCTTTTTAGAGTGAAAAGGGACACTGCCAAATCAAAATCTAGACATATTCTTGCAAATATTTTGCCTTCCTTCCTTCATTCCCAGGGGACAGAACATATTATGCATGTAAAGGATGTTATGCGACTAATGGAAAACCAAAGAGTGCCTATCCTAACGAAATGGCCTGTGATGTCCCAGCAGCTGCCTGCCTCCATTTCTCATGTTAGCAGACTGATGGACCCCAGGGCCAGGATCATTAGCCAAGGCAAGTGCCTATGGATCATGGCAGAGAGCTGGCAGGGAAACCATAAAGACTCTCTGCACTGCAGGACAGGTCACTCCATCACATGGGCGCCGTTTACCTTTATCTGTCGATGCACACCACAGCAGACCATGAAGTGCTGGCCATCACCAGCCATGGACACAGAATCTGCAGTCACTGAAGCAAATACTGAGAGCTGCTGCACATCAAAGCCCAACAGCCTTTCTACCTTTAAATGAAGGAAGGAACAGTCAATTAGGTTCAAGCTTTAAAGATTTGATAAACCAGATCACACCACTTTGTTGAAGTATTAGAGCAGGACATGGGCAAGGTGTGATTGTGTCTAGATTGAAGACACAAACTTTACAGTTAAAATAGCTCATGCATTACAATGATTTTTCAGGGCAAGGAAGAATATAGAAAGAAATTAAGCACAAAGATGGTAGGAGCTAGGCTGGCTCTGCAACAACACTTAGGTTCCTAAAAATACTGTAACAGATAAGAGTTCAAAACCTGAGCATTTTAAATGACTCAAGACGTCTTTTTTTTAACTTAAGAAACCTACAAACATATTCATGAAGATTTTCAAAGCCCAGATTCACTGCACCTAATTTCAGGTCCCTAAATATGCAGCATTAATCTCTGCTTGGTGTGTACTCAGGCAGATCTCCCTCGATTGTTGAAGTGAGCAGTTCCTGCAGAGAGGCCTCTCTCTCTCTCTCACTCTCTCCTCTCTCCAGTTCTCTTGAATTTCAGTGCTGATAAGGTTGATGGCAGTAAATTGAGGAACTTGGTTAAGAACCTGAAATTAAGGGCCTGCATGCAATGGCTGCATATGAGTTCATGTAGAAAGTTTGTGTCTTCAATCTAGACGCAATCACACCTTGCGTGTATCTGGCTATTTGCATGCATAAAACCTTGTATCCATTATAGTAGCAGAACAAATAAAAAGGCTTTTAAATAAGAGCAAGAAGCAATGCTGTCTTGTGCAATGTCGTTGTTTAAGAGTACAGCTAGAGTATGCAAGTGAGCTGCTCTTTTCTCTGTGATCTACACTTGGCTTTATAAGAAGTTCAAAAAGAACTAATCTTCTGATTTCAACTGGCACACATCAACCCATAATGATTTAGGGTGTTCTTCAAATGTTTAGCAACAGTACAGCTATGTGTTTCTGAAGGAAGGTTTTCTGCTGGGGTTTCACATGTATTTTCAGCTGTGATAGGAGGAAAGTGTACAGAAAAATAAACACCTCATAACTTAGAGCATTTAAATAAGACATTATTTACTTGTTCTGTAGCACTGCTGTATAATAATATTAGTGCAAATTAATACTTTCCTTTCTGGTCATGATGCACTGCAGCTTCTAACCATAACAATAAACTGAACCATTTAGAAAACAGAAAAGCAGAATATGTTCTTGAAAGTCTTCCAAAACAGTTCCAGTCAAAGATATCTAGGAGCAAATCTAAAATGAAAGTTTAACGTACCATTTTCTGTGTGCTTCCAGGTCTGGCAGATTTGATGCTGGAAGAGACTGTAAAATGGAGCAGAAGAAAACAGCATAAAAGTGTTCCTTACTGGTTCAGCTGAGATGCAGAGGAGAATATAACATGACGTAACTCACTCCAGACAACAGTAGAAATCACTACTCTATCACGACTCTTCACCTTGAATGCAACTTGAGAAATAATTGAATATGAAACAACTGCTGCAACCTACTTCCTCAAACATTTATACTTAAAACAACAGCACTTCATTTCCTGCTCCATCCCCCCAGAAATAACTGAATATTCTTATTTTTTCCCCTTTAAACAAATTGTCAAATTGATCATATATCCGCATGCTTTTATTCCCATATGCTGCAATTTGCTCTCTTCTATGCTACTTTTGAACATAGTTTTCATTTCAAACTATGTTTTACCTAAATACAGTGTCACACCATAAAAAATTATAAGACCTACTGCAAGAAAGTTAACATCCAAGCCATGGGGAATTCCCAAAGGACCATTGTGAAATGTGTGGCCACAAAGTTTAAGATCAATCAGCAAGAAGACAAATGTGTTACTTATGTGTAATCAGTCACTTCAGACTGCAAACTAAGATTTGCAGAAGCTCAAGTTCCTCCTTTCCCCCACCCCCTCTTTTCAGTGTAAGCTGCATGAATAGAGAGACAGAAGTTGATAATTGATGTTAACAATAGCTCTGTTTTGGAAGTTTAGTAGTTTTTAAAATTATTATTTGGCATTCATTCCTGATGCAAATAGCTTCGGGAACTGGGACAATTCTAAGCTGAACACTCTATGGAAGAAATGCCTATTAAGTGGATGAGACTTTGGGGAAGGGAACGAAACCAAATGAGGATAAAAAGGATAGTAGCAAGGGCACAGGAAATGGCATACAGCAAGGTCAAAACTGTGTGGGAGAGTGTAGAAGGGCAAAAGCTTAAAATTACATGGATAGGATAGACTTAAGCCGATGAGAATCCAGCATTTCACGAACTATGATGTCTTTCTGACAGGTTCATACTTAGAAGTCTCCATGCTTAGCAGAACAGAGTTGTTCAATGGGTAGGATGTTTATAAGGTGGAGTTTGTGGGGTTTTTTCATATCTTCCTTCTCTACATATTTTTCTTTACATTTTAACTTGCAGTTCATAATTTCTATGACTGTGAGAAGGCAATGAGAAATTAATTTGAGGTTACTGGAACCTGAGGAATGAACAGGGACAGAATTTGTAATCATACTTTCAAATTCCCTGTGTTTAGTGTTCCTGAGTCATATAGACATAACCAGGAAAAACAAGAAAGTTGTACAGCATCATTGCTATTTCAGTCAAGGCCCAGAACAGGGCTTATTAATTCCCAACTATATTAATTTAGAAGTACATTTCTCACCTTTGTGCCCAAATACCAAATGTACTGCAATGAAGTATGATTCTCCTGCTCTTTACTGATAACCGGATTTTGCTTTTCATGCAAAATGCACTGGGATTGTCATTGGGTGCTACCATAACTAAAGCAGAAATCTTACTAAAATCCTGCTGTGTGTTGAAAGGCCATTAAACGCATTTCTCTTAGGAGGAAAAGCTTCACTCTACACTAGCAAACACTCTACACTAGCTATTCCACTCAGGATATTTCACTTTGTGTATGTCACCACAAAGGAAAGTTAGCTTCCACTCATTTATAAATATTAACCCTGTGGCAAAGATAATGTGCTTAACTAATTATGACAGAAGAGAACACCTTGACACAAGCTGGACTGTGTATGTTGATTTCTTAAAGTACCCAGACATGTCCCTGGTACCTGACACCAGAACATGAGATGCTTAATGTCCACTTGTGGTTGCAAGTAGGTTTTCTAAATCAGTGTCCAGTCACCCAACCATGTAATTTTTGGTAGGTACACAATGTATTTGGAGATCTCCCTTGCAGCCTAAACCCACAAACTTCAGATAGTTTAATAACTGGACAGATACTCAGCATTTTCTTTTGAAATCAGGCTGATTTTTGATTTCTTTTTTATATTAGAAACTTGCTGTCACCCATCTAAAAGCAGAGGAGTTTCAATTCTGTACAAAGCGAAACTGCAGCTTTAGCTAAACACTAATAGAAACATAGAGCACACTTTTGTTGCTTTTTTTCTTCCAAACCTATGAAATCTTGGACGCAAAATACATTTCCCTTCAAAAGATGGGAGTAAATGCACAGCAGTTCAGAACTTCAGAATATAGTTTGATTTTAAGAGGCACAGGGCGTCACTGATTTACTGATTTGAAAAGTTCAGTTTCCCTCAGAAGTTTCACAAAATCTCTTTTGCCTCCTGTGAAACATAACGTAACTGAAAAGCAAAAAAGTACTTCCTACTGTATCACATGTGAGGGGAGGGCCCACTGGTAAAAGCAAATGTATATTGCTGCTGCTGTGAGTGAAGAATATAATTAAAATAAAGCAGGAATCCTTAATTGCCTTAATCCTTCATCTATGAGTTTGATTGTCAGTTGGCTTGTAATCAGATTGGTGAATCCACACTTCCTTTTCCCCCCTTTGTCTTCTAAATGAAAACTTAGAGCAAGTTGCTTTAGCTTATTTATCAAAATCAGGATTCCACTGTGTTCATCTTAAATCTGGATAGTTTATTTATAGTCCTAAAGTCTCACTGCAAAGTCTTTCCTCTAAAATGCTGACCCTCATTTCAAGAATGAGGATACAACCCCACCTATTCATAGTTAATACAGAATTCAGTGTAACATTGCATCATTTACCCAGGAAATTATTCAAGAAAACCAGTTATCTTGCTCAGTTTCGGAAACACATAAGTTAACTCTTCAAACTGATGTAGACAGATGTACAAAAAGAACCAAAAAGAGAAACGGATAGCAAAATTGGGGAAATGATAACAAAATCACTTGTAGAAGCCTTAAAGCTTCTGTAGGTATGATCTGTGTATGGAATGTAAGATTTTTGATGATAGCCATTGTGGAAATGTGTTTGCAGGCACTAAAAAGAATCAAAATGATAAACAGAAGACAGCACTGGAGGAGACTGGCCTCCAACAAAGGCATAGGAAGCACTCAGGGCTCTGGTGAGGGAGGACAGCCTGACAGATCTGCATTAACAGCTTATTCAAATTGCCCAGGGCACTGAGATATGGCTGGGGGAGCCACTAATACCACAGAAATAGCCTATGCCCTTCCTGAAAGCTCAGGCTGCCCCATGCTACCTCAGTGCCAAGACCGACTGTTTGGTTTACAGCAGGTTCAAATTGTTTGCTGAAAGCAAATGTGCCCAGCACTCCTGTTTTGGAAAGAGAGTTACTTTCAAGGGAGCCAGAAGGCATCCAGAAATACCTGAAATAAGATGGAGTTATTTCCCAAGCCCTCCAGTGTCAGCAATGCAACTATGCCCCTTCTGTTTGCTCCTTCCTAAGGGGCAGATAAGAGAGAGTAGCCACAGACGTGATTCCTTCCTTTATCTGGGAAATGATGAGAAGTGCCAAGGCAGTAATGCTGGAAGTGATGGTGCATGGCAATGCAGAAACTGCTGGCAAATCATAAAACTGACAGGTTCAGAGGAATTTTGGCCCTTGTGAGAGGGATATCCTCAAATCTTACTTCTTAGTGTTGAAATTACTAGCCTGCAGGCCCACTCTGATTTGAAAAGTTTCATACAGGTAATCCTGCCATGGTTTATGAAATCATCTTCAGGCAAGAGCACTGATGGAGCACTGAAACTCTGCAGAACAACATGAAACTCAAACACTGCTGGACCCAAACAAATCACAGAGCAGGAAAGCAGCTCCATATGAAATAAGGGTTTAAGATTAGGGGAGACAAGCAGCTGTAACACAGCTCATATGAAACATGAAAGTGTGTTGATCAATATTCTAATTTATTATACAGTTTGATATTGCTTTTTCAAGAATTGTGCATGACATTTTTAAGGGAGAAGGCTACCACTCAACAGGTTATTTTGATAAAAAGGACATGGAACTGTTGGAGCAAGTCCAGAGGAGGGCCATGAAGTTGATAAGGGGTCTAGAGTATCTCTGCTGTGAAGACACGCTGAGAAAGTCATGGCTGTTCAGTCTGGAGAATAGAAGGTTGTGTGGAGACCTCGTAGCAGCCTTCCAGTGTCTGAAGGGGCCTACAGGAAAGCAGGAGAAGGACTCTTTGTCAGGAACTGTATTGACAGGACCAGGAATAATGGATTCAAACTGAATGGGTTCAAACTAAAAAAAGGGAAGTTTCGATTAGATATACAGGAAGAAATTCTTTACCGTGAATGTGGTGAGGTACTGGTGGAGGTTGCCTAAAGCAGTTGGGGATGCCCCATCCCTGGCAGTGTTAAAGGCCAAGTTGTGTAGGGCATGGAGCAGCCTGGTCTCTTGGGAAGTGTCCCTGCTCATGGCAGGGGGATTTTAACTAGATGATCTTTAAAACTTCTTCCACCCTGAACCATTTTATGATTCTGACTCTAATGTCATGGTTGCAGTTGTTATGGATTGATTTCCTTTCTCCCTCTCTCTATATATTTACACACAGACAATGTCTATCCAATATAGATAATACTTCTCTTCGAAACCACAGAAGTCCCTGTGAACAGTCACAAGGGAATTAGGACTTCTTCCCAAGAAAAGGTGGCTGCATCAATAGCCCAGCTGAAGTGCACCTACATCAATGCACACAGCATGAGCAGCAAAGAGGAGTTGGGAGCCATTGTGCAGCTGGAAAACTGTGATAGAGTTGCAATTATGGAAACACACTGGGATGACTTGCACAACAGGAATGCTGCAGTGGATAGATAAAAACTCTTCAGAAGGAATAGGCAAGGAAGGAGAGGCAGTGGGGTAGCCCTCTATGTTAGAGAGTGTTTTGATCATCTAGAGCTTGATGGCGGTGATGAAAGGGTCAAGCATTTATGGTAAGATTCAGGGGAAAGACCAACAAGCCAGCTATCATGCTGTGAGTCTGATGCAAAAGAAACCAAACAGAATAAAGAGACAGATGAAACATTCTCTAAACAGCTGGGAGAAGTCTCACAATCACCAGCCCAGCTGTTCTTGTGTGAGACTTCACCTTACCAGATATCTGCTAGAAATATAAAACAGTGGAGAGGAATCAGTCTGGAAGATTTCTGGAGTGTGGAAATAACTTTCTGATACAGCTGGTGAGAGAGCCAACTAGGGAAAGTGCCTTGTTTATGAGCATAGAAGGAACTGCAGGTGATGTGAGAGAGTTGATGTACGGTGATGTAATGAGAGTGTTTTTCATACCCCCTTTACAATATTAACAGCAAAACTGTTATAAAATTATTCCTATCATCACAATCAGGGAACATCAAAAACTACAGAGAAAAAATTAATTTAAACCAAATTGCCCATGATTAAAGCTTGGACCTCATTATTTAAACAAGTGATATTAATACTGGCAATATTGAAACATTAATCTCACGACTGAAGACATCAACTGTACAGAATAGATGTTAAGCAAACAATTTAATGTAATGAGAGCTTTACAAAAGAAAACAGCAGCCCCAAATATCTTGTGGGGAAAAAAAATGAACATTAATTGTATCAAACAGTCAATATTATGTATATGTCAACAGTTACTCAAAATTAACATGACCTTTACATATTGTTAGGGCATACAAAATACTGTTCATGGTACTTAAACATAAACAAAGAACCCCAGCTGTTTGCCCAACAGATTAATAGATACAAGAAACTCAAATCTGTTGCATTTAGCTTAACACAGAAAATGAGCTTACATGTAGACAACCTGTTAAGTTCTGTGAACAGTTTGCAGTTCTGTATAGGAAAATGGATCTGATGCAGCAGTTTAGCAGAAAGTGAGAACCAGGACACAGAAGAACTTACACAACACATAAGACTTCCAGACTCTCAAGGGAATTCATAAGGTTTCTGCAAGATGGAGATTTATTGCCCATTTACAAAGAACAAATGGTAATTACAGGACAAATATAATAATTAAACATACAAGCTCTCAAATTGTACAAAGATACTAATTTCTCATGGTTGATGTGCGTTGTTAAAAACAGTGCTAGCTTAAGAGACCTTTGCAGAGGTGCAGTGTAATCCCCTGCACCTATAAGGGGACGTGACTGAACAGGTAAGACACAGATTCCCCATTGTGTGTTCTTCGAATTGCCTCTGCCAGGATCATGGAAATGTCAATAAACTGAAAGAGAAATTGAGAAGAAAAATTTTATGGCATGCTAAAAGCAGTAAACTATGCAGTTTATAAACATACAAACAAACATTCCATCTACCTTTGCACTGTCTTTTACTTCAAGGAAGTAATATAACATTAAAGCTTTAGGTATTGAACATATGCATAAGAACTGCAATAATACCAAGTAAGAAAGTATTGACTAGGATCACTGAACAATCATATTGTTGAGGACTTCTGACAAAGGGCATGCTGTCAAAAAGCCCCACTATTCTTGCCATCAGATGGCAGTGTCTGCTCGACACAGATACATTTAAAGGAAATACACCTTTTTAAGTGCTTGCCTTGTTTCAATACATACCAAATAAATATTAAGCTTTTAAAAAATCCAATAATGCATTTAAAACCTCAGTCTTTCGTGCTTTTCTTCACTCTGTACTAAGGAAAACCTCCAAATGGGACACATGACTTCCCAGAACAATTCCATTTGTTGTTTTCCAAGAAAAAAAGAAAGTCATCTAAGATATCTGTGGCCTCCTCAACCCAATAAATGAGTTCCTACATGCTAATAGTGTATGATTAATATTGACTGAAAAAAACAAACCAACCCAGTCAATTTTATATTTGTCACTCTTTCACAATCAAGCATACTCAAGGTGTGACAAATACCAAATATTTTGCAGTGATCTCTTGTATTACTTGAATCTTCTTAAAACAGTTTTTTAGCATGTTTTAGCAAAATGCTTTGCAAACAATGTATTTAAGAATATTAATCTCCTCTCAAGGCACAAATTCTAGCAGCAGTGAGTAGTAAAATACAAATCCTGAGTTTAAAGAAATGACACAAAAATACCACTGTACCTGTATTTTTGGGCAATGTTTCATTTTCTCCTCTTGGGGGATTGTATTAGTTACCACAACAGCCTCAAATGATGCATTATTAATCCGAGAGAGGGCAGGACCAGAAAAGATACCATGAGTCAGAATGGCATAAACTTTAGTTGCACCAGCAGACAGTAACCTGTTGAACACACAAAAATAGCCTGCTGTGATGCATGTTAACATACATGGCTATAGATGAAACCAGATACAAATCTCTGAAATACATTTTATTTACACAGTCATACATATAATATATCTACAAAATAATTCAGATACTTGTATAACCTGAAAAAGTTTGAATTGTCTTTAAAAAATCCCCAACAAAAATGATAATTTAATTAAAAATTTGTTACTGTCAGCAGTGATACTAATCTAAAATGCTGCACTTTTGACCATATCAGCACAACATAGACATGAATGCCAGTATAAGTTTCCTATTTTAACCAGGCAAAAAATTTAGTAGGTTGGATGGCAGTATTCACAACTCTCTTGTGCCTCCATTATTGTCCACTTTTATTTTCATTTGCAATTCAAACAGTTCTGCTTGGAAGGAGTTTCTGAGGAAGAAGAAATGTTAATCATTAAAAGCCTAGCTTACTGCAAAGTTATGGGAAGACATGCTGCTGATCCAAGCACACAGTGAAGTGAGGCATGAGGAGGAAAAAAGGTATAAATCAAAGAACTAGAACACCTTGTGAATGAGTCAAAATACCTTAATTTAGTTTCTAGTGGCCTCAATGCCTACAGATGCTTTAGTCCTACCTGCTTTTCTAGTCTTAGAAACAGAGGCCCTGAGGAATGGCATTTTATCAGATCATCACAAAGGCACAGGAGGAAGCATAAGAGAGAAAAAAAAGACAAAACCACAGAAATATAATCTCATTTTTGAATGACTTAACAGAATCGAAGTGTTCTGGTCATTCTCAGCAATACATTTAGTAGCTGCAGCCTACAAGGAGTGTGCATTACAACAGGGTGAGTGTGTACCAAGCATGTGTACTTGAGTTTGTACTTAAGCAAGTTGATCTGCTGTATCTGAAAATATATTTCTTAGTTCATATGCTTGATATACACCTAGATTTCTCAGATAAAAAGAGTTTTTAGAAGTATTTTGGTAAGCAAGCCTAATTATATAAAAAGTGCATCCCACCTGGATTTGACATTAATGAAAAGCACTAGTTCATGCCAAGAACATGATACAAGGCAGCATTACTCAAGCAAAAGCATCTTTCTTAGTGAATTCTGCAGATACATTGAAGGTGATTGACAGCTTTAGAATTTGGTCTCTAGAAATGTAATGTATATAAATAAAAAGTGCTTTCAAAACAGGGAAGAAATAAAGGTCTTTTTGACAGGAATTAACTTCCTCTATGCACAGGAGTACAAAAAAAATTGTTGGCTAGGCAGTTTGTGATTTTGATCTGCAAAGGGCACAGCCTAGAAGAATACTTTGAGGTGTGATGTAGATTAGAATGCAGATAGGAAACAGCTACCCAGCATCTTTGCAAAATTCCCTCAAATTTCCATGATAGTGAAAAGAAACACAAGACGATATTAATCCCACTTCCATGAGTTTTTGACATCCTTTATCTAGGTGCAAACAGCAAGTCTGCAACTAAAGACTGTAAACTCATGGGATTATCTTTACTTCAATCCACCAAGAATGATGTCTAGCTCACTTAAATTTCACCATATTGCTCTCATACCATTTCCCACAGCATTCTCTTGTAGAAATGTGCATATCGTAGCTTGGACAGGTATACTTTTCATTGGGTAAAAAACTGGTTGGATGGCTGGGCCCAGAAAGTGGTAGTGAATGGAGTTATATCCAGCTGGCAGTCAGTGACTGGTGGGGTTCCCCTGGGGCCAATCCCATCTGACATCTTTATTAATGATCTGGACAAGGGGATTGAGGGCACCCTCCATTAAGTTTGCAGATAACACCAAGTTGGGTGGAAGCATTGATCTGCCTCAGGGCAGGAAGACTCTGCATCTGCAGAGGGCTCTCTGGACAGGCTTGATCAATAGGCTGAGGCCATTTGTTTGAGGTTCAATAAGGCCAAGTGCTGGGTCCTGCACTTTGGTCACAACAACCCCATGAAGTGCTACAGGCTTGGGGAAGAGAGTGTGAAGAGCTGCCTGGTGGAAAAGGACCTGGGGGTGCTGGTTGAGAACCAGACGAACATGAGCCAACCCTACTGCTAACCTGAAATGGACCAGCATAAAGGCAGCTGGAAAACCATTCAAAAATCATTCAAAGTATAAATCCTTTCTACTTTGCACTGCTAGAGCCTCAGTTAAGACAGTGGGTCTACATTCACAGGCTCCACTCCAAGATGTGGACCAGTTGGAAGGAATCCAGAAGGCATCACAACTGAGCACAAGTCTACAAACCTTGTGGAAAGACCAAACAAACTCACGTTACTCAGGACTAGAGGGAAATGAGAATTCTTCAACGGTCTTTCAGACAAAAGACATGAAAGCTTATTCTCACCTCCTCAAATGAAAAGGACAAGTAGTTTTAAGATGTACTTAAGATGTACTTAAGATGTACTTTGAAGATTAATATTAGATTTGCATTGAACACTATGCAGATAATACTTTACAGTGTTAAATCCAGTAAAACTTTGGGAAATATTGCCTAAGGAGAGTAGAAAGGCTCCATGATGAGGTTCAAGGAGGGAATGATTTTCGACCTGTTGTTTTTGCCTTAGAACTGTAAAGGGCACTAGATGGCCCAAGTCCCTTCCAAGTTATATGACATTTTATTTATTCTGTGCTCTTCCTAAGTACAGATCATATATTTCTGTAAGTATTTTTTCAATTTCATGTTCTAAAGGACACAGCTAATCACAGAACTGTGACCTACTGACTCAAGGGTCAGAATGACTTCACGCTGCAGAGGTGAGGTTGGGTTATAAGCTTTGAGCACAACTGCATTCACCAGCTGTCTGCAGGTTACAGTACGGTGAGACCATGAGCCAGATCAAAATAATACTCACTTGTCTGCTGCATGACATATTGTGCCACATGTGTCAGCCATATCATCGACAAGTATTGCTACTCTGTCTTTCACATCACCAACCAAGACCATTCTGTCCACTTCATTTGCCTTCTTTCTTTCCTTATGAATGAGAGCAAATTCCACATTCAGTCTGTCAGCAATTGAAGTAACCCTAAGTTGCAGGAAGAAATGCACCACATTATGAGAAAAAATTTAGAAGAAAAAACAGTCATACATATGTATTTGCACAAAATCAAGTTTTTGTCTTATGGCTTTCAAATTACCACAGCAAAAACTTTTGCAAGGAGTGAGATAGGTAAAAACAATCTTAATTCATTGCTAATAAATACAACCAGGATGTCTTAAGCTATACCCCAAAAATCAATTTTTTAATTGAGTTGACTTTGGTTTTCTGTCATTAAGTGCCTGGCTTTGAAAACATTTCAGCAATTCACAAGCTTTTATTAAGCTGCTGCAATACCAGTCACACTAGGTAATTTCAAGTAGAGAGAAGTCAATTCTAAGCCTACGGGAATGTGCACTTTAACATTCTAACTCAAAAATACCATTGCAGGATTTGAAACCAAGCCAAAGGGGAAAAAACAAGTTAATAGTGATTAATAATTCTTTTCACAGTACTTGACTAGTAATCAAGTAGCTTACTTCATTAATAATTCCCTTAGCATACATCTGCTTGACAAAGATCTTGTAAAACTCTTCAGGGTGACCTCTAGTGGCCAAACTTCCAATAATAAACTTGTTGCAGAATTCTGATGGCTTTTTTCAGTTTTTTAAAATCTAATAGAGCTCTTAGGTATAAATACACAGGAATAAAAAATTCCATGTTTTTTCCTAAATGCTGATGCAACCATGTAGCCTGTCTTTTTAGACTATGTTTAGAATGTTGTTTACAAGGTTATTAACATGCATGTTTAATACAGAACAGTTTTGTTTCTTTACCACTTAAATATGAAGTTTTTAGTTCCTATATTTCAACAAATGGACAACAAAAAAAATCTGAAAATTTTGGCATTTTTTATGAATAGTGTAATTTCATAGCAATAACTCAAAGGCATTAAGATATCAATAGAATTTCCATGCCTTATTTTAGCTGCAACATCTAATAAGCTGGGGAAAAAACAAGCAAATGGTAAGAAACAAAAGGGAATTGAAATATCTTAAATGAGTGCAAGAAGATGGATTTTTTAAATTAATACTTACAGATTTAAATTTTAAGATAATTCATGTTCAATTTTCACATTCTATTACTTTTTCATTAGGTTTTATTTTGAAGTCTTACATATTTTAAATGGAAAGACCAAACGATTTTCTTTTAACAGGAGCTGAAGGAGAAGCCATGAATTTCTTGAAAGCAACATCTACCCCTGCTTCACCAAAAACTGGTTGGTTGCCTTACAACAGAAAGATACTAAAGGTAGAGTCTATCTACCTATCTATCTATCTATCTATCTATCTATCTATCTATCTATCTTTAATGCAGTGAGAGTGAGCCTTGAAAAATAAACTCTTTTGATTAACTTCACAATGCACAAATATTTGGTAGGGGAAAAAATTCTGTCTTCTGACTTGAATTCTAAACAAAGATTGTATTTTGTTTCGAAACTAAAACCAAACAAAAACCCAACAACAAAAAAACCAACTGCAAAATAACAGTATTCTGACAGGAATGAACAAAGAAATTTAACTAAGTGAACTTTCAGAATGCTTTCTATGTTCTTCACATCCTTAACTTGATTAATCTAAAAAGGAACAACTAGGAGTTATACTTAGTCTTATTTCCCTAATAATCATTATGACATGAACACTAACAACAGACCCAAGGACTTAAATTAAAACCAAATTATGACAATCTTCCACATTTTTCCCTTTACTTCATTTCAGACATTTAAATTGCCATGGGCTTACAGGATTCTTACTTTGTCTTTGTTCCCTCTGCAGCAGCAGCATGAGCAATAAAACCTGAGAATAAGCATTTTGCCTCAATGGCATGCTTTATTACCTCACCAGCCAGTCTGCTTCTGAGCTTTGGCATTGGTTTAAACTCAATCAATACCAAATGAAACAGTCTGCTAAATGAGTAACGCATGCTATGAATGAAGAAAGATTCCAATGAACTAAGTTTTCTATTTTTACCTTTCACCACTCAAACTTTTATTCCCTTTTTCTAGTATTTATAGTGCAAAACTTGGGGTCAACAGGTTTACATCTGCAATGCAATAATGTAAAGAAAAAAGAAATACGAGTCAAGCAAGCTCTTACCTAAATGCCAGCAGGTACAGTGGGAACAGGCCATATGCTTTGACAGAGAAGGGAAGCTTAGGCAATTCCAGAGCGAAGCAGGAAGAGGTGCAGCAACTGGGCTAAAGAAGCAAGCAGCAGGAAAAATCTCTTCCCTCCGGTGGAGGGATTCAGCTATTGAGGCCATATCCAGGGAGAGAAAAATATCTTCTTTAGAGTATAGAAAGCTCCTGAATGTTTTCAAGCATGAACGACATTGGAAGAACTAGTTGTTCTGTTTCTATGATGCAGTTGGACTAATCAGGGATGTATGCTCTTTCTTGCACAATTCATAGAGGAATAAAGAAGATGAGACAAACTAGATCATTAACCACTAACTATATGTACATCTAGTAGTTTTAGGCTTATGTAGTACCTTTTTGCACCACCTGCATCAGGTGAGACTATGATACAGTTTCTCCACTCAGGAATGTTCTCTTTAATCCACTGCAGGACTGCAGGTTCTGCATACAGATTATCTACTGGAATGTCAAAGAAACCCTAGTCCAAAAGAGAAAGAGAGTTTCATGAATATGTGTTTGTATCTTACGTGGAACAAAGACAAAGGGAAAGAATCAAACCTTTGCCTTTCATGAATGGTATAACTTCAATTAGTATTTTACACTGGCTTAGTTCTGCATCTGATGCTATGTCAAATGCTGCTGAAGTAAAAGGAATATTAAGGTCTCTAAAAAATATCACCCAAGAGTAGTGAAACAGAAAACAGATGTTCTCAACTGATATAAAAATCAGAAAAGACGATCACCTTCAGGCACTCAAGTAAATTCATGATAGTGAAAAGCTCTCAAAAAATCCAGTGAATAATACTCAACTTCCATAAATTTCAACTGCTTGACATGAACAGCAGCAGTATTTCAAAATGGGGAAGACTCAAGCTAAAATGGAATCTTCGTCTCTATGCAAGTTGTAAAGACAAGAAATCTGTTAGACCTTTTTATTTATGTGAGAGCCATCTAGCATAATAAGAAATTCTGATTAAAATGGAATGCCAGAACTGGAAGATATCATATCTTCTACAAAAAATAAGTTCTCTTAAAACAAGGTACACATGAGAATGACAAACGATATGTGCTCCGTGTCTGAGGAAAAGGGTTTGTGATTTGCTGGATTCAGCAGTAAGCCAGATAAGGGTTGCCAGGCTTCATTTCCACTTCTTTTAAGAGAATATTGTACCCTTGGCTGTAACAACAAAACTCTACCTAGGGCAACACTATAATCTCTGACAACACTAAGATTAAGAGAATTTGCCCCAAGCCAGTACATTTTATGTTCTGGAAGCTCTTACATTAGACTTGGCAAATTCTACTGAAGACTCCAATACACAAATATTTGAAATAACTGCAAAACCACCCCATTAAATCAAGACTGGTCTCTTTCTAAAAGGGAATTTAATTAGAAACAGGTAGCAAGAATTCCTCTGAACCCTGAGAGTTCTGTACATAGCCTTTCAAAATAATGACAAAAACCCAGAGAATTACTATTAGCTTGTCACATTAACTCAGTAGAGCTTCTAGGCACAACTAGTTAGAATCAACAGTTACCTGGATCTGAGAAGCATGCAAGTCCATGGTGATGATGTGGTCAGCCCCTGCAACCGACAGCATGTTGGCAACAAGTTTTGCAGAGATTGGTGCACGGCTCTGAGGAATAAAGCACAAATGTTTACATTTTAAAAATATTTCAACTAGATGCAAGGAGTCAGAAGATTAGTTACTTTTATTGTTTTTTACTTTACAATATTGGGAATCTAGATATGAATAGCTCCAGAACTTTAGCCAAACTAGCCTGTCAATATTGCTACTAGGGTTTTGAAACTCAGTAAAGTATTTAGGAATAGCTAAATCAGTTTGCACAGTCTGCCTAATAGTGCTTTGTATTAAAGAGATAAAATTTGGGATATAGTTTTCCAATTCTTCTACTTAAAAGTTTCAGCTAGCTTTTCTATAGCAGAAAGAAAATCTTCATTTCTCTAAGACTCTACTCTACATAAACACCTAATTCTATCTTGTTCTAAGAAACATTGAAAAACATAAAGATCAAAAGCAAAATGAACCTAACTTTTGAGAACACTGCTTTAAAACAATGTTAGTATCAAGAATTTTTTCATGACACAGTAAAGCTTGTAGCAGATTCTTATTAGCAGGGGTCTTCTAACCTGACCTTCTTTTTTTTTGTTAATTTATTTTTAATTCCTGGATGCAATTAGGAGTCTACAATTCCCAAAAGGGATAGAGGATGATGAAGAAATCCTAAGGAAAGAATGAAAGGAGAATAAAAATCCTATTAGCAAAATTAATGTCAATGTCAAGAGCTTTTTAAAAGCATTGAGGATGCAGAACAAACAAACAAGCAAAACAAAAAAAGAAAGGAAACTATGACTGGAGGATACCTGACTTTTTATTTGGTTACTCCAAAGCTTTTTTTCACATTTTTTTAAGCACCGTATAAACCTGTGTTGCCCTAGACAGCTTTCTCTAAAAGAATTAGTCAACAAAACCTCCTGCTTCCTTTTTGCTAATCTCTAAATAAGGCTAATAGCTGGAAATAACATTAGCATGAAGGCAGAACTGCAAGTCAGAGTTTCCATCTCAATACCAGACTGTTTTCTGCTGGCACAGTATTCTCTCCTGCTACATCTCTTTATCAAACAGCCTCATTTCGCCTCCCAGGAACCTTCTCTCCTTCCACCCCGTATACACAATTACAGAGTATCTGTGCTTTCCTTTCCTGATGCTTAAGGGCATAAGTGACAACGAGCTGACTCACTGACAATTTAGCCTGGATGCTTTTCCATCTGCGTCCTATCAAGAAGCCAATATTTTCCTCAAAACTTTTGCTAGTTCGGGTGGAAACTTGGCATTTCTCTGTTTCAACCTGCAGATTGACAACATACTTCCAGAACAGAAACTGAGATATTGCAGTCTTGTTTTACGGCTAGATCAAGTTTATTACCACCATTACTGAGATTCTTCATTTTGAAAACCATCCCCTTTGGATCTTGTGTTTCACAAAACATCACCACCATGTGGTCTGTGTAAGATACACAGAAAGCAGATGCAACAGCCAGCACTTCCCTAGATCTCTGTGATTCAGATACATATAGCTTCCAGAAGAGTTTATCATCGCACAGTTGATTTTCCACTTTTTGAGGACAATGCTGCTCTTCATTTAAGTTAAGTTCTTTAAGTTGTCCAAAGCTTTCTGGATATTTCTATTATTAGTAGCAAATTTTTGTTCATGCCATTTCAATTCCTGATCACTTCAGCTCATCTTAGCATCTGACATTTTTAAGATGGACTTCAAAATAATCTCAAATCTCTGTCAACATCTAACAAAAGAAATATTTACTATCTATGCTTTTCATTCTATTGCAGTGTTCTCTTACCAGCTCTTTGTAAAGACCTGTTTTAATGCTTCCACTGAGCTGGACTAACAGGTGATGATAAAATGAGAGGTTTGCTCTCCTGCTTGTACTATCCTGTCTCTATAGGCTAGACCAGGCCTGAACCAACAGCCCAGTGAGTCAGCTTAAATAGAAGAGAAAGGAAAAGAAAATGGCAAACAGGACCACCCCCACTGGCAGAAACAAGTAACTAGTTCAGGCTAGCAGCTAAATGCAAATTACGTTCTTCTTAGAGTGTGGTTTGCCATTTCCACTCCATCCAGCACACTGAATTTTGTCCACTTTTTTCATTTCTGTTTGGTGTGAGTACATTCAGTTTGTCTCATGTATCAATATCATGAGTGCCACCATCACAAAAAAAAACCCCAGACAAAATACTTTCCTGCATCGCATACTAATGCATACGTTACCAGTTGGTACTTCTTTCAGCTGCTGGCCTTGCAGGCTGCCTTCCCAGAAGGAAGAACTTGAAGTTTTACCACTAGGTAACTTGTTTTAGCAGATATGCACACATCACAGATTGCCTACATGCTGGTGGACAGCGGGTCTTGGAACGAAAGACAGCCAGACACCAGTACCTGTTTCTCAAAAATCAGCTAATAGGAGATTAAGACAGAAATTTGCAGCTGACAGTTTCCTTTACACAAAATTGTGCATAAAAAAACTCTAAATGACACATTCAAGATTTGCGTGCTTGCACAGAAGGAAAGTTTTGTGCTACAATATGATCCAAATTGAAGATTACTTTAAAATCAAAGAAAGTATATTCATGGGAACCTCAGATAACCTGGCCTCATTATTCAGAAACTTGGATGCCAAAGGTGGATGAGAACTCAAGATTTTCCTTTATAATGTAGTTTATAAGGTTTGCTTTTGATGAAAGAGGTAAGCACACAGATTCACAGTATTCATTGCTCAATTCTTTGATGTGATTTTAGATTATTTTCAGAATTATTAGTGTGAAATGCAGCATTAGATTATAAACAGAAACTAAATTGTAAAAAAAAAAATCACTTAAATTACCAGTGGCAGGGGGAATTCACAAGGCTAATATAAACAACCTCACGAGTAACTGCAAAGGACACATAGCTGAAAGTAAAAGTTGTCCATCAAGATCAAAGCTCTGTTGCCTTTAAGCATCTTAGTACATTGTCTTGCTCAATATTCATCACATGCATGCTTAATAGAAAAAATAAAAAAAAAGGAAATCAAAGAAACCCCAAAGATTTATAACTGGAACTTTCACTTCCAAGAAAGCCAGTTGTGAAGTATATGGATACTGAACGTTCACTAATGTACTACCCAAATTTATAATTTCAAAAATGAGATATGCTTTGAAGCCTCAGAAGTCGACAGCCATTATCTTGAATGTCCAAATAAATTTTCAACTAGGAGTTTTCTTGTAGCAAACTATTCCACAGGATTACTATCATGGCCTAGGTGAAACACAACTGAAATCAAGAAGTGAAGCTGAAAATGTTCCTAGTTATACATAATGTAACCCAGTAAGTTTCACCCTTGAAGGCCATATTAGTGGAAATGCATGGTGTTAGATTTAAAAAAAAAAAAAAAAAAGATACCTACCCAACGCTCCATGGACCCCTTCTACAAATCAAAAAAACAAAGTTACATGAGCTGAAGAACACCAAACTCACCTGTCACTGTACTTCTAACTTATCTCAAAGACATCTCTGTGGCATCCTACGTAAGTGTGTCCTGCCCACAGCTTGGAAGGTTAGCATAATTGGAGGATGCATAAGTGCAGTTATGGTCAAAGCACAGAAACACCAGAGCTATTTTCGAGTTTAGCTAGCTTGTGCATCAGAAATATTCTAGTTTAGGGCAGCACTTGACTGAGTCTAAATTAATTTATTGACTTTATGATTCTCAGTAAGCCTTTTTTTCCCCCCAATCTGTTTCTCATTTAAAGACAGTCCAGGTTTAGCGCTAAAATTTTCAGAGTAGATCAGATTGTTCAGACTAAGATTTTTACTGCAAGGCCCTTTCCTTACATAAATAAATGAAGAGTACTTTTATTGTTCTCGGGAATCATAACTGCACCACTGATATGACAAAATACATGGTTATTTTAAGCAGCAAGGACTCAGTTTATTTAGTTCTTAATGAATTAAAGTCAATAATTTAAATTCAAACTAGAAAACAGCATCCATCTAGTGAAGATTATACTGCTTCAGTTCACAGTCAAGCAAACTACAGCAATGTCTTTCACCATAGAAGAAAATCTGTGTACAATCATAGGAAGAAAATGGCTGGCACTTCACTGACACTTCAGGCAGCACACAAAGCTTGTGCACTCATCAAGGATCAAAGACCAAGTGGATCTGATGCAATCCAGCAGCAGGAGGGAAGATGTCCCTGTCAATAAGCTGCCCAATGTTGACAGCTATATAATAGCTTATTTTGCAACATGGAGGTCAACTACCAAGGCTAATTTCCAAAGATGGCAAACATTTTCTCAATTGCAAAACAGAGGGGGAAAAAAACCCCACCAACAACAAAAAAATATTTTGTCTACTACTGCAGAACTGAGTGACACACAGAGAACAGTCTGGAAAAAAAAACCAAAATTTTTATTAACCAAAATCACTCCTAAGCTATCCATCTTGAGATGGCATTTCCAAAATACAAAATGCTCCTGGATGGCAGGCTGCGCCACCATACTGAGGGGTTAAAATGTCTCTGGAAGTCTGCCATGTGCAATTTGGGTACCCTTGACAAGAAAATTTAGATGCATGGAAAATTTGGAATATATTCATCCTTTTCCCACACCAAGAACTTAGAGGATGGTACAGCAGAATTTCCTAAAATGATGTGGGAAATCAAACCATAGTGAGATGCCTTCCCTTCTTCTCAACAAAATGCTTATTGGTACCCTTTCAAGGTCTCTTGATATAATGTATTTCACCTCTTCTGATCATGGGAAAGCATAATCCAATTCAAAACACAGCAAAAATGAAGTACCAGGAGATGTAGGCAAAGAATAGGTTATTACTTTTTAACTCCTGAATTCCATTTTTGGAAGTATAACAAGCAGACCTTCATAGTATTAGTGTGGTATTACAGAGTCTGCACTTAAAGAATTAATATACCAGAAAATAAGGTTTTTTTAGTTTTGTTCTTAGACATCACAGGCTGACTGTTACATATTTTTTAATAACTATTATTTTAAGCTTCTCCATTGCTTCAGTCCTGTTATGTTTTTTATATAAAGGAATATAAAGAACAACAGAAAGCTTTCAGGATGGTTTGCTTGATGCCCAAAGTGAAAGAGAGGGGGCAGTCCATTTACAGGAAGTAAAGGAGAGAGAAAATTTTCCAAAAAAACAATCACTGCAATCCAATCTTTAAAGCCAAATTCACATTTCTTATTACTTCTTTTCAAGTGAGTTTAGGTAAAAGTACCATTCACATATCTATCAAAGGGGTTTCTTTTGTATATACAGTATAGATAGAAAGACTAGTTCTATATTTTTAAAAATCAGTCTCACTTCCCACAGAGGGTTTTGCTACTGTTTTATCAACTTGGCTGAATGGATATATTCATCAACTATGACAGATCAAATTCAGGAAAAGAGAACTAAAATGAGTGGAGCATTTATGGGGTTTCCATACAATTATTTGTCTTCATAAATCAAAATAATTATTACAGATATTAAAAAGAAGTTTTTATCTGTCTGGCAGCATAAAGTAACATTTTTATTAATTAGTGCTATGTATTGCAGATTTTATCAATTCCTTCCATTTTACTCTGTTTAACCATGTAGGATAAAACCTACGTACATAATAGTTACAGCATTTTGAATTTAGTATTTATTTCCATGCAATGGAAATGCATAAAAAGTTGTACTCTCTATATTTACAGGGACTAAAAAACAAACAAACAAACAAAAAAAACCCCAAAACCAAAACAACTTTGAAAAAGCAGGATAAACAATCCCATAAAATGAGGTTTGCTAGCCAAGTACTCTGTAATATACCACACATAGAATATACCTACTTTTGCAAACTGAAGCTATGTCAATTATCAAAACACAAGCAAAAAAAAAATTTATTGTCTCACTTGATTCACTTACATATAAAATAACAGAACATTTTACCAAGAGAAAAGGAAGAGGGGGAATAATCAAATCTTTCCAATCACTTTAATCTTTATGAAAATTATTAATCTTCAAAAATTTCAAGTGAGCAAGCTGAACAAAAGCCTTTCAAAATGACACAGTTCTTACCTACCTTGTCTTTTTTATCTTGCCTGGCATATGGAAAACATGGAATTACAGCAGTCACTCTGGAGGCTGATGCAATCTTGCAAGCATTGATCATGATGAGTAGTTCCATTAAGTTGTCATTTATTTCTCCACAGCCACTCTGGATAATATACACATCTTCCCCTCTCACACTTTCACCAATCTCTACACTGAAAGAGCAGGAGATGATCATTTCAACACTTGAATTACTGGAAAAGCATTACTAAAAATAAAATTTAAGAAAAATCCAGCTGTGTTTTAACAAACTTCCATAGGTTTTGTGTAAACTTCCCATTTAGAGTAGGATTTTTTTTACAATTATTTCAGTATCTGCCTTGACACAAAGTCTATCTCAATATAAGCCAGTCTCAAATTTACTCAATATGGTATTCATCAGGTCAGCATCAACCGACATGTAATTACAGCTATAAAATCTGTACCATGATGTTCAAGTAAAGTGCTTTTAAAAGGCAAAAATCTTATAGAAAAGCTAAGAGGGCAGCTAATCAACAGCTTACCATGGCTCAACTCTCATGTTGTGTCAGTTGTTCTATTTGCTCTGCGCTCACATGCTTTGGCTCCTTATGATAGTATCTAAGTTTTTTGTCCTTCCACAGATTTCAAGACAAATTCTGGGACCAACCACTGCTCACACCACAGAAGTAAAAAATTAAATAGAGCTTATAAAACAAACGGGAAAAATAAAACAAAACTGTTGAATGTGTGTTCTTTCTGAATTCTAGATCCAAGCAAAAGACATCTCCTGCTGAACTGCATTAACGTTTCACATCTGTTACACAAAAACTTACATATAAACATGGCAGAATAGCCTTTGTTGTTCCCTAAATCCACGTACAACATACACGAAACATACAGACTGTCTAAATAATTAGGTGATCAGACCTTGCAAACCCATGCTCTACTATGTTAGCCTTAGTTATTAAATGCTAGAATATATTGAACCTTTATTTAAAAGGTTGCATCTTTACCCAAGACACAAATAAGCACGTTTCTGACTGGAAACCATCCAAATGGCCCAGATGTGGGTAGAATAATTTCTCTGATAGGTCCTTCAAAGCTGAGGCTTGTTCTAATCAAACACAGTCCTAACAAGTTTTGTTTATCAGCTCTCACGGTGCTGCGTAAGACTCATAAGCGTTCTGCAGAAAGGAATTTACTGCTTTTAAACATCATGATAAGCACACATTTGATTTATCACCATTAAGATAGCTGAGCACATGCTTCTCAGCTCCCCTATTTGAGTTCTCTGCAGTCCCAAACAAGCTATATAAAGATCCTGTCTTAATTTTTCTCCTTAATTGAACACATTTTTTGCCTAAGAATGCTACTAGCAGGATTTCTTAAGGTCAAAAGAAAGCAAACCATCAAACAAACACCAGGTCGCTGGAAGGACAGAGGTGGTCAAGGACAGTGTCAGCTGCAGATATGTCAGGAAACATTTTTGGAGGCTTTCATCATGCCACAAAGACACAATTTTTTGTCATAAAACTTACTTCGCTCACCAAGTTTTTGATTAATGGAATGAGGCCGTTCACAGAAAACTGTTTTGATCAAAATATTTTCTTAATTTGTTTCCCTTTTTGGAGCTGAAAAAGTTTTGGTCAATATAACATTTGTTCAGCAAGATACTAAGTGTGACACATGATTGGAAAAACTAGCCAGGCTTTGGTAGAAGCCCTTCGGAACACAAATCCATGTCCATGTGAAGAATCTACTCATTAGCTTACAGATGTGGCCTCAATCATTATTATAGCTTTGTCGTTATTGTGAGGGCTTAAAAAAAACCTAATTGTACCTTGACTCAGCAGTTACACAGACCTGCTTTATAATGAGTGTTGTCACATACCACACCTTTGGAATATGCCCAAAGAAGAATTATTTTATTACTTAGGAAAAAAAAAAAGGAACAGCTAATTTAACAGTCTAACATTACATCCTGGGAAAAAAAATTTGGCTGAGTGACAAAAGTAAATGATCTTAATGTTCACTGTATACTGAACACTGAATTCTAATACTTGGAGCAGTTTTACTCTTTTAAAAACTGTCACTTCTATGCACATCACTGAAAAAAAACAAACCAGTTTTCAGAAGGTCAACGAATATACTTTCAGATAAATATAGGTCTGGTTAATACAGCTGACCTGAAGTAATGATTTTTCAATTGTCATTAATTGTATTTTTTTCTAATGATCTTTGGCTACCAATAAACATTATCTTGTAAACAACTTAGAGAACAAGCATGCTACTTCTCTCAGTGCATTTGAAAAAAAAAAATTAGCTATGTTTTTAAGGCTAGAATGACATACTTATTTGTCACACAGAGATGCGAGTAGTCACATTTCCTAGTCAAGAAGAGAGAGCTGTGCAACAGATCTGTATCTATTATTATCTGCCTTCTCAAAGATTGGTACTGAGAGGTATTGCGTAGACTCAACCAACAGATACACACACAGCTGCCTATTTTACCTTCCCCAAGCCAGAGAGTAAAAGGTAACCAGGCACCGTGTTGCAAGTATTCCATCAGATATAGCCTGCACTAACCACATTGGTGGGGGTTTGGGTGGTGGGTTTTTTTTTACTGGAGGAGGGGAGGGGAACTGGCAGTTTGGGTTTGTTTTGGTTTGGGTTTTTTTGACCCCATCCCCTTTTTAAAAAAAAAATATATATTCAGGCAATCAATAAGAGACTATAAACTATAGAATCAGGTATTTGAATGTTGCATCTCAAGTACCTATTAGACAGTACTAACAGCAGTCAAACTTTGTGCCAGTAATTAACATTACTACTGAATTCCCCCATCTATATCATGACCTTATTAACTGTTTGTGAGGTTATTTAAACAATTTCACATAGTCAGAACACAGAGGAAGGACACAAGAACAAGCTCTTGCCTCCAGATTACATGCTCTGTTTGTTTTATGCAATTTAATCAAATTCAGCTATTTGGTAACAGTTTACACAAATTTCTGTTCAAGAAGAGTCAACAGAACCTGTACATTAAAAGCCCTGACACCACACAATCGTGTTTAAAAGGGAAATTTACAGAAATCAATATCCCACAAAAGTAATTAACTCAGAGCCAGTTGCTTGGCATCCAGAAGCACAAGGCTCTAGCTGGGAAAGAGACGTATGACCAGACATGATGAAAACCAAGTTTAAGTGTTGGTATCTGCCTTCAACTTGCAAAGGCTGATCTGAGAGTTCAATTTAATACGTAGAAACTTGAACAGACTAATAACCATGAATTAAAGATACCACACAAAACCCACTTAGGTTACAAACATATTTCAATGGCTGACGCATCATTAGGCAGAAATTAGAATCAGGAGTAACAGCAGCCTGAGCTCCTTCTGAGCTGGATTTATAGTGCACTCCCAACTGAACTTCGTGATGGGAATTCGAAATTTGTTTGTCCTAACTAAAAACCAAACAGCTGTGGGGAAGTAGAGGAGTAAGTATGTAGAGCCAGGCTACGATGGTAAATAATGTAACTGCATGACTAGGATGCCGTTCAAATCATACATTTACAAGGGCTCTATGTACCATTTTAATTAATTACAGCAGATTAAGTTCCTAGCCATGCTTACAAAAAGTAAGATTTCTCAAGCAAAACAGATGCCAATAAAGTAGATGTATACTTGAAGCCCTTTTAATACCCAGAGAAAAAGCCAAGAATGAAGGTCTAGAGTCCTCAAACAATGTGCAAAAGGAATCAATATCTCAGAAGTGATCAAAAAAATGCACATGCTGAGTTTGCAATTCATTGAAACCCAGCCAATGGCAAGCACTGAGCAGCAGGGTGTGTTTGACCTCTTGCCTTTGGGAACACATCTCACAGAGTAAAGTCTTTTAACGCAAGAGTTTCAACTTAATGGACAAATATTTCAATTGACGTGATGTTACATAACACAGTGGGTACCAGCACAGCCCAAAAGAACAAAGAAAAACAATAAAAATGCCAGAGTTGGTTTTAAGTCTATAGGGATCCCATATCTCCTGGCACCCATGGTCTCCTCTCAACTCTAAGCTCTTCCACTTTGATTAAGAGCTCCAAGACAAACCCCCTGCTATATCTCCATTAACAACTGCTCAATTCTGATACAGGGCACTGGTATGGTAAACACCAGAAGGTAGGAAATATCTTGTTACCCTCCATTCTGGCACACAGCCTGCCACCACAAGAGGAAAGCACATTTTCTTGAACAAGTGGTGGGTTTAGCCACATGCAGTCCAAAAACTACCATCAAAAATTTGGAAACAAAGGTCTAACAAGCCTGAAAATGTACAAAAACTCTTCAAAGGCTGAGTACCAAACTCTGCACCTAAGGACACATCCATTATTCACAAAGGTCAGGGATTTTTGCTCGGCTTTTTTTTTTTTGGGGGGGGGGGGGGGGGTATTGTGGTTTTTTTTTTGGGTTTTTTTTTTTTTTTTTTTTTTTGGGGGGGGGGTGGGTGGTATTGTGGTTTTTATTTTGGGTTTTTTTGTTTATTTGTTTTGGTTTTGTTTGTTTGGGGTTTGTTTTTGGTTTTTTTTTTTTTAATTTCAAGTATTGAGCATTTACGCAAAGATAAAAGTGCACAGTATATGGCAAGGTCAATTTGGAAGTCTCAAACCAAAAGCTTTAAAGGATTTGGGGCCTTTTTCAATTCAGAGACATGCACAATGCAATAAATGGCCATATTTGCTGTATCTTCAACTCCCTGTACAAACAAAACACTGTGCTGTTGTGGCTTTAACACATACAGTGTGCAGTCTAGGAACAATTTTTACCTTATTCAGCCAAGCTGGTAAAATCTGTTTCTCCAGTCTTCCTTTGCTTGTGACAGTGCAAGCGAGCTGGGAAAGAAGGAAACAGCTGCCTCCCAACAGAGGCAGAGCACAACCAGCCCAGCTGGGAATCACTTGCTCAGCAGAAAGCCAGTGTGAAGAAACACCTCACATCCCAGCGTGTCCCTAATCCCTACTGCCTTCAGCTGCTCTAACACGTTTATCACCTGAGCTTGCTCGTTCCATGATTAGGGATCTGCAAACACCATAACCATCTGCTCAGTGAGGGTGATACAGCTCATCGCTCCACATCAGCTGAACCCAAAGAAACCAGGTTACACGAGATGTACTGAGGTCACGTCTCATCTGAGACCAGTGCAGTGCAAGAATTGAAGGATGCTGATGGGGAGATAAGAAGGAAGACTGACGGCCAGGTGCCAAATTGTACAACCCTAATATGTAAGTTTCCATGTTTGCTCTTGATTTTTTTCAATTATTTACTTCATGGAATGACCTGGGGTTTCATTATCCCACTTTGTGTGAAATAGAGACTCAAACCCATCCTTGCATGAATTCTCCAGGGAACCATCAGCTACTTTTTCCTGACTTCCAAGATCAAAAATCAGTCCACAGCATCCAGCTTAATTTACTTACAAGAAAATGACCCTCATATCAACAACACAGCTGTTCCCATACGGCAGACAATATCCCTTTGTAGTCATTCCATATTTCCATCTGTAAAAACTAAATGGCATATACCTTAAGTTGATGTTTCTGAAACAGCCCAGCTTCAGCAGCTGAATAAGGCTGTGGGTAGGAAGCCTTTAAATTCACATGTGCCAGGCAAGACTTCAATTCCCTTCTTGGATCACGAAAATCTGAAAGACTTACTTCATCCAGCGAATCTGACAGGAAGAAGCCAGGAAACTCAGAGGAATGGGTGGGAGCATCAACTTCTTTCACCAGGAGAGATGTGTGCAAACGAATGTCATCTATGAGTAGTTTCTCCATTTTGAGAATAACAAGTATTTCAAGGACAGAGTTAAAATAAATAGTCTTTAGAGGAGGAAGAATACCATATCTTGTAAGTAAATAAATATATTTACAAAGTGAAAAATTTAATATTTTTTCAATTGACTCACCAAAATATCTGTACTGGGGTTTAATTGTATATCAACTCTAATGAAATGCCACCTCAGTATATTTAGGGACAATTTTGCAAAAAGCATAGTGCTTAATATCTGTATGCATCTGTTACATGTCTGTCAAACAGAGTTTTGTGATGCTGAAACTACAACAGCCATCTCTGTTTAAGGACTTCCATTCCTTCCTTCTTGCTCCAGCCTCAAAACCCTGCTGTGACAGTTGGCTTGTGGGGTTTGAAGAAGATAAACTAAGCCCTTATAATTTTGCCAGATAAATAAGGTGGTGCCACCCAAGCTCCTGCCATGACACTGTGGCTGGCACTTAACAGACACACAAGCTATGAATAATAACAGAGTTATCATCCACAACCAGATATTACTGAGGAGCTCTGTCGCTGCATTTGGTACTGTTGCTTGACTTTAGTAGACAGCTGAAGGAAAGCGTTTTCTTACAGTTTAAAGGGAAGGAGGAAAAAAATGGAGCAGTGATTGAGTCTGTCAGCAACTTCCCCCACTTTCTCTAGAAGAGACATGACATTTACCAGCTACAGAATCTGAAAGAATACTGAATGCCTAAATCAGAAGAGAACTGTGATAGTGCTAGATACACCAGTCTCAGTACAGATGAAAATGAGAAGCCTTTCGCATTTTAAATGTTCTGGAGCTGGAAACATACGTGGCTATTTAGCCATGGTGTTTGTCAGTGATGGTCCTATGCCTGGCTAACTTCAGCATCAGTTTCTCAAACCCACTTACAACTACTGAGAATTTGGATTGAAACCTAAAGCCTGTTTGACTTGAAATATAATGCAAAATGTTTAATAACTCTTCTCTCCACTCTGTTCTGCAAGCCAGACTAATTATAACTCTCAAATGAAAGGCTTCCAGCTAGAACTTTTTGCAAGGATTTAAGCCTAGGGCTGCACACAGTTATCAATTTATGCATCATTTATATTTAAGAGAATGCAGCAAACAGCAAAACAGTTTTTAACAAAAGCTAAATCTTCTCTGCAACTCACTAACTTAACAGATCTGACAAAGCAAGAGTTTGTTGACCCTCAGGCTCAGGCTTATCTGTTTGCACAGGAGTTTGCTGGAGAGCCACTGGAAGGTTTAAGGTTCTCTGAGCTTTTTAACTATCACGTTCTAGTATTCTGCAATACCGCAGGTGTATTTCATAATGCCAATAAACTTGTTTATAAATTCAAAAATGCAACAAAAGTAAGATATTAAAGAGCAATAAAAAAGTAAGACAAGAAAAAGACTGTGCTGGATTCACTTTATATAGCAAGAAGTAAATTTTTGCTTACATACACACACAATTCTACTGTATAGACAGACTGAAAATCAAGATGTCTCAGGAAAGGACCCCTCTGCATAAGTATCAACTTCACCTGTAGATTAATTTCAAATACATTGTTGAGGAATTCTCTACTATTGTTGGGGTTTTTTTAATTAAGAACATTAGTCTACAAAACTGGAAAGTCAACATCCTGAAATAAGTTGCTAAGAATATTGAAAAAATTACCCACTTGAAATATTATATAGTGGATACAGCTTTGTTTGCTAAAGAGGAAACAAAAACTTAATATTAGAATCTCAAAAGAAGGAAGTTGTAAAATGAAAAAAAAAAAACAACCCAAACAAAACCCAAACACTAAAAGGTTTAAAACATTAAGGCATTTTAGTTCTGGGAATAAAAGAAATAAAAAAGATAATGTCAACCTTGCAATGTTGCAACAGAAGCAACCAGAAATAATTTCTTTAACAAATATGTTCTTCAGATCTGTACCACGCTACGTTGCTACTTGCCTAAAAAAAATAAACTCTCACTTAGAATAGCCAAAGCACTGACATACTACAGTCACCACTACCTTCCTTTTTAATGGAAGAGAGAATATTCCATGCTTGGAAAAATAGATGGAATGACAGTCTTGAGATTATCATATCCTGAAACCTAGAATTTAATTAACTTATCTTATAAAATAAATATGAAAACTTTGGAGGCAAATTTCTACCTTGGATGAAGCCTAGATCAATTTAGTTCTGCTGTTTGCTATGGTTCAAGCACAGATTAAGACAAGTGTCTCTGGAGAACAAACATTACAAAAAAATTAGACAAGCTAGCAAGAAAGTCATGCAGCCAAATACACAAGTTAAGTTTTATCATGCAGAAAAGAGATCAAAGAGCAATAAAGTGAGTATGGGGCTGGAAGAAATTGAGAGAAGATTTAAGCTTTCATTTAATCAGGAATGAATAGAAGAGTTAGAGTGTGCAAACATTAGATTGCATAAACACCAATGGAAGAGGGTTTATAGTAGTGCCAGTGAGCATAACTAGAACAAGAGCAACTGCACTGAGAATGCAAAAATGTAGACAGAAAAGAAGTACAAGCTTTGTGAGAGCAATTTTAGAATACATCATGTTAATCTTTCAAAGGAAGTAATGAAAACACACTTTTCCAGGAGATTCAGAACAAGAACAGATACAAAGAAACATACAAGAACCTCAGAGACTAACCAGCTACTTACAGCAGGAACTTGTGTTTCAGAATCTGCTGGCAGCCTAGACTCACACACCTATACAGAGAAGCTGTTGCACAGTCTTACCAGCTCATGGGATGAACATACACTGTCACCTCAATTTAAAATTCTTCATTAAAACTGAGAAAAATTAAACAGATGGGTCAGAAAGCTAAGATGGAACACTAGTAAAGAAAGGCAATATTGATAGAAAAAGCATTGGCAAGCACATTCTCAGACTGCAGGCGAGCAAGCTCTCCTCATAGTTTCACACAGGATATTTTGCACTGCTACCAAATACTTCTGTATTTGGCTGGCCAGGAGCCTGGGATGACTGCACTTCCAGGAGTAAGCCAAGGCCTTCAAAACAACTGTATCACCCTCACGCATGACCATCAGTCTTGGACTATAGAATGGAGCCCTACAGGAACTGTAACTGGTCCACCACACATACACACCTGCCTGCTGATACAAAACAAAGACCAGATGCAACAAAGTCTGCAGGTGTGATTTGACCTAGGCCCTTTTTTAAATGTCTAATCCATCATCACCATCCTGTTCTTCTGTCCGCTTGTATGCAGACCTACTTACAAAACTTCATGACATTGTGTAGTTTATAAAACCAAGATGATTTTTACGTTTAGGTAGATAAAGCTGATCAACTGCATAGTCAACTGTCTGTGAGCGGTGGGATGCACCTGACGTCGCAGACGGGCTGCCTGTGCAAACACCATTGTCACCCCACAGGAGGGAGGATGCTCTTCACCGGCCGTGCCAGCCCTCCTCCGGCCAAGGAGCTCCCGACGGGAGCGCTCCTGAGCCGGGCCGGCACAAGCCAGCCGGGACACCTCCGGTGCGGTGCTCGTGCTCCGCAGGTGGGAGGAAGGGACGAGGGGGCAGCCAGGAAGGGTTGCCGGGCAGAACACACCGGACCGCGCCGTGCCCTCGCGGCTGTACCTGACCGAGCCATCCATACGCGGGTCCCGCACCGGCTCAGCCGCCCTGGCAGGACTCGCCGGGGACGACACCGGAGCTGGAGCCGCCGCCAGCCCGGGGTGACAGCGGGGCGGGACCCGCCGCTGCAGCCGCCCGGGCTCGGGGGTGTGTCCGGGGTGCGCCCGTGACGCCAGCGGGGCGGGAGAGCCGGGGCCCGGGCACGCACCTGGTCTCCTGGTTGCTGAACTTCTTGGTGACCACCTTGCCCAGCTCCAGCCCGAGCCGGTCCGCCACCCGCTGGGACAGGTCGTGGTGGGAGCTGCCGCTGAAGAGCACGATGTTCGGCATGGCGGGGGCGAGCGCGGGCGGGCGGGCGAGTCAGGGCTGCGGCGAGAGCGGTAGAGGAGCGCGGGGAGCGCGGAGCGGGATCAAATAGCGGCGCTGCGGGCCCGCCCCGCAGCCAGGAGCGGGAGGGACCGGGGCGGGGCGAGCCGGGGGCGCCCGGGACACAGGTAGGGCCATCGCGGCCACGGGGTGGTGGTTGGGGCGGCCCTGCCACCGCCTCCTCCGTCGCCTTCTCCTCCTCCCCGCCCCGAGCCCGGTGCGGTCCGTGCCCCCGCCCCGCCGTCCTGCCGCCGGAGCAGCGTTCGGCCGGGCTGCACCTCAGGCCTGCAGAGCTCTGCCCGTGCGCCGGTCCCGCGCTTGGAGAGAGGCACGAACGGAAGATCCTTACAGGGGCTCGGCTGCCTGTAGGAATATGTGGTTCAGGTGACACCGTCACCTAAAAAAGCAATTGCCGGAATACAGCTATAGCTATCTGTATGTGGAGTTAGGTAGGTGTCTAACTAGGTTTACTTACCACAGCTGTCCTTAAATAACCCGCAACCGATTCTGTATAAACACTATGCATTTTCCATTAGCATGGTTTTGTCGATTTGTTGCTTAGGAATAGGCTCATGAGCAAAGTGCTGTCTGAAAACTGACAAAGACAAAAAGGTCTTAGCTTTCAGGTAGAGCTGTTTGAACTTGTATGTATACAAATAAATAGATCACATTGGATAAGTGACTTCAGAACCACCACATTTTTTACTGCCTTGAGCAAGTGTTTGCTTCAAGGAGCGGGGTCTTGAACACATGGTTGTTAATGTTCTGTCCACAGGATAATTAATGACTAAATAAACCCTATTGCTGCATAGTAATTTTTTCAACTGAACACTGAATTCCAGTAAGAAACTTCCTAAAAAAAAAAAAAAAATCCAAACCAGATAGAATGTTTTAGTCAACAACTGGGTAATAAATATTTTGGGTTGGGGAATGGGGGATTGATAGGTTGGGTTGCTAAGTATCTCATCTATCTCAGCTACTGCAGAGGGAGTATAAATAGCGTGGGTGCAGCTTATGGACCAGAATGGGAAAAATAAGTATTTTGACTTATCACAGCATAATTCCAGAACCTATTCTGGTATTTGATGCATTGCCAATACCTCAGCATACAAAGGCTGGTTTTTGGCCCAGTCACCCACTTGCCCTCTCTGTACTTTCTCTTTACACAATGAAAAGTGTGTATAACTGTCAGCACCATAGGCTCATAAAGTATCTCAAAGTCAAACCTGTGATTCTTCCAGTTCATGCACCTTGAAAGACTCCTTTTGTAGGCTACATTTTATTCTGAGTTGCTTGCAATTCCAAATTTTGCTCACTCTCTTGACTTTGTTGTAATTTTTAGTATTCATTAATCTAAAATCTTTAGACTCTGCAACAGAACATCACAGCTGCCATTAAGACTGCAGGTTTCAAGACTGTGAAAAGGAAAATTTGCTGATATGACCTCAGGTTTATCAGAACTAAAAGCATTGCTAGACAGGAAAGGGCAATTTAACTTCAAAATAGCATAATAAAGGAAAACCATACTTCACTGTCAACTCAACAACACCAGAACTTTTAAAATGGTCTTGTCTTGGTTTGAAGACAGGTGTCTGCTAAGGAGGGTGGGAACCTCCCTTAGAGCCCACAAATGTGAACCCCCTTCCCTCCAAATTACTATAACTTTGGAATCAAGGGCTTTCAGGCAAAGATATGGGGAAAAGGAATAACAGTATTTTACTAGTATCTATGGCAAGGCAAACAATCAACAACAACAGTGGCAATAACAAACNGAGGCCGGCGGTGCCGGAGGGGGACGGGCAGGGCAGTCGCGGGTGTGCAGCAGACGTGGGGCAGGAGCTCAGAGCAGGGAGCAGGGGTGACAGAGACGAGCCCAGCCGGGCTTGCCAGCAGAAGGTGGCAGGGACTCCCCAGCTGTGGCAGTGCTCTGACAGGGAGAGCGCGGGGCGGCGGCTGCCGGCTCCCTTGCGCAGAAAACTGCCGGCACAGCCAGGAGGATGTGCCCTCCAGGAACATCCTTCCCAGGCAAAAGCTCACTCACCAACGAGAAGAAAACAGCGCAGATCCGGAAAACCTTTCTGCCGCTGTAGCGAGGAGCCCGCGGTTCCCCCCTGCTGCCTCCCCTGTTGCCGGGAGCCCGAATGCCTTCTCTGATGACCACATCTGCTCTCCACTCCCCCTGCCCAGCTAGCTCTTTTGACTCTTACAAAAAGAGTTAATAGTCCTTAAGTATCCAGCCATCAGTAACCTAGCACCAGAAATGGGGGAAAATTCCACACCCCTCAACCTCCAACAGGTTTGCAGGACCAGAAAAAAGACATGAAAACAACTTGGACTGCCAATAGTTTTTTTAATATATGTTTGGCAGTACTGAACCTTACCATGAAATTAGTGATTGTTTTGACCCACTCTTTTTTTCCTAATGCATCCAGTTAAAACTCCTGTCCCCATAATTATTACATATTCCTTTATTTTCTGGCTTAATGGGATATCCAGACAATTCTTTTCAGCCCATTAAGACTTTTGTGCCCAATAGCTAATTAGTGTTTATCCATAGCTACAATACAGAAACTGCTGTCATTAAAACTAGTCATGGAGGCTTTCATGCAAATAAAATAATGGTGATTGACATGCTGAGTGTGATTGTCTTTCCTTTGGTTGTGATAGACTAAAATAGCAGACCAGAATTAAAAGGTTAGTGCCATCCCCATTTGAAGCTTTCTTTTCTAAAGAAAATAAACAACCCACTCCTTCTCTTTTGGTTAAATGAGAATGATAAGGGGGGTACCTGCCTAACAGCAGAAAGTAAAACTCTCAACAGGAAATTGCTTTCTTTCTTTTATCATCACATTGTGGTTAGAAATAGTCTGGCCTGATGTAGGCTGTAATAATCAGCAAAGAACAAGAAAATGCTGTTTTCTGGTCACTAGCTATCACTAAGTATTGATCAGTTTAGCAAGGACAAAGACAGGAACAACTACGAGTCAGCTGGACCCAAGAAAGCATGTGTAAATCAGTTCCTGCAACTGGAAGCACTTCCAGCGAGGGTGTGAGAGCCAAGGAAAAATAAGTGACTTCTAAATATCAGAGACAGAAATCAGAGTACTGAGAGACTCTGATTTACATGAAACTGAAAAATTTTTGCCCATCCTGATTTCTTTGCTCTGCTGTTTTGCAAATCTTAGCATACAGCTTGCTTTATGATTCTCTTTATAGTTCCCATACTAAATTGTTACACCCTGAAAAAAGTCAAAGTAATTCAGGGCTTTAGTAGTTTTTGTATCACAATGCCTTCTGACTATTTGGTGGTGGGGGTTTGTTTTGTTTATTTTTTCCTTTCCAATTACAAAATATCTTTGTGGGAGGATATCTGTCGGAGACAAAAACAGCCCAGACTTTTAAAAGAACTGACAAAATCCCTGCTGGATCTCTGGAAACACAATCTGAATATCAAGCTATTTCATTCCTTCCTTTCACAGTCATAATTTGCAAAAGAGTCCATTGACCAATTTCTGCCCTCAGTTACATCATTTAATTATCAAATGTTAGCAAATCACTCTGGTCTCGAAACAGTCAATCCTATAAATCTGAGATTTAAAATAAACAGTTGCAGGCCATTTTTGTCATGTGTATTTTTAACTGTTAGTGTACTTTTTTGGTCACAATTTCAAGATTTTCTCATATTCTCCCTTAAAAAAACCAACCAAACAAAAAAAAAAACCCCAAAAAAAAAAAAAAAAGCCACCAGCTAATATTTGCTTCCAATCACTTGCCTCCACAGGCTTTGGCTTGAAGAATAAACAGCAAATATTAGAGGCCTTGATATGGAATAGCAGCAGCTGACAGCGTTGCAGTCACATCTGTCCAAACATATTATGTCTGCATTTTGAGACCTGTGATTCTATTGTTTTCAAATGCTGAACTTGTTCTTCCAAAGCTTGTTCTATCCTGCAAGTATAAAAACATAAAAAGTTGTTAAATGAATAATCCTACTGAAAAAGCATAAAGTTTTGTCATAAACCCCCTAGTGTAGTTCCTACCATTCAATAACTTAGCATTTTCTTCATGATCTTGGCCACCCACAGCTTCCAAATTCCTCTCAATGTTCCCAACTTCCACATAGCTCCAGTAATCTCCCTCCCAGCTTCCAAATCCCCAATGCTTCCTGGCCTTGCTCTATGGCTTCCAGTGATTGTTTCTAATGTTACCTCTGGATATTTTCTGAATACTGAATATTTCAGCTGCTGCTTCTATTTCAGATCCACAGCTCTGTGATGTCCTATTCAACTGCTATTGAAATCTCTTTGATCACTTAGCTCCGCTTTTTCTCTGTCAGCAGATACGACTCCTACTGTCTCACCAACTATTCTGTAAAACAGCTCATTGCCCTTCTTTCATTTATTCTGAAGGAAGATGCTAAGCCAAACGCATTTCATAAATTTCTTCTAATGTGCACCATAACACGCCTTTCTTGGCTCTAATCATCATCTTATAAGTGCATCTTGTACAATGGAGTGCACCATGATCAATGGAGAGAAAAGAAAGAATTTTTAAACTGCAAGTTACGTAAATTTAACTGTTCACTGCATGCTTTGTTATCTGGATATTTTCACATCAATCATCTAGACTGTTCTTAGCCCCCTACCTATCTACACAGTGATGTTGTCTGCTGCTTTAACAGATTTTCTCTTAAATTGCCTTTAACTGAGCAACAGAAAATTGTCTTTTGGTGCTGAGAAACGTAGAAAACTCATCATTATTTTTTCAGTCTGATCTTTGGTGGATGTGTTTCAACTGCAATAAGCAATCATTCTGTTATTCTTGTAGCTAGGACAAGTTACAGCACTTATATATATGTGTCACCTCATAATGCTGCAGTTTTCCCAATTAAAGTACCTTTCAGGATTCTTATATCTAAAAAGGTACTATCTGGGATCTGTAGTTTGTCCTGAGCATAAATTTTTTGCCACATAACTGTAGCTAAAATGGTCAACTGAAAATATTTTTGTAGGTAGTGTAGGTATTTTTATTGTTTTGTCCTAGCAGTTTAGACCAGGATCCTTCCCTTAGGGTTTCCTGGTGACATGAAACATTATAATTTTTGCAGATATTTAGTTCCTACTACTAGATAATTTCTCAACTTTTTCTATGGAAACAATCATATGCTGCAGGTTTTTTTTCCAAGTGTTTACCTCCAGTTTCTGTAATACCTCTTTCTTTGATTCCTTTACACTGTTTTTTGGGTTTTTTTTTTTCCCTTCTGCCATGATTTTCCCCACTTGAACTACAACTAGCTCATAATCTTAATCCTTGCAATGATGCATCTCTAACCTAGTGCCAGGGCTTTCACCTCGGATTGCCCCAGTGAGTCAACCACCAGTCTTCCATGTCTGTGTTACCACATGACTGAGTAAATAAAGGCAAGACAGCAGACTGATCTTGGAATGAAATATGTACTTTGTAAGTCTATGTATAAACAGAACACAAGCTCTAGGGATTCCATTATTGGAGGAAGAAATCTATAAGTGCCAAGGCAAGGTGGAAGGATAAAGCAGATTGTTACATCTCATCCATTCAGATATCAGAGGCAGAAGACCAAGACACCCCAGAAGACTATTTCCTAACCCTTTTAAAATAGCCTAGTTCAAGATAAAAGATCAAATATTTCCATTTCTTTTGTAAGACCAAAGCTTGTGCATTCTGCTTCAGGCTAATTTAGAATACTTTAGCTTGTCTTTTATGCATCTTGATGCTAAGTCTAGGCAGCCATAGGACTCCAGCTTAGCCTGCAAGCCTGTCTGCTTATTCTTTAATCTTTTACTAAATGAACACATCACCATGCTGTGTCTCAATTCTGTCAAATCACATTTTCCCAAAGAAAACCATTCTGCATGGACATTTTTGACTGGAAAAAGATAAGGAAAGAGAAGCAAACAAGAGAAGAAAGGAGATCACAATCTGAGACTGCTCTCTTTCACATCATTCTTGCATAACCACAGGCATCTGGTTTTGACTCTGGTCAGAGGCAGATTGTCAGGTATCTCTCTCTCAGATTTGTTCTGAACCGGTATGGCTTTTCTGATGTTTTATCCCTGTGTTCTGACAGCATAAAAATCCAGACTGCCAAGCCAAAAGAAAGAAAAGTCTCAATGAAAGCAGACAGCCCTTAGTCTATTTTGAAAGTTGCCAGGTAGACTTTTGTGATGTCTGTGATGCTCATTCTCTAGCTTTGAGTAAAACTTGCCCCGGGAAATTTGTAGGAATTGTCTTGTGGTTTCTCTGTGGTTGTGCAGTGAGACCCAAGAAGATTTCCTTGCTTCCACATCTGAGTGAATATCCCATGTCAGGATAAGATATGCAAGTGGACAATTATTTATTAGCTACCACTTCATAACAAAAACCAAACACACTGAAAGGAAGAGATTTGAAGTGCGACTATAGAAAAAAAACAGGACTGAAAAAGACCCCATCTGTTACTGAATAAAAACTTCCCTTCTCCTCCATATTCCCATAATTCCTATTAAATGCTGCTAGCTACTTTAGAAGTTGGCACAGAACCTTCATATAAGAACAGACAAAAATATAAGAATATTAACAAAGTAGAGCTGAATTTCTTGAATCTGAAATTAAGTATCCCTAGAACATTGCTACAAACAAAAATATAATAGATACAGCAAACTCAAAATAAGCAATTTTCCTTGATATTTAAAAAAGTGCTCCATTGAAGATTCTTTAAACCTTTTAAAAGTATTTTTGGAGAAAAAAAAAAACCCAGAAAATACTTTTTGCCTATCTACATATTTTTTTTTTCTAATTGATAAGTATTTGGAGTTATTATTGAATTGAACTAATCATTTGGCAGAGTGGAAAAATATTTTCCCATAAGTATTCTGAAGAAGGTTGAATCAACTCTACCACAGTGTTATTATTTGATACAGCCATATAAGTTGTGTGTTTTATTCAAATCTGGTGTGAGAAATATTTTCTTCATTGGAAGTGATGGGCATGCAAATCAAGTTTCACTAACACCAGCATAACAAGTACCAAGAAATAAAATATTAAACATAACAAGAAGTGGTACCCCTAATTCACCATAAATCACTCCACATGCAAAATGCTTCTTCATGTTGCCTGCCTTTGTATACAAATCAAACCAAATGCCATACAGACAAAAAAAATTCTCCATCAACATCATGCAAAGACTTCAGATAATTTAACATGTTAAAAAATCTGAAGCCTTTATCAGAAAAAAAAAAAAAAGGAAGAGAAAATAAGTTACAAATGAGTGAAAAAAGTTTGTGTACACAAACCTGCTTCAAACTAGCCACGTATTAATTTTCACTTCTGTTATGAGGCTAAGTAGAGAGGAATAAATATTGAAGAAATAGAATATGACAGTGCCTATTTCCTTCTAAAATAATTTTAAAATAGTATCAAGTCCTTAGTAATTTTCTTTCAGCATAGTGGTATAATAATAACAGATCCGAAAAGCACTACATGGGTTTGATTTCAGACCTTGTCTTGTATCACGACTTTAAATTACTCAAGAAGTTCTGCCCTAATATTCTGTGAAGCATATCAGTAAAATTACTCATAAATAAAATACATAATAATATATCCATTGAGGAACTTCATGATCTGGATTAAGTATATCTTTATATGTTCATATACTTGTTGCCTTGAGTTCAAGGACCATTTTCATCAAATCATTCTCCAGGATCCTTGTATTATTTATATCAAAACAGGACTCTGTATTTAAAAATCTTCTTTGAAATATTTAAATCCTTTAAAAATCTTTACATATTCTAATTTTTCCTTCCTCAAGTCCTCTAAGCTTTTTCCTGCTTCCTGCTCATTTTTATGGAACTATCTCACAAAGGAGAAGGAAAATAAGGTGCATATTTTTTTAAAATAAATAAATGGAAGACCTCAAGCCATTTCTTGCCTTTGATACAATAACAGTAACAAAAATCTCACTTGCTGTGAATGAAATTGGGAGTCAGCTCTCCATTAATGGTTACGGTTAAAAGCTCCTTTTGCCTAGAAAAAGCATAGATGCATCCTGTTGACTAAGCAGCAAAAATGCAAGACAGTGGAAATACTGTTAAGGTTCATGCCAAGAAGGTATATAGTGTTCGAGAAGCTCGTGGAGAGATGAGATGCAGGCTTATTTAACCACAAAAATCTGTGAAGTATTAATCAGGAGGAGGAGGGTTTTTTGAAATGGTCACCAGAAGCCTACAAGAGACAGAATCTAATGATACATGGAGTCATCAAATTTGTTGGAAAAGCAAATGTACATGGTACAGCAATCTTATATACCAGTGAATAAAACATATCCAAAAATTTTCCTTTGCACCGAGGCAAAGTAGTGTGTAATTAGATAAAATCTCTGAGCTCTGATTCAGTGTCTGTGTGCAAACTGCCTACTGGTAATGACCCCCAGAATGATGATGAACTGAACTGCCCCCAAGAAGTATTTGGGGAAAGCACAAGCTAGGAAGGGCCAAGCTCACACCAGGGCACAATTTAACAGTTTGTTAGCATAGAGGATCATGCTCTAAAGGTCAGCAGTACCCTCAGGCATGCTGAAATCTCCTAGAACAGGCAGTTATTCCAGGAAATTCTTCTGGTAATGATTTCTCCCTTGCCCTGTCCCCCTTCTAACCCTCCCTTTTCCCAACCATGCAAATTAGAAGCTACTGGTGAAGTGGCTATTCTCAATTTGATTGGCACTAGAAAATTACTGAAAACATAAAGGTGACTGAAAACAGCAATCTTGGTGAAATTGAATGAGAAGAGTTCATTATTGTAAGGAGAGAAGGGAGTCAAGGGATTAGAAGGAAAATAAACCAAGGACCTGGCAGATGGAGTCTTCTGGAAACTTAATTTAAATGACAGAAGACTGCCAGGAAGGTAGCATTAACTAAAGAGGTTTATAAATGGCAAAAGAAAGCAAACCTCTCTGGTGCTAGACAGAAAGCAAAGATAAGAAATTACTGTGGCTGTATGAAGAGTTTTAGAACAATATGAGAATTAAGGAAAAATCAGGCAGGGAGCAAAGACATCTCTCCATAAAAATGAAGAAAACAATATTAGGGGTTAACAAGGGGATAAACTTAAAAGGGTTAAGGGACATAACAGGGATTTAAATTAAATAATTTTAAAAAACAACCAATCAAGCAACAAAAAAACCCCATTTTCTTACCAAAAAAAGAAAACTCTTGGAGTTAATTCTGCTCTTGGCAAACTGATTTCCCTATGGAAGTGCCTATATCCACTAACTCTCAAGGAAACCAAGGGCAAAAATGCATTTCTGTTCAGTGTCAGGACTGATAGTTCATTTTAATGGTTAAAACCTATAGTTCTTCACAGAAAGAGTAGAGAAGAGTGTAGAGCAGGAAATTCAAATAGACAAATGTACACATTTTTAAAAAGTGAAATCCTTTTGACAGTCTTCCACAGTATCCTATAACCAAAATGTGAGAGGTGTGCTACTGAGGTGCATGAAATATTGGCTTGCTCATCAGGCCCAAAGGGCTGCAGTCAACTGTACAAAGTTCAGCTGGCAGATGCATGCTTGAGGGATCGATATTGGAGCTAATACTGTTTATTTTGTTTACTAACAACCTGAGCAGTGGGGCAGAGGTGCACACTCAGGAAGTTCAGCTGGGGAGAGTTGTTGATAGGCTGGAGGATGGAAGCTGCTCAGACAAACTTCAACAGGCTGTATAAATATGCCATCAGGAACCTCACGAAAACCTCAGCAAAGGTAAATGTTGAGGAACCTGCAGAGCGATAAGCCCAGGCGCCAGTACATGCTGGGGACAGACCAACACAGCTTTACAGAAGAGGACCTGGGGTTGCTGGTGGACAACACGTTAATATGAACAAGGAATGTGCCTGTGGCAAAGGCAGCCTGCGGCAACCTGGGCTGCTCTAGCAAGAGTGCGGCCAGCCAGCTAAGGCAAGTGTTTCCTTCTTGCTCTGCTCACTCTTCTGGGGTGCTGGGCAGAGCTTTGAGCTCCTCAGTGCAAGACACTGGTGGGCTGGAGTGCCTCTATCCAGGATAGAGCCACCAGGATGGTCAGAGGGAGAATACCGTGGAGGAAGAGGAGAAGGCAAGAGAACTTGGCTGCGTCAGCCTGAAGAAAAGACAGAGATATTGCTGCTGTCTCCAAACACCCCTCAGGGGTTACAGAGACGGTGGAGCCAGGCTCTTTTCAAAGGGACGCAATGGTAGAAGAAGCAACGGATGCAGGCAGGTACAGGGGAATTCTGATTGGAAACAGGACATCCTATTTCACCATGGGGTGGTCTGACATTGAAACATGTTGCCCAGAGATGCTCTGAAATACTTGGAGGCATTCAAAACTCAACAAGACCCTGAGCAACTCAGTCTAATTTGATCTACTTTGAAAAGTCTTTAAAAAGTCTCTTAAACTGGACACAAAATGTCCCTTAAAACATGTATAATTACAAGAAAGTGCCAGTTTATTTTGAAGGCAATCAAGAGTTGGATCTGCTACATATCTGAGAGGAATCATCCCTTTCCTTTCTCAGAAAATGTTTCCTCAGACAACTATTGACTTGCCTGCAGTAGAAACCTGTATTTTTTTTTCCAAGTTTGAAGTAGATGCCACATCAAATCATAACACAAAAATAGGTGCTTCAAGGTGGTAAAACCTTGATATTCCTGTCCTGACTCCTCTGTACCTGTAAGAACATAATGGAAACAAGAGTGAAGCCCTGACAAGCCTAACATGTCCAAGGAGGCAAAATAACCTTTTCCAGCAGCCAGAAAATTAGAAGGCTTCGTTGTCACCACTTGAAATTAATCTTAGTCTAAAACCAACAAGAGGAGTTTGTCTGCTTGAGAGAAACCTTTTTGGCACTGTTTTACACTTCATTAGAAATCTTTTACCCATTTCCAGTAGTTGAAATCACCTGTACTGCATGGAGGGGTCTCTGTGCTGAGGACTTAGAATTGGGCCATTAATTTAGATTTTTTACTTAAGGAATTAATGTTCTGCATATGAGTACTTTGTCAGTGACAGGTGCTTCAGAATTACATTAGTAAGGGCAGAACAAAACTGCTTCTAGGGTGGCTCTGTTTTCTGTAGGTATAAAAATTTTGAATTTTACCCAATGCTCCCAAATCTCACAGTAACTGCAGATAAAAGGACTGATTTCTCTCTCTCTAGATCTGAATACTCATGTACAAGAAAATTTCAGTTTCTACTATCAGGTTGTACACAGTTTCCAAACCTAGATCTAAGCTGTCATTCTTTGTCCTGTTCTTAATGATCAGAACAAAAATAAACTCTACATGTTTTTCTTCAGTGTAAGGTGACTTTATGCTTTTCAGCCCTAGTATTCTTATTGTTTGGCTCAAGCATTCTTGTAAAAGAGAGAACCTGACTTCTGCATGGAATTTAAGAGAAAACACATTGTTATTCCATGAAGAACATCACTGAGTAGGTTAGTAATGGGCACAAGTGACAACAGCAGAGTCAGGCTTGCATTACCTTAGGAAGGTGGGGGCATTCTAATGATTGCTCTAAAGGTTTTATATGTTCTCATATTCCCAACTATATTTCACTTTCACACTATGTGTGGCTCTTCCTCCATTTTTCTCATTTCCCCTTCACATAGCCTAGTGCTCTGTATTCTCACCTGGGTCTGATCTCAGCCGCATGCACATCCCATTTCAGTAGCACTCCATAAGAGCAACAGACAAGCAAGGCAATATGTGATTTTTTTTTTCATTTAATAAATAAACTGCCACCTGATGTAATGCACTGCTAACATGTCAGTTTTTCACAGTTTCAGAGCTAAACTCTTGACTGCAAGGCCTATGGGGAAGGGCTACTGTTTTCCCCTTGTATATAATTCCAGAGTTGCATGTTATGGACACCATATAAGACACAGCTATCATGATCTGAATGTCATTATTCTAGAGTAGCTATGGGAATTCATACAAAGGTTATGTAGCTAAACTTCTTACTGCCCCCATTCCCCTGGAAAGAAAATCACTTGGAACACTTCCACAAATGAACATGGACAGAACAACTATCTCATTAAGGAGAGGCCACTGTGTTCTCAGGAGGAGGAAGTATAACTGTTTTCTTAGAGTGTTTCATCTGAGGTTGGTATGTGCCTTGCCTTTCTATAGGAGGAATTGGTCCCAGCTTTTTGTAGATCCTGAAGGAATGGAAGATGATTACTATTAGATAGCTTTATACACCTGCTTGCTTTTATTCAATTTTATTTTCTTGAAATACAGAATAACCCTTAAGGTGCTGAAGCAGCATAAAATACTGTAATTTTTCCCAGTGTCCTTAAAAGAAGGGGAAGATGATGCATCCCTTCCCTCCCTGCTTCTGTGCAACCTGAGAACATTGTCTCCAGTCACCAGACCCACTCAGCAAAAGGACACTGGGCAAAAAGTATGTAGAGATGTTGCCACTTGTCTCACTTTATAGAAATGAAGCATAGAGAGAGCTGTGAGATGTGGGAGAGGATCTATCCAAAAAGGATGATAACTTTTATTTCTACTTTTACCCTTTGCAAAAAAATTCTAGTATTATTAAATGAATCAGGCCTTCAAAAGCCTCTGGAATACGTAAGAGCAAAATATTATTGCTTTTTGTTATTTTGCAGGTGGGTCTTATGCTTGTACCTGGAAGATTAAGATATAAAAATATCAATCCGAATTTATTGCAGGAAGTAGCTTAATCTAGTTTGCTGTGAACATGAAGAAGTTTTTCCGTGGTTTTCCAAAGGCAGTTCCAGGTGCTGTATTGTTTTACCTATTTTTATTTTATGCTAATATTTTAATTTTATTTTTATTTATATAATTATATTGCAGCCAGATTAGAATGGCCCAATTACTTTTTATCCCATTGTCATTCTAGGATGTTCTGGCACTGTAATTTGTGATACTATAAAATTAGCAGAATTTAGGACTCAGATGATAAAAGTCTGGATCATCACCAAGAGAATCCTTTTAGGCCCATTTCAAACCTACTGACTCGTTATTCTTCAAAGGTCATTTCAGATTCAAGTAGTGCCCAGTTCACATCACATTTAACAAAATAAAACCAACATTAAAGTAAATCTGTTACACATGGAACCTCTCTGGTGCAGAGACTGGAAGGAATGAAAATTAAAAAAGAATGGAAAATACACTCTTAAAAATACATGAAAACAAAAAGGGAAGCAAAAATGGAAAGAGAAATGCTGCTGGAACCTCCATGCCTAGGTTTCAAGAGAAAAAGGTTGTCTGTAATTCTAAAAACTGACTTGCAGACCACTTGCTTGGATCACAAAATAACAGAATGACTACATAAATAAGCCTTTCAAACTTGCCTATATAATTTATCTTCTCCAGTCACTGGGAACCTAAAGGTTGCTGAGAGCCTAAAGGGATTGTTAAAAGCGAAATTAGTCATCAAGCTTATTTATTGTAGCAAGTTAAAAATTAGGTACTTCAGGGCTTAAATAGCAAGATAATCAGGAAAAAAAGAATGCAAATTTTACCTGTCATCCCTAATTTTTTTAATTAATTCAGTGAGACACAAACAGAGAATGCCCAGTGCTCCACTGTGGGATCCAGTTCTCTCCTTGGAGGTAACAACATGCTGATAAAAGTCTAGCCTGATTTTCTCTTAGGTTTCCACATGTTTATTAATTTCAGATCCAGCAAATTGCAATCAAGGCCTGAAAACTAAGATTATTCCCAGCTCTGTAATACTGCTCCTGAAGCCCTCATTTGTGCCCCGTTATTTACACCCAAAATGGTTTCAGATGACCGACTGAGCAGTACAAGCCCTGGTAAAGTGAGAAAATGGATATTCCAGAGTGCTATTTATCTAGACTATTTTGCCCAAGGGACATATCCTATGGGACAGGATGGGGGAACATAATATGAGGCAAACAGAACAAATTTATTTTGTAAATTAAATTTTTGTCTTTGGTTGAAGTTGATGTAATGGCCCATCCTCTATCCTAGAGACTCCTATTCAAGTGTGCAGTGTGAAATAAAACTGCTGTGACAGGACTGCTGGTGGGTCACATATTGTGGTTATACCCAAATTAGGTTCAAAATCATCAAAACTGCAAGAAACAGTGAATCTGAATTTTACTTCATGATGTCTTTGACCACCGAATTACAAAATGCAAAGACTGCATACTTCACAGTCAGTGGTGCTTGGTAGTTGCTATACCTGAACAGTTTTCTTAGTAATATTATTTAGAGAATTTGACCCTTATTCACAAATTGTTTTAAGATGGTGCTGTCAATTTTCTACTTTTTTGCAAATACCGAGTGTTATACATACTGATCCATGCTTCTGCTTGTTTTTGCTGTAAGAGCAAAAAAAAAAGCACATACACTTTTAAAAATTTCAAAATCAGAAAACAAACCTTCACATCTCCTTTGAGAAATTTAATTCTGATTTCCTTTAATGAAAAAAGTCTGAGGGAGTGAGGATGGGTATGGGGAAGATGTAGTCCGTTTTGTTCTTTCTGTGTTGTGGTTTGGTTGTGGGGCAGTATTGTTTGGTTTGTTGTTTGGTTGGATTTCTTGGGGGGGTTTTGGTTTGGTGGTTTCTTTTTGTTTTTGTTTGTTTGTTTGTGTTTTGTGTTTTGTTTTTGTTTCTTCTTAATGTAATTAATAAATTACATAAGGACATAAATAAATTAATAATTGCATAAATTCATAAATACAGCAAAGGAAAAAAAACCAAAAAGGACCAGAATCTCAGAAAGGAGAGGATGTGTACTTTCAAAGGTCAGAATTAAACAATTTTCACAAACTAGTATTTTTAAGAGTGACATTTTCACAGCAGAAAAATTCAGCCTAAGGGAATTGACAGCTATAAAAGGTGAATCAGGGAATAACATGGATATGCCCCTAAAGCTTGTTCCTTGGCCAGGTATGGGTCCACCTACTGAATTGTCTGCACTTCCCAGACTCAGAGCACAGCACAATCTCTCAGGGAATGCATGCTAAAATAGTTTTACAGCATAAATCCCTATCTGAGATGCTTTGCTGATGTATTAAATGATCACCCACTGCTTTTATACCTGTACAGATTTTACAGTAGGTTGAGAAGCTTCAGGACAAAACATGAATCACACGAAGCAATTTCAAACTAATTTTCCTCTAAGTGTTACAGGCAGTAATTCTTATTGACCTCTATTTTTTAAAGTTATTAACAGCATTAATAAAATGTTAGTCATTAATGTTTTCCCATAATTCTGCAGAGAATAACTAGCAATTCACCAATGCTGCAGGCTTCTGTGATTTGATTCAGTCTTGCAAGCTTAATGGATGTGATTAAATTATTTTATGCAGAGTAAACATTTGCAGTGTTTCTCTTCTTGCTCCTGTCCCAACCTAAGCAAATAAACTGACTGCCAGCATCAGTCTCATGCTTCTCATGTGAAACCTATTGTGAACTTTCAAAGCCCAGTACTGTAAGAGAAAACCTGATGTACTTCTAAATAAATTCACAGATTAATTTGCTTAACAGTTTTGAACAATTAAGGTTATGGCCCCAGTCATTTATCTCCAAAGTATTCTGTGGGAAATTAAACACAATTACGGAAGAAAAGAATTCTTCTCGTTTTCTTTTCTATTGCTTAAAATGCCTCTCCAGAATAAAGTATTTTCCCCATATGCTTTCTTCACTACACCAAAAGCTTTTCTTTCTTGGAATTTGAAGAGAATTCGCAGGAAATAAAATCAAATCATATAGGTTGTAGTTCTATAAAAAAAAAGGCTGGCTTTCTAGAATTAGGAAATTATCCAGTACAACTGAATGTGGATTAGTTGCTTTCCTTTGCATGCATCTCATCTAGCATTGCCAAATCCCTGCTCAGACTTCTGTTTGGATGTGCACACACCAACTGAAAATTTCCTTCAAAGGATTATTTAAAGCCTTTACTGATCAGTCCTTAAAATCCTTAAATCCTTAAAAGCCTTCTGATTTGTTATGTTCAGATGAGTTATTCAAGATCATACAATCTGTCAGTGGAAAAATAGGGAGTGGACACCAATAATATTCAAGGGTTTGGTTCCTATCATAGTATCACAGATAAAAATCTCCTGCCATATGCACACACTTGCTCTCTTCCCTTTCATCTTATTGTACATCTTTAAAGTAATTAATAGCTGACCTGTTTGGGGAAAGCTGGACATCACAGTGTTAAAGAACCTATTTCAAAACCACGTCCAGGTTATGAGAGATGCGCTTTTAGAATTTGGTATCTGCTCACATCCAATTTTTATGGAGAATATTTTTTTAAAAATCCATTAATTGTTTTCAGGTGAGGTAGTGGTGGTAAAAGAAATGCTTTCACTGTAACAAAATATAAGCACCTCCTCAGAGTTCTTAATGAAAAAAGTTTGCATTTTGTAACTTGAAACTTGTCACATAATTATTTACCACATAATGCACTGCAGAATAACACATTTTTTTCTAAACCAATTACTCAATTGAAATTTGGATTTCAAATGAGTCTATGAAAACAACATACCCGGATCCTCCGCAGCTTTTCACACCTTGGCTATGACACAGCACACACATTGCTGGGACATACTTAAAAGCAGAGTGAGGTTAAAGATGAAATCCTGCACTTCTGCAGCCAATAACAGAGTTTCCAAAGGCCTTGGGTGTGTGATTTCTGCTTCTGTTGACGCTGTAAAAATAACATTGGTGAGGTGGCAGTAACTTCCCTGCAGCAGCAGCGGGTGGACAGACTGGAAGTCAAAATTTTTCTTGCTGAATGTTTCCAAAAGATACAGTTGTTTCTTACTCCCAGATGAAAGACCTTATGAGAAAAAGGAAAAGACTGGGGACTGATGCTAATGATCCCTGCCCTAAACCTCACTTCTTACAATGACTTTCTGTATGTGGTCTCTCCTTTTAGGATATGAAAAAACTAGGTAAGATAGACCTGTCTTGTCTGCTCAGGCTAGCAACCAGAGCATATGAGAAGAATAAGATCTTCCTTTCAGCAGGGTTATTTGTTTGGGGATTTGGATTTTTTCTTGTCCATTCAGTTCCCACTTGGTGACCTTTGGTGGTTACAAAATACAGATGAGAGCAAGAGTAGCCAGGATAGTTGCCTCTGCCAGCCAGGGATTTCAACATTTCTGTGTACAAACAGTCTCTAGACTGTTCTCATTCCAGGTAGCCCTCAAAATCATGGGTCAAGAGAGGTGAAGCAAACTGTGGGGTTCTCCTAATTAGAGGGCATAGGTGACAATCTTGGTGATATCAGGGTGCCACAGTTTTCCTTGGCTAACTGAAGGCAGGATGTAAGATGCTGCTCTTGATCTAGAAAAACATTTAAGGACAGCTTTTTTGACCACCTATGTCTCTCCTTTTGCAATGCCAGTCAACATTAACAAAGGTGTTTATCTTCTACATGTTAAAAAAGGATTCTTAGTTTCTCTCTCTGGAATTCACTTCCAAATGTCATTTTAAAAATGGCTACTCCAGTTACTTTGAATTTTTAAGACATACCTAAGGATATTTCTTTGAGATTTCATTTAGGTGGAAGTTAATTAAATTCTTTGGTTGGTTGGGGTTTTTTTTGTTTCCTTGGGGATGAGAACATACCACCACTTTTATTCCTGGTTGGGTTCCCAATATTCACACCTGTCAGAGAGCACAGATTGGGGCAGGCCATGCAAAGAAAAGGGCTCTGAATAGCAGCCCCCAGAATGGAGGGCATGGAAACTGCTGATCTTTCCACTGAATCAGGTTCAGTGACCTGTAGCAGTGGTTCAAGCCCAGAGAGTTTCTTCCCCCCTGAGGAATCTGTGGAGACCTGGAGAATAAAACCCCCCTGGGGTAGAGTCGAAGGTAGCTTGCCCCAGAGAGGGGTCGAGCTCCCCCTGNCGGTCCCTGACTGCAGTGAACCTGATACTCAGGGACGCTGGCAGACACTGCCGATGAGCTGCTGACCATCCCTGGTGGTCAGCTGGTCCGGCCCACGCTACTGGCAACATGGAGTGCTGCAAAGAGAGTGTTCCCTCGCCCGGACCCCAATCAGACACGCGGTCACACGGTGGTCAGGTGCTTGGGGTCAAGGGCGAGAGACCCCAGCCTCAGCCGGGCATCAGACTTTCATTCTGAGGGTAACAACCAATCTCGGAACGGCACAGGGGAGGAACCAGGGAGGGACAAAGGGACAGGGAACAATCGGGAAAGAGGAAGGGAGGAAAGAGCGAGATATGAAAATACCATTATGAACTGAGGGACAGAGGGAGCTCGACCCCTCTCTGGGGCAAGCTACCTTCGACTCTACCCCAGGGGGGTTTTATTCTCCAGGTCTCCACAGATTCCTCAGGGGGGGAGAAACTCTCTGGGCTTGAACCATTGCTACATCCCTTAGTCAACCTGGTGTCCTGCAGTGACCAACTTATTACCAAGGCTGAGAAGAAATATTTCCATGAGCACGCCAGCAGTGAGTGGAGCAGGACAATGTTGGACTCTGTCTCAGAGACAGGAAAAGCTTTTTGTAGGGAATGGCTGGAAAGTTGAGGGGACTTTTTTTTGTCACAGCTTTCACTAACAAAGACTTGGGAAGAGGTGTTTAGCACCGCTAAAGAGAGATGCCACTTCTGACAAAAATATTCAAGAATGGACTGTCGAGTATTTAGTCATTTTCTGCTGAATTTGGCCATGTGAACTTATGCCTGGGCACTTAAAAATAGAAACTGAAATAAAGAGAGAAAAATGAGAACTGCAAGACATGAGGCACTGAAATCAGAGGATTTCACTGAGTTATTGAAGTCAGTAGAAATAGTCAAGGGTTGTATCTAACTATGTTCAAATCTGCACAGCTTCAGGAATTAACCTCAAATATGTAATAGATGCGTAACACAGGGAGTACCATGTTTAAATGGCCTGTAACAACATTGAACAAAACTTTACACATAAACCCTGCTTTTCTGTTTTCCTTTGTTTGATTTTTATGTTTTCTCACATTTTAAAGGCTTTCAGTTTCAGCTGGTAGCTGTAATATAAGATTTTTTTTCCTGTCCTCCTAGATCTGAAAATTCTGTAAAAGCTGAGCTGTAGCCAGAGATTTCAAGATGTGTCCATTCAAATAAAACTGGGCTATAAAGCAGTGAAATTCCTGCAAATGAGCAGCAAACTCTATTACTGGCAGGATTTATGCCATCAACATCTACACCTTTACAAAAACTAGACTTCCATAACTGCCTGGGACTGGCCTCCCAGTCTCTCTACATAGCTCCCATTGAGAGCGGGTGGAGAAAAAAAACAGCATTTATTGAGCACAGATAATCTGGCTTCTTGTAGACAGTTTCTTCAAGATGAAAGGAATTCTGTTGCAGAATTGCCCACTGTTTATCTGTTGCCCATAAAGCAAAGGTGTAATGATCAGTATTTGATAAATGCCACGCTGAATGTTAACACAAAAACAGCTTACTTGGAGTTCTGTTTAAAAATAAACAGATACAACAACCAAATCTCCTTGCCTTGCACTGTGACAAGATGCATCCATAAATTTAGAATGAGGTTCTTTTGGTCCATAAGTGGCAGTAGAATGAGAAACAAAATGAATAAGCAGAGTCAGTTCATCCCACATTTTTAAAGGTATGTTCACTTAAAATTATCTATAGCAAATATTTGTATTTTATTGTGAGATTCAGTCACTCATATTAAATATTTGCTTTCCACTTCATCTCCATTTAGGCTGATACAAAACACATGCTAAAATTATCTCAACAGATTCAGAGTTACGAATCTTAAAAGTTATGAGCTCTGAGACTCTTCAGATCTTCCATTACTCTCATAATTTGCATGTACAATATTATTTCTGGAATTTTCCTTAAGTGATTTATGCACTTTTTCTCTCAATTGTTCTTGCTCTTGGCAGAAAAATAAATATGCCCCTTCTGATTTTCTTGTTTAACCTGGTAAGGTACTAAGATTACTTTTTCTTTCTTTCATTTGCTAATAAGGAGACATTAACGATCAGAAGATTGTCTCATTAAGCATTTGATTCACACTGGCTGGCTATGTAGCAGCATTTCTCTAGCAGCACTGACCTTGTTCAACAGATCTTAATGAAGGATTGATTTTCATGCCATCTTTAATGAAGACATGAACTAAGAGATCAGGTCTTTCAGTCAAGCTTATCTGAGATTCTGAAAATAATTGAAAAGCTTAAGGGGACAGACTGGGACAAGACTACGCTTATGTAAACAAACCTCTAGAAATACCATGCTATCAAATATTGATTGAGGGATTGCACAGAAAAAACAGAAGAGAATATTATTTTCAAAATTAATTAGGAGATATATTCCAGAATGATTAATTGTTCTCACCCCACACTTTGTATATACTCAAGAGATGCCAATAAAGCCAGAAAAATACACCCAACAAGACATGATAACCTGTTCAGAATAGAGCAGCATCTACTTTTCCTGGGTAGCTTTAGATAATGTGGAATGAGAAAAGACAATTGAAAGTGGCACCACAATTTAACTTTAGATTTTTGCATCTTTTAAGAATGTAACCTCTATTTGCTAGTCTTCTATCATCAGAGATTTATATTTTACAAAACTAACCCCAAATAATTTTTTTAATTTACTTTTGTTAGTTCCTGTGTTATTTTTGTTAAAAGTCATGTCATTATTTAAATTTCAAATCTGAATATGTCAGAGATAAGATGCATTTGCTAGTTTGAGTAAACTTTTCCTTCTATAAAAAAAGTCTTCACAAAATTTAATTTGCAAATTTTTTTATCTGTAACTATTTCTTTGTCATGCACTGACTCAAAATGTCCTTCTACTGATCTGATGGAGTTTTACTTTTTGAGGTGAGTGATATTGCAGCAATCCATTACTGTGAACTTTATATACAGAAAATAACAGAGCTTAAATATTTTCCCTTGTTGTGAACCAGGTAGGTCTAATTTAAGATGGAAGCAGTGAAACAAATATTTAAGCAAAGAATCAACTTCTCTTTTTACTTCCCAATTGAAGTGGTTTTTTCCCTTCTCTTTCTCTCTCCCTTCTTTAGGGTAATGGACCTTATGGACCTGTGCAATTGATAAGACTGTAGAATAGCACATCCTTTGAAATCAGTGTCTTGGAAAAACTTATTTGCAGCTAGAGGCACAAACATGCAATTTTGAAATCCATAAAGATATCCATTCACTTTTACAACAGTATAGAATATTTCAAGGTGGATTCAAGACATTTATTTCTTACTTTTTTTTTTTTGTTGATCATTTTATACTTCAAATTATATTTCATTCTTTATTCCCATTTCCATTTAATTTCTTCTCATGCTCTAAATAAAAGTGCAGAAAAGAGAAAAATGTCTGTACTCAAATATTTGATTTCATTTTGATTGCTGGAAGACCTGGGGTGATATTAGAAATATGTCTAAAAAACTGCACTGTTTCTTTTTTCTTCCCCTCCCCATTGAAATCTAAAGGTAATAGAGTAACTGTTAATAAAAAGCTATCTAGTTTTAATATTACATGATCTAGCAGACAGAAAAAAAACATACTTTTCATGTAATGCTTCAACACGTCTTGCTTAAATGCATGACTGTAAAAACGGATTTTACTTTTCTTTCAAGGAATTGTCACACAGTCTCTTTCCAATGTATACAGGGTATAAATGTATAAGGGAACTAAAACTAAGAGTTTGGCTAGGAGAATCAAATAAAAGTCTCAGTATTGCTGTAAAATAACTTGATATCTCCTGATGACCTTTTAATGAAAAAAAAAATTTAAAATGCCTCTATTCAAAGATACTTTTTTTTATTGAGAGTCACCATCCAGTAGCCCATGCTCTCTGGTGTCACTGCTGTAGTACAGCAGGGATCCTGAAGTACCCTAGACCTTTCAATCTGAACACAATGGCTGTCCCTGCCTCTACTTACCCTCTAGTCTTAGTTTACACTTTTAAAGGAAAAAAGACGTGGTTTTATGTAATACTGGAACCATTTCTAGTCACTTTCTTTCCCATTCTGCTTGGAAAATTCAGATATTCTACTTGGATGGGCCACACAATTCAATGCTGCAAAGAGGTTCCAATGGTACTGAGTTCCCACCCCCATATCTGAAGTTCTCATCCAGCTTTTTAGTTTTTTCTGCTTTTCCCACCTCTAAGGTTTGCCAATGTTTCATCTGCTTGAAAAAAACCCCCAACTTTGTATTCACCACTTTTGCTTTGCTGCGACTGGCAAGGCTCCTAGTCTGTGCTATTTTTAAGAACAGAAAGTGACAACTTTCCATGCTAGTATGATGCTCATGTTCTTTTTCTGCTTCCACTGGGAACCCACTCCTTGGGATTTCAGGTAGCTTCTAATCTATGTCACCATTCCTCCTCATCTCTGCTTGCTTGACTGGGCTTTGACACATTGGAGGAAAGGTCCAATTCTTTGAGAAGTGCTTAAACTCTGTATCTTTGTTTTCCTATCAAACATTGAAATAGCTTGAAAGCTATTCATGTGTCTGCTGGGGTTTTGGTTTATGGGCTTAATGTTCTGTTTCTCTGCCATTTGTGAAACAGAAATGCCCCAGCTTAAAAGCACAATCAATATTACTCTCATGACAAGTTTCATCTACGGCTAAGTGACTTTCTCACTTGCCCTAGCATAGCTTTTTGGCATTCCTGTTGTTTGGTCTCAAGTATAACTCAATTATAACATGTATTTCAATTCTAACTCTTCTAAACTTTTCATTAAATGAAATTTTCACTCTTCACTTCTTTCCACCAAATGAACTCCTGATTTCACAACCTTTTTATTGCATTGTTATTCTGTTGGGTTTTTTTATGTTGTGGTTTGGTTTGGTTTGGTTTGGTTTGGTTTGGTTTAGGGAGGAAGGTCAGGATAAAATTTGGTAAGAATCTGATATCCCTCAGGATAGAAGTGGTAGAAATTGGATAAATGTCAACAGGTAATGGTAACAACCTTAACCACTGGCACTAATCAGTGGCAGAATGATTCAGAGCTACTGATGTGCTGATACTGAAAAATGTAAATGCGATGATAATATGTACATATGAGGTACTGTCAGTAGAGACAGATGATTATCAAAGGCTTGAATAAGTAGATACTAAAGAATCTCCTGTATCAGAATGGTAAAAGAGTTTGCTGATTAGCTAAAGAAAACCAGAGGGAATGTGATTCTAGGTGAAATGGAAAGATGCTATCACAGATTGGAAGAGAACCATTTAAAAGGCCCCAGTTGCAACAAAGATTAATATTGTTTTAATCTGGAAATAAAAAAGTTTCTAGCTATGCAAGGAGTAAGGTTGCAGAACAGCTATCCAGGAGGAACAGGTACCAAACCTGTGTGAATATCAATGCAGCATGCAAAGAGATTTGTTTGGGGTTTCTAACTCTAGAAACGTGATTAAAAATTTACTAAAAATATCAGGGAAGGTCATAAGTCAAACACTCAAAAGTCAGGACATTTCAAAATTAAACCTGCCTGCCTCTGCAAGATTTATGTTGCTGTTTCCCATACGCATGATTTCTACAGCACTCCTACTCACTGCACAGGCACTAGGATGCCAGTGGTATATGAAACAAGACATATAGAAAGGAAAGATATGTGAAGAAGGCAGAAACCAGATATGGCTGTACAGAACTGGATTCTACTCTTTGTCAGAGAAGCTTGATGGGTTGCTGTTTCTAGGACAGCTCACAGCATCCTCTATAGATTCTGCCTGAAGTGCACAAGAGCAAAAAGTCTCTGTTTTTGCCTGATGGGAATAAAACTCTCAGTGTCAACACTTTTTACTAAGTCAAATAAGCAAATGGGGATAACTGAAGAGGAAAGCGCTGGCCAGAGTTTTAAATTAAAGGAAGAATTATCCACACACAAAACCTTAATAAATTAAGGATGTTGAAATATTATCAATTTTTCAATGTTTATTCCATGCATGTTTTTTCCAACTTTGAAAAGAGTAATAAAAGGAACTAGGGTTTGGCTGAGTTTTGGTCTGTTTTACTTTCTGATCTTCATATAAAAACCACTATTATGCTCTGATTGACTATTTGCAGGACAGCTCATAAAATAACTTCAGTTTAATTTAAATTAATTCCATTTTAGGTTTGCAGCCCCTCATTTTTTTTTTGTTTGCAAAGGTGTAATTCAAAAGGACACCGTTACTCTAAGCTGCCAACCAAATCTGAACTCATGCTGGGTCAGGAAGTGTTTGCAGGAGCAAGTCTTACAGTAACTCATGTATCGTAATGATCAGGATAGGGCAAGATTGATGGGTCCAGTCCTGGGAATGTCACCACAGGTTGGGAGAATTTGATAACATTTCATGATAAATTATTAATAAAGAAACAAACAAACTAATGTTTGCTCTTCAGGTTGCTCCTACAACATTTTGTGCTTTTATTCTGCAGCACCGTGAGAAGGGACATAAGTTAATTAACAACTGTTTTACTGGAGTCCCACTGACATCATTGATGATGCACATTCAAAGCAAAGAGTGAAGAGGTCTGGATTGCTTTTGATGTAGTTCTTTGCTGAAGTGTTGGCAGAATATTTTAAAATCATCAAAATGTACTTTGCTCTGTTAACAAACTCAGTGCTTTTAAACCAATTTAACCTTCAGACAGAGACCATAATTGGCCATTTTGAACTGAAAAAGAGATTTAATGAAAGCTGTGAATATGCAATGTGAGTAGTTTCATGGGGATTGCTGTGCATCCTAAACAATCAATGTAAACAAACAGCTGTTACAATCCCCTAAAATGGCCCATCTGAGATTGTGAGATTCATTTGTAGAAAACCTCGGCCTTTTGAATTGGAATGTAAGAACTACACAAGGATTTTATGCACGTCTGCAAAAATAACAACATATGCTCAAAGAAGAAACATGGTGTTTGCCTAAGGAAAGAGAAACAGTCTTTTGACTTCTAATTTATAAGTATGGCATTATTCCTGAAATTGTTTCACATTCTCCATCTGCCTTTTTTCTGCTATTTATTATACTGACCCACAATTTACTTGAAACAGGATTTAGAAATATGAGAAAATATATAGCTGGGAATTCTGCCCACTCTAAATCTTGCAAAATACAATTTATGTAATTTCTATAAAAATACTAACTAGGATTCAGAAAGATCTATTGTTAAACTGTGAACAATTATGAAGTGCTGTTAATTACTCCTATTTAAGTTTAATGCAAAATAAAATATTGAGATTTATATAGAACCTAGACCCTCCTTTTCAGGCAATCAAAGCTCATTGCTTTATCTCCACCACCGGTGGTCCCAAGGGCTTAGGGAAGCCAGTGCATGTGTACAAGGACCTCTGGCAGACAGTGCTGGTCCCCGAGCACCCAGAGACACTGGGAAGGCAGGTACATCCCAAATCAAATGAGTACAGACATGATGGTGCCAAAATCAATACCAGGTTGTGGAATATTATCAAAGTTATTCTTCCATGCTGTCCTCTACTGGCTTAAATATGCTTTTCAAAAGGGCTAACAGGATGCTGTGACATAAAACTAGGAAGCGAAAACACTAGGAATATAATGATCAATGTAAACAACAAAAAACCAAACCAAAACAACAACAGGAAATTGTAGAAAGCATCATAGACCTTCTGAACTGATGAAATTGAATACCCTTATAACCCCTCAGCTGAGTTTTTTTCATTTGCCGACTTTAAAAACAAACAACTTCAAGCATCTACAAGGCAAGCATGAACATTTGAGCTGGTCAGCTTGGACTTGTTTAATAATTGATCAGAGAGAAATGGGTATTTCCAAGATGTGAATTCACTTATTTTTGATATTTACTTTCAAGTGATATGAGTAGCATCTAGTATTGCCTACTTTTCTCCAGTTCAAAGGGAGCCCAGCATGACTAGCTCACATTTGAAGACCTCTGATAAAAACATTGCCAGTTGTTTAAATTAATCCTAATTTTTCCTCTTTCAATAACCATATTCTGCTAATGATCCAGTAAAAGAAATTTTAATTCAAGAACCTCAAATGCATTTAAGCCCTAGTATTCAGCCCTAGCAACTCGACGAAAATCTTTAACATTGTTAGTTCTGGAACTGCTTCTTACTGTTCACTGCTAAAGTGAGCTGTAGCTTCCCTTTTAAGCACCTTTGGTGGGATTAATACTCTGTTCAATTTTAAATCAGCATGATGATCAAACAAAAAAACCAATTTCAGAATAACTTCGCATGAAAAATATGATAAGTTATCACACAAATGTCTCCAGTAGCTTTGGAGAAACTTTTCTCTAAATTTTCACAGTGCATTAAAATTTTGTAAGCAAAAATTAAGAAATGCAAGTATGAATAAGGAAAAAAATTAAACAAGGAAAAAACCTGAAAAGCTGGGATATGTGTTCCAACTGGCTAAAAAACATCCTCAAACATGCTGGAAACAGCTGCACATCCCTTGATCTGAATGCATCTTTTGTGGAGGAGCAATGTCCTTTGTTCCTTTCAAAGCGCTTTGTTGACCCAAAATAGGAAGCATCATCAATTCAGTGATGACCAAATGTCACTGGAAAAAGTGAGGAGTAGATGACCTTGACAAATACTAATTGGTGTGAGTTAAAATTCAAAACAGTGCAGTGTGAAGAGAAAGCAGGGGTGGAGGGGGCAGAAATTTTCATCTCCCAATATTCAACACTGAGACAAGCTGGTTGTCTAGGCTCTCTAAATTGTCAACAGGAAGAGGATAAAAAACACATCCAGCAGGTGATTTATCCCAGACATCTTTGAATGTGCCTCTGGAGATGTCTCTTTCTCTCTCTGCACTGACTGTAGAGAGTGTTTATGTGATTTATACCCAATACCCAGCGTTCAGACAAGCAAGATGAATTCTGCCCTGGGGAAAGAAAAAAAGTCCATGGTAACTCAGGAGTTCATCAGTTTTAATTGATTAAGGAGAAAGAACTGAGCATACCAGTAATTCACAATGTCTCTAAGCCACCAGTGTGCTTCAGGCATGAAGGGTAAAAGGCATCCTGTGGTATGCCAGGCAAGAAATTTTCCACAGACAGAGAAGAAATATTACCACTATAGAAAGATGGGTCAGATCTCATCTGGAATTTGATGTACAAGCACCAGGAGCAGAAGAGAACTATTTAAATAAAAAATGTATTAGAACTAGCTTTTTATTCTACACTTTGGTAAGAAATCAAAAGCAGTGATGTCCTGGAACAGCCATCTACAAAGAAAGATGATCAAAACCATAGGTGCTTTTTAGATGGGTCTTGTGTCTGCCTGTCTGCACTGAGAAAACACAAATAGACTCAGTTAGAATAAGGTACCTTTCAATGCAAAGGTCCTATTGACATAACAGATATAAACAGTGCAAATTTTTCTGCAAGGAAAAAGACTCCCAATCTGTTAATGTGTAACTTGTGAAGTACAAATAAGGACATTCAGGAAGACTAATGCAATTCTAAATTAGATTCCTTTTCAAGCTTTGCAAAGAGAACTGCATTTTCCTGAATTTTAAAATAAGCAGGGAAGGAAAAATAAAGCTTTAAAATCAGCAAATATAAAAAGCTAGACTACAGTATCTTCCAGTGTTGTTTAAATAGGTTGCCAGTGGGTAACTCTGTTGCACAAAATTAAGTTTCTTTTAAAAATTTTTACTCACAATACTGCAATTGTTTAGGAGACCTCAAATCTATACTGACTGTACTGTAAATTGTTTTATACGCAAGACAAGCCTTTGTGTAGAATCAGTTTTCTCTTCATCATCCAGGTTTTATTTTTAAATTTAGTCATTTATGTGGTCTTTCATACAGCAAGATAAAAGAGAAAAAACATTGAAAGACTAGCAAGAGAAACTCAGTCAGAAAAAAAGAACAGTAGCTTTGAAAATTACTTTATAATATGTGAAAAAGTATTTAAATTGCAATCTTACCTTCATGCCATGAGCAGAGCCATGTGGGCTGAGCAGGCTGCTTCCACAGAGACACAACACTTGTCCAAGGCTCTTCATGATATTCTCTAGGTTTTGGTGCAGGTCCCTGAACCCTTCCACCAGATGCAACTTAGTCTTTATGGAGGACATGCTGGCAAGAAGCTCCATAGAAGCATCTCCAAGGCAAATATTGTTTACTTTTTTTTTTCCTGGACACCATATTTTACCTGAAGCCTTATCAGTGTACAAATGAAGTAGTTGAAAGGCATGTCCTCACTTGTTCTCATGAATACTTACCCTTCCTGACTCCTCAAGGAATGCACTGCTGTCTTGCTCTCATAGTTCTTCCATATATTTAAAGAAGATTTATTAAAATACTCTGTTTCAGTGATTTAAAGAGAAGATGCTGCAGTAAACATTTTACCTTTTAGAAGGCAGGAACTGCTTTTAAAAGTAAAACTCCTAATGAGAAGAAAAAAGCATCCTTGATGAGAAACAGACTTAATACATCTCTTTTTAAGACATGGTTTCAAGTGCAAAATATAAGTATGTGAAATGTATGAAAGAAAACTGAGATCACAGTTATAAAAAGCCAAAATTCAGTATGATAAATAGCTTGCATTGCAGTGTCTAATCCAAGTAGTGTCCTGCATAGGTAATAATGTTTCAGAGACATTATACTTGTTGAAACTTGACTAAGTTATAAGGTACATCTGGCTGCTTCAGGCAGTGATAAGGAGAAATTTAGCTGTACAATTAGCTGTACTGTATTTGTGCCTATTATTTGCTCGAAGTGACTTGTAGCCGAAGCCCTAAAATAGGTATTCATTGGGGCTGCAAAACCTTTAAACTTTCCATAAAAACATGCTGACTTTGGACTAGACCTAAGAGAGGGAGCACAAGCAGTTTTCTCTTCTTACTGCAGAAAGCAGCTGAAGATAAACTGGAGAAATAAGCTTGGGTTTATGCACTTGGAGAAGCTTGATCTTGAGGCTCTTCTTTTCCAAGGTTGCCAGTTCTTTGTCAGCCATTCATGAAGAGCTCATATCAGAAATTCCTGCAAGCATGACAGGATGATCCATTTCAGCAAAATGACAGATCAGGAAATTCTTCAGGCATCCATGACATCTGCATTGCCAACCCAGGGATGGACTAGATCCTCAGCTGCATCTGTGGCCATTTCATTGGCAATAGAAGATTTAAAGTGAAACTGGATCCTTTGGCATCTCTTTCAGAAAAAAAAAACCCGTTCTGGCCATCATGAAAATGGGATTCCCATAATGAGCTAAAATCACCTCCTTCCATGGACACAGAAAGACTTATTTGTATTAAGGAACTCAGAACTTCTACTGAAACCAAAGCATGGAACACTGGCTAAAGCCTTCAGGTTGTTACCAATAATATTTAGATATACCACTTTTAAACCTGTCCTATATACAAACTCAGTTAAGCACAGGAAAAAGAAGATTTACAAGGATAAAGCTATTGATGACATTTACTGCCACCCCATGCTTTCATTTGAAAGGCATAAGCAATATGGAAGAATCTTGCAATGCACTGCCAAAAAGGATTTAGAAAACATATTTTCTCTCTGAAGAGCAACTCGAAAAACACTGTCAAAACAATTACTACTGTGTAACATCTCAGTGTTGCCCCTTATCAAATCACTGCATAAAAATGGGAGGGTCGTGTTTGTTGTTACCCTTTCTCTGCATATCTCTGTTAGAGGCAACTATTTTCTTTTGGTCCTCTGCTTATAGTACGAAACAACAATAATCTGTTTTATTATTATAAACTTAATTCCATTTTTGTTGATACAGACTGCTGTCCTATTATCCTTTACTATAATCCACAGGTAGAATAGAGAATAGAGACTGGTCTTTGAGAAAGAAACATAACAGTAATTAGTCTTTAGGATTCACAGTCTATAAATAAATCTGTTCTGAGTGTACACCTACACCTTATCACTCCAGACTGCAGGGATTTCTCCTTTGCAGTAACCATGGATGATGTATTTACACTGTTGTCATCACCTTTGACACAAAAGCATAAAACCCCCCATACCATGCCATAAATTGTTTAAATGGTCAGCCACACAGACATGGTCTAAAACATTGAAGCAGGCCCTGCTCATAGAGCTTGCAAAGCTAATAGAGCTTCTTTCCTTTTTAGCTCTCAAATTAATATCCACATTTGCTCTCACTGTGCAACTTTTTGTAAAATTAACTGCCACAAATTATCTACCAGAGGTTCTTGACTCTCACCAGCACTGACGCAGCTCTTGAGGCAGCTCATCAAAGATGGCACAGTGCCTGGGGAAAGAGTGGCGGATATATTGCGGGCCAGTATCTCAGCAGTCTCACAGAAGCTGTACACTCAGTTGGAAGTATCAATTCCTAAGTTTTATAGCAAATACTGAGACACCAACCATCCATCTAGATAACTGCTGGATCTGTCAGAGATGTACACAGTGTATATTCTGAGATAGCCTGGATTGAAAATATAAAGGGAACTCTTTTGCTATTAAAGGTACAAAATAAAGCATGTTTCTTAGAAGCCCAAGGGAAGGTGAAGGAAAACATAAACAAATAAGTGATGTTAAAGACACTACCTTCGGCAAAAACGATGGCTGCATCTTAAGAGCTGGCCTATCTTTGAAGAGTATAGTCAAAGTATAGTTTGAAGAGTAAGGTCAAAGAAGGAACCACAGAGGTATAGATTTCTCTGATTTTTCTAACAGAGAAGATAGCAACAAAGAATGCCACTTTTTTTGGAGAAGGATAATCCATGAGAACATGAAACACCAAATTTAAATTCCTGAAAGTCACTTGCCTGGCAGAGGGAAAGATCTTGATAAGCACAGCTCAAGGCTGTGATGGACGGTGAATTGACTTCATTACGGGTAAGAAACATGCAACAAAAGACCAGACTGCGTCAGTTTGAGCAGGTAACTAGGAACAGACTGAACTGATGGGAAGGCCAACAAAAACAGCAACCCAAAAATCTAATCTAGTTAATAATTTACATTCCCTTCCATTAATTATAAGGCACGAGAGAAATAGAGTGCTGAAAGAATGAGTCTTCCTCCATCTGCAGCATGGAGAAAAGCATTTCTAGAATGAGATGAGCCAAATAGCAACAGGAACAGGTAGAGGGGTAGCAGCAGAAGTCTCTTGGAGAAAGGGGGAAGATCATGATATTAAAATTCTGCATCCTTCATCCCACCTTACCTTCACTGAAACTGGGGACACAGGGCCTGGAGGATATGTTTCAACCACACTATCAGGGGATTTTCCAACAGGCAGCCTGGTAATTCAACTACTCTCAGGAAAGTGTTGAAGACAACATGAATGAGTGTTCAAGATAGAGGAAAATTAGCATTGTGGGACACAACTGATTATAGTAACTGATACATCAATCTGCTTCTGATAGATCCACTGGTAGAGTTCAGACATTTTTTGGGGAGGACCTGGTAGATGAAATACTAATAAATGAATATAGTTTTCTATGACATTTTGCCAAGGGCTAATTAAATACTGGAAGAGATAAAGGAAACCTATGCATGCCCTTTCCAGGTTATCAAGTTTAAAAAAGGGTAGTTTATTGGTGAAGTCCTCATTTGAGTGAACAACCTTAGATATGATGGAAATCCATTCCTACAGTTCAGATAAAGTGGAACTCCATGATAGGGATGTGAAGTTTCCAGTCCTTTGGCCAGTCCCTGTTTAACCCTGTTGCCCAATGGACAGTCAAACCAGAGGGAACACATCTAATGCCACTTTCTAGAAAGGTGGAAAACTATAAGCACCATCCCCAGTGGAAACTGCCTTGATGCTGCCACCACAAGAGAAAGTTCTCACACTTCAAGGAATAGCAATGCCGATGTAGGGACTTTGTCTGTCCTGCAATCCCTGTCCCTTAGATGGAAAGGTCTTGCTTCATCTTAACATGATGGAAAGGGGGAAGCATCATCTGGAGCATAACCCTAAGGACAACCATTTCTGGCTGAGTCAAAATGAAAGCCTTCCCCAGCGAGAAGGTGACAAGCATTCCAGCTTCGTCAATATTAGTGTTTTGCAGTTTTGGCCTCACAGATGAGAACATGCTTCTTAGGCTACTAGATAAACTCCTGGATGCCCTCTCATTCCACTTTTAAAAGTATGGCAGAAGGATCACACAGGTGCATGCCTTATTTTGAAGCAGTAGAGGCACCTCTTAAACAGGTGGCAAGATATAATTCAAATCTCTCTGATCAAAAAGGCAAAAAGGTAATCCTGTAGGAAGGCATGGTTGAAAAGCAAATGAACAATAACTTGGTTGGCCATTGAGAAGAATTGAAATAGGCAACATCTGTCAAAAATGTTTTGAGAATAAGAGAAGATAGTTGCAAGTGCAGGTACCATAAGAAGCAAACGTCCCCAAAACCTGAGCAATAAGGTCCACATAAACTCAGTGCAACAGGACAATCTGTTAAACTTTAAAAACTTTAAAAAAACCGTTAACTTAAAAAAAGGAATTTAGAACATTTTCATAGCAGAGCAGGAGACATAACACATTCCTTTTAAGCTTCCTTAACTCTGCAGGCTCAGAGTAAATAATTGCTTTTTTCCAGAATGAAAAAAAAAGCTTTAAAATGCAATTAAGTATGTCCTATTGCATAGAAATGTGCCACAGTCTCTTTTCATAAAAGAAATCCACCCCAAAATCCATACTGAAACATTTACATTTGCCATAGTACAACAGGCTGCTAGGTTAGTTTGCCTTCCATCCCACCCCTATAAAATCAAAGATTTACTCCCAGATCTCAGGGGCCAAAATTCACTCTCCCTAGAATCCATTGTTTACAGGCTCTAAAGGAAGAGTTTGATTGAGTCTCATGAATTTCCACCCATAAGCATCTTCTAAATTTCATCAGCACTGACAGAAAATTTCAGATTTTACCTTTCAAATACCTATAGGAAAATGTATTTACTATTTTATTTATTTTATTTTAACTTATTTTATTTTAGTTTAGATTTTAATGAAGCTCAAGCTCTCTATGGCTTTGGCCAAATTTAGGTCTGAAAACACATTAGGGCTGTTCCACAAAGAGTGCAGTGGAAGATCAGGATCACCCTCTTTTTGTGCAGGACAGCTACTACTGAAATTTGAGTGGCAAATTATAAAGACTGGTTAATGTTACTGCCACGTGTTCATCACTGAGCTATTTGTGACATGAACCAAGTTTTCAATTTGTAACAGTTCAGTGCTTACTACAATGAGGCTCTGGCTTTTAACATCTGCTGCTACAATGCTACAGTTATACCCTACTGAGCCAAATTAATCCCTGATAAAATACTACTAAATTTAAATGGATTTTAGTGCAGTAATCAGATCTCTCTTTGATATAAATTGTGTGACAAAGTCACTCAGGAATCCATTTCTCAGCTTCAAGTAGTGTGCTAGTGTGAATATTTCACATGTCTAGTGAGCAGTGAGGACATAATGAAGCATTCTGGATCTTCCAGTGATCATGAATTGATGTGGTATTAATGAAATAGAAGGGAAAAACATGTAGGTATGCAGCTTTGTTTCTTAATGACAAAATGGTAAACTTTGCCCAATTATTTTATAACGCAGCCTGAACTCAAGGACTCAAACATGAAGATGCCTGTCATTTAGCCAAGTTAAAAATCACTAAATATATAATGTATATACAAGAGTTAATGAAAGTATTGTATATTTCAGATGACATTTTACCATTTAGCATTTCTTTACTGTGTTAGTGCAAGTAGGTACATACTGATGGCATTCCCTCATGTCATGAAGTTTAAACGTACAATTAATGCAGGAATCAATTAGGATGCCACACAGGAAGACAAGGTCACCTTAATGCTGAAGATTAGTAAAACAGGCTATAATTCAGCAGCAGCTGATGTGCAAGGCCATATGCCCCAGAATTAATAACAGTTATGTCAATTATCATCCAGGGCTCTCCTTAGCTGGACAGGACAAGCTGAATCATAGGATCTTAGAATCACAGAACAGTTTGGGTTTGAAGGGACCTTTAAAGATCATCCTGTCCAACCCCCCTGCAATGGGCAGGGACATCGTCAACTAGATGAGGTTGCTCAGAGCCCAGTCTGACCTGACGTTGAGTGTTTCCAGGAATGGGACACCTACCACCACTCTGGGCAATCTGCTCCATGTCTCACCACCCTCATAATTAAAAAATATTCTTCCCTGTATCTGTAGCTCAAACCCATTACCTCCTTTCATACTGCAACAGGCCTTGCTAAAAGATTTGTCCTCATCCTTCTTAAAGGCCTTCTTTAAGTATTGAAAGGCTGCAATCAGGTCTCCCCAAAGCCCAGAAGATGAAAATACTTTCTGACAAAGGATGATTGTGAGACAATAACCTAATATGCCTGTGAATACATGTGATTCTAGGAGACTGCAGACAAATTATTTCCAGCAGCTGTGCTATTTCACAAAGCTCTCATAAGGCAGCATTTAAAAACCTGCATATAAATCTGTGTGGAAACATTATGAAAAAGACATTCACGTACCAGATGGGGATATCTGAACTCCTGGGGGAAGGAGAAACTGCCTTCTAGAGATGCCTTAGAGAGCTTGGCTAGATGATTCTATTTATCAAAACTGAGACAAGAGCATGGTGGTGGTTTATGAAATCACACCATGGAGTCCAGTGAAGGGTGACCATGCTGGTCAGGGGCTGGAGCACATGATAGATGAGGAAAGACTGATGAAACTGATTTTCCTCATCTGGAGGAGAGAAGGCTTAGGGGAGACTTTATTTCAGCCTACAGCTGCCTGATGAAAGGATAGAGAGAAGACAGAGCTCTGACTCTTCTAAAGGATACACAGTGATGTGATGAAAGGCAATGGATATTGTTGGAACATGGAAAACTGTGATTAGACCTAAAGAATTTTTCCATTTTTTAGCTATAAAGATTGTCAAATATTGGAACTTGTGCTCAGAGAAACTGTGGGACATCTATCCCCGGAGGGTGTCCAATAACCACTTTAAACAGCCCTGAGCAATCTGCTCTCATTAGACCTGAGCAAGGGCTGAAGTAGGTGAACTCCAGAGGACCCTTACAATCCAAATTATTCAATGATTCTATGAAAACACATTAAAAAGGAGAGGTTTTCCCTCCTCTGCTTCTTGCTAAACACAAAAAACATGGCCACAAAAAACAAACCAAACAAACAAAACCAAAAACAAACCAAACCAAACAACCAAAAACCAAAAAATCCAAACGACAAAAAAACCCCAAAACAAAACAAAATGAAAAAAATCCAAAACCACAAAAAATCTGACCAAACTAGCAAACAAAAAGAGAAACAAACAAACAAAAAAAAACCAGAAAAAAAAATTACCATATTAACTTTAAGCAGCAAAATGAGCATGTTTACAATCAGAAAAGTTCTTGAACAGTAAGAAGAACAAAAATCTACTTACCTCTGAAATAAAAGTAGATCAATTGAAATTAAGTGTAATGAAAAGAGCTGGACTAAAAATGCTTCAAGTGATACATTCCTATGATCTATATTCATGCTCAGTTGTCATAATCTTAAATTTATTTTTGAAACTCAGTATTTCCAAATCACTGATGACATTTTTATGCACTCAACAAAACAATCAAGAAATTGATATGTGTGCAATAGTTCAGCTTAGTTTTTTTCCCCAGTATGAAATACTGAAACCCCATAGTACTTGCAGCACAAGAGCAGCACTCACAGCCCCACTCTCTGGGCTGCCAGAACAAGAGCAGTGAGTGTGAGCACCACACAGGACAAGCTGTTGTCACCCAGCAGCAGTGTAACTCAGCCTGCAGCCTACCTCTGAGCTGCCCTCTGAAGCGCTTCCATGTGCTGAATGTATTGGTCTGAGAAATCAGATTTTTCTACTAAGGACAACAGATTAAGCTTCTGATACTGTGTTTCTGAAAATGTTCTCTGCAGTCAGAGGAAAAGGCATGTCTTGGTTTTATGAAGTGCAAGAAAATGTTTCCTTAATTTTGTTGGTTTAGTCTTCCTGGTTCAGCACAGACAGATATGCATGTGCTTCAACTGAAAGGGTAAGTTTTCAAAACAAGAGCAGTAATACTCTTTGCACATGGCGTTATGAGAAACAGGTGAAAATTACCTACATCAGTTTGGAGAATGGAGACTACTGCTCCTCAGTCACTGAAAAGTTCACCAGACACTCTTGTGAAAGCCTATTTGCCAGCCAGAACTGAGAGCTGTTGACTTGGCTGCCTCTCAAACACAAGACTACAAAATGTTTTCCGGAAAGGTTCAGATGAAAGAGATTATTCACAAATTGCCTTCGTCATCACTCAAGACAAGAACTGTCTCTAGCTGGAAATATTTCAGAGATATTTATTGTATTCTGAAAACTCCATTTTATTTCTAACTTATTTACAGTTAAACATTCAGAATCATAAAATATGAAGTATAAAATATTTAACAAAATAGATGCAGTCCGTGTTGTTCAGATGCACCATAAATATATGATGAAACAGTAAACAGCATAGGAATTTTCTGACGGTCCTCTCTGTCATTTTCTAGGGAAAAAAGGGTATGTAGACCTGCCTCATACATTCTGGTCTGACCATTATGGCATCACTCTTTCGTTTCAGAGAGAACACAACCAGCACTCTAGTTTCTGTGTCCTCAGTCTTCCACAGTTACCTTCACTGTCTAAAATGCCAACACTAAGGTTCAATATATCAGATACCCTCTGAAGTTGGTATATTCATATATTCAATACTTTTTCTTTTTTTTAAAATACAGAATTTCCTAGAAAAGAAGAATCAGGTAATTCAGTCCATATGAACAAAAGAGTCATTTATTATATATATATTCTCTAGTAAGTTATAATAGTCTCTTGGATTTTAAATGTCTTTTTGCTATTTTCAATGCTTAAAAATTATAATTTTAAAACATTAAATATTGTGTTATATACATTATGATTTCATTACTCATTCTAAACATGGAGCATTCTCCAAGTTAAAACTTGGACGAAATGGAAAACAACTTCATTGACATAACAGGCTTTAGAAGTTCACTTCATACAACCATAAATTTGACTATACGAAAAATAGCCAAAAATCAATTTGCTCCTATATGGGATGTTTTTCTGTTTGTTTTTCTGATTTTGGGGAGAGGGTTTTTTGGCTTTTGTTTTTGTATAAACGGAAGGACAGATCTAGTCATCACTTTTGTCAATATTCAGTATTTTAACTTTTTTAATCTCATACCTATTTTATATAAAATAACAAAATATACAGAGAAAGCTGAGTTTGTTACATTAGTTCATACACATACAGTAAATAAAAGTTTTTTATGTATGGCTTTGCAAAGGTAGATTATGAAGTGACTTTTGTATTTTATTTGTTTAAAAGCATTTTAAGAGAACGTGTTAGTGTGCTTACAATAGCGGCCATGGTATTCGGATGTCGAGCCAAGAGTTTAATGCTAGGATCACCGGAGGTCTTGCCTGACACTGCTTCTGCAGCCTTCAGAAGACAAATGTAGTTTATTACAACCTCATCTATCTTAGCTATAATTTCCTGCTGCTGTGTTTCAGAGTTCATGACTTTAACTAAACGCATGCAGGCTTCTGTTAAGCAACAGAGTACTTGAAAGCTGGAAGTCATAGCTAAAAGCATTTCCTCAGGGCTTTTATCAGCCATGGCCATTTTCCTGCAGGCACTTCCCAACTGTCTCGATTCCAAAGATAACAGTTGTTTGTACTTAGAAAGTTTAAGGTCATATGTTTCTGGACGTAAATCTTCTCTCTTGCCCATACTTGCTCGGACCAGTGAGAGTAGCTCATTGGCATCCTTTTGTGCTGCAATAAATCCATCAGGCATTGCATAAGTCTTCTCTTTCATCACATTTATTCGTGTGATTCGTGCATCAAAGGCTACATCGTTGAGATTCACATCAATTTGGCCACCTTGGGTGTCAGCACTACTCTTCTCATGATCATTGACTGCATCATGTGGGGGCTCATCAGCTTTTGGGGACTCCAACACTTTCTGCTCATTGTCACTGGACAACGACTGAGCAACTGGTTCTGCAAGCTCACTCGAGATCTGTGGTTCGAAGGGATGTGAGCGCTGATGGCCGTCTCGGTCATCTTCCTCCTCGTTGTCATCACTTCCTCTGCTCAGGAAGCAATAGCTAAAGGGGCCCCTACACCTCCAGGTGCTGGTGTTCAGCTTTCGCAAGGGCAAAGTTCGACCCTGCTTGGAGTCCTTCTGACTGGTGCCTGTGCCTGAACACCTCTTACTGTCCTTCCTATCAGTGCTGACGTACACACAACTCTGAGAGTAACTTTTTGACAGCTTTTTGCCCAGGGAAAATTCCACCCTTCTCTCTGATTTGGATTCATCCTTTCGGGTGATGTCCAGGCATTTCAAGCTGGCCATGGCTGCCTTCTTCTCAAACAGCATCTCAATGCCTGCAGATCTTCCAATGCTGCTGCTGCTGCTGCTGCGTCTCAGCACTTTCTTGTTCTGCGGCATCCTGAGGCTTCCTCCTATCATGTCATATGGCCATAAACTAACTGTTGCCCCACAAGCCTGATTTACTTTGGGAATGTCACAAGAGTCTCCATTTTGACTTGGCACCTTTGATTCTGATAGCGTGGATGATAGCATGATGGAGTCAGCTAGAGGCTGTCTAGGAAAAGCTGTAGGCATGCCTCCTTGTCTTCCCTTTTCAGGCTCTGTGAAAGCTACACTAGGGGTAGTAGAAGAGCAGACAGAATAATTAAGCATCACCCTGATAATATTAATAGACTGAACTTTTAAATATATTTCAACAGTCAGGAGAAACGGTTTCCTGGTATTTCCCAATGGTCTCCGTTCCTCAAAATATTCCACAAAATAATTCATTACCAGTCTTTTTATTTTACTAAAATGTCTTTTAAAATCAGTCAACAGATTGTAATTTATGAATAACTAATTGTTCATTTCACTACAGAAGACTTACTCAAGAAAGGAACAGCAAATCATGTACAAAATAACCTAAATCTCCCCTAATAAATGGATTGCATATTTCCTATTAACTAATTAGATTAATACTTTCAGATTAAAATACCTTCTTTAGATACACCTGAAAGAGAATGGAAAGATGCATTCATTGTAATTTTGGTTTGGTTTTGTGGCAGTTTTTTGGCAGAGAAAGATTATTTCTCATTTAAACTCCTAGTCTGTTCCACTTTTGGATTTTCATGCATTCACACACTACTGCTACATGTGGGTTGCAGCCCAAGAAGGAAACATTTAAAATCCAACCAAAAAAATTTCAATGCTGTCTCTGAAAAACTTTGCATTTTTTTATAATTTTAAAGAAACACCCACTGTCAGATTGTGAAGTAAATACATGCTTAATAAGGTAGTGACATTTTCTTATTCTTAACATTTAGAGATTTTTATTCATATTGGCATGGTTTTGACAACCTGCTGAAATAGCATATAAGATACCTAAGAAATGAGTCAAAGGTTTTGCTCCCCTACATTACAAGTTCTGAATTCATCTTGCAATCTAACAAGTATCCTGGAATTCAAGTGACTATGGATTATGGAGAGGCTTCCAAAGAGTGGGAGAGAGGCCTCTTGGTCAGTGTCCCTCCAAGTATTTTAACTGTAACAAGAGGTTTTTTAAAAAGTTGATCTTTGTACGCAGCTCATCAGAATATCTCAACATGTACAAGTAAAAGGAACAGATAAACTGAAGGTCTAATCTCCCTGTCTGCTACAGCTTGATGATGTGGTTCCAGATAAAGACAACAGAAATGTGTTACCTAGACCTCAACACGAACTTGTAGCTTTAAGAACAAACACAAGGAACACTCTTACTGCTGTACCTGTAGTTTCTTTTATCTTGGGGATCCGATGACATCCTTCTCGCAAAGTGCCGAAAAGTGGTTCAGCGTTAATTGCTGAATGCACACCAGGCACTGTCATTCTGTGACACACGGCTTCAGGCTGCTGGTGCAGGTCCTTGTATGTCGTTCCATGGTTTGGAAGAATGGCAGCTCTTTCATCTGCTGGAACATAGGCAATGCCCTTCATTGATGGATCAGAGATGATGTGCTTACCATCAGAGGAACAAAGAGGGGATTCAACGGGGGTAGCACACGGGCTACTGCCTGTGCTGCATCCTGCATCCACTGACGAGCACTGAGAGCTCTGCAGTGAGAAATGGCCTTCACTTTGCAGAGATGACATGCGCTTAGCCAAGTGATATTCACAAAGTCTAGCCACACTCTGCTCAGATTCTGGAAGCTTTGAAGGATGGTCATCTGCAGATAAATCGGTATCTTCTGCATCGTTTAGGTCTTTGGCTGAAGACACGGGATTAATATCTGACAGGAAGTTTTCTCCTTGGCTGAGCCCTGAGGTATCATCCTGAGCCACGTCAGGATCCACTTCTTCCTTACAATCAGTTTCTGTTTTACCAAGGACGGGAACTCTTGGAAAAGTCTTCCCATTAACTGTTTCTGGGCTTGGCTTATCTGCTGCCCCATCATCGGCAGCGTACCATCTTTGGCGAAAGGCAGTTCTCTCCACATTAAAAGTGCTTAGGCGCTGGCTGTCTCTTGCTGAAAGAGTTCCAAATTTAGCTTTTAGATCTTCGTCAGACTCTGCTTTTTTATTTCCCTGTTGCTTTTTCACAGTAGCATTGCCATCAGAGGATGCTTTTACTTCGCTATCTGTCATCTTATTTTTCCTTTTACTAGTGCAAGAGTATACCAAAGATCCCATGTGCAATTTGCTAAAATAATCAGTGACAGATTTTGTTTCCATGGTCTCTGGCTCCATTTCCATGTTATCAGAATGAAGAATCTGCTTTGAAGGCACAACTTTTGACTGTAGCTCTGCAGCCTGACCACCAGCCAAAGGCTGTGAGGGCTTCATGCCTGGCCCTCCAGCCTGATTCTTAGCAATGGGAAATTCAGTCTGCTCTTCCACAAGGGGTTGGTAGCCTTCACTTGTGGTCAAAAACATACGTGCAGTGTTTTCTGACTGTTTCTGTGCTGTGGCTAGTTCAGAGCTTTCAGTCATTTCAGAGGAATTTGTTTCATTGCCAGAATCTGAAGATGACTCAGGGCTATATGCTCGCAGGATAGCTACACCTGCAAGCCACAAAAAATAAGAGTCAATTAAATGAGAGCAGCTGAGGCACCTGGATAAGTGACAAGCAAAAGGGGGTGTATTAGTGACAAAAATATTCTTTGTAAGAATACTCTGACTTTATTGCACAGTTCCCGAGACAGGTAGTTTAATAACAGTGGTGGCTCCATTAAATATGAAAGACGATGTATGCAAAATGATGGCAAAAAATAAAACGAAAACTAAAAAAACCAAAACAAAACAAAACCAACCCTCATGAAATGGAGTATTTCCAAAGCTAAATGGATGAGATGGAATGATTTTCAATGAATAAATGTAACTATGGTGAAAGAACCTGAATTGTCATTCGTCTGCTGTTCCTCTGAAGCAGCCAAAGCTTCTAATGCTTGAAGTGTAGAGACTACAGCATCATCTATCCCCTTCTCACACTTCCCCTCTGGATTAGTAGGGACAGCATCAATAAGCGACACTGGAATGTCATCATTGCCTAGATTACTGTCTTGCTCCTTGCTGTCTCTAGGCTGTGTTGCTTGATTCTGAGAGTCTTCCTCATCTGAACTGTCCCTGAAGCCAGGTGGAGGAGCAGCAATGGCCATGTTTAAGGTATGCAAAAGGAAATCATCTTCATTGTCATCACCTTCCGGAGGTGGAAGAGAAGTCAAATCAATAATGTCATCACTAGAACCAGAAAGGCTGAGAAGAGCAGGCCGATTGATTTCTCCTACCATAATATCTTCTTCACAGCTTACTTCATCTTCATCTTCAGCATCATCTGTGTTTTCTGCATAACAAATATCATGCAGCAAAGGCTCTTCTATGCCTTCTGCAGCTCCAAATATTTTACCATCGCTTATAGTTGCGTAAACAGTATTTGTAGCAAACTGAATGCTTTCAGCATCTGGTGACAACTCCAGGCCTTTAATATCATTGGCATTACTAAGATAAATGGCTCTTTGTTTTTCTAGTACTTCTGGACTTTCATCCAAAAGCCTTTCATAGCCAAGAGTCTGGGGACTGATAGCATCCAAGTTGGGATCTCCAAATATAAAGGAAACCTTTGCTCCCCTGGGAGAATCCTGTGCTTTCTTGCTGGGTTCCAAACCTGAGAGTGACAGCAGTGAAGGCTGGTTAAAATTTCTGCTTTCTTCTGTTTCAGCAGGGTCACTTTGCTTGGCCAGATGCTGATCAAATCCACCTGAATTATAAGTATTTTCTATGTACAAATGCCTGTGTTCTTTTTGACATAACAGACTTTCAGAAACATCTACAGTCTTCTGCTTTGGATCAGCAAAGGACATTTGAGCCTCCTGATCTCCTTCGGCCAGGAAAGTGGTACTTTTTGCTATACAATTCCACTCAGAAGCAAGGATATTATGCTTCCCTCTATTTTCAGATCCTATAGCATGGTGAAATAAAATAAACATTGTGAAATCAAAGAACAAAGTCATGTAATTTGTAAACAATAATTTGTTAATGCTGAGTATTAAACACTCTGAATAGTATAGCTGAACCATTGAATACTTCAGCAAAGCGCTTTCAAATTCACCTCTGTTCTGAGTTAAATACCTGTTGATTTAATGACCTAAAGTTTAATTGGTGCTTCTGTACTCTAGAACAAAACTAAACCTCAGCTAGGTACAAATGCTATTCCAGACATAGTAACACCAAAACAGCTTGTTTCTCCAACACCATATGTATTCTGACGAAAAATACATGCATATAAAATAACAGCACTCACAGGGAGCATGCATCTGTCTACTAGAGTATGAAGGAAGTTCATCACATGATTTATTTTCCCATGAAGATGCTATCATAGGCTGGATATTAGAACATTTTAAAGCTGAATTTATATACTGTGGTGCTAGGTCTGAGCCAGCAATCAGATCTCATTTGACCCAGCCTTCTATTTATCTGGAGCTGCTCTGGCTTAAGTTGACTTCTTCTTTATACACTGGACCATTGTTAAGGTACTGTGAAATAAATACCTGTTTCTCGGCTCCCTGCATTTTTCTTGTTGGCCATGTTAAATATTGAACGCCTGGAGTCAACCAGCAGTCTGTAGTATCCAGCTGTTAGGCAAGCAAGATTCATTGCATCTGATGACTCCATCAGAAGAGTAATAGGCTAAGAAGAATACAATCAAGTTAAGGCTGTTTCTCCTCAATTCGTTTGCCTGTTGACAATACTATTACATCAAAGCAAAAGGAATTACATTGCAAACACCACATTGAAAAATACACATGAGAATTTATTTTCTTCACTACCAATATCAAATAGTATCAAAAGTTTAGTAGAGGTTGGGGTTATAGTAAGGTAGAAGTCCAACTGGACATCTTAACAACTGATTGCTCTCTTTCTGAATGAAGCTAACTATTTTAAGACTCTAGCTCAATTTTTTTTTTGCATAGATAACTTCTTTTTGCCAAAGAACTATTCAATGGTACTCTGAATCTACAGGTTAAGAACCTGGTACATTAGATGCTGGAGTCTTGCAATTGTATGGGAATCTGCTGCTTCCCAGAAATATGGTACTAAGGATATGCAGAGAAGCATAACATGGGAAGCAGTCAGGGTAAGTTGAGGTTCATAAAATACGGCAGTCAGGTGAAAGCTATCATTACACAGCAGGGACAGTGACAGGTTAAAAGATTTCAGTGTTTGTGTCCTGGTGTTACTGAAAAGACAAGTGGTGAAAAAATAAGCAGGAAAACAGACAAAGAGAACAGAGAAAGATCCCCAGAATGGTGATCAGCAAAGAAAACAAACACACAGCATTGTGAAAAAAAAGCCAGTCCTAACAAAAATGCAAGACCTCAGAGATTTGAAAAACTGTGGCTGCCAGGACAGCAAGCATCGAACCTGAAACATCCACGTGAAATACACTTTAATTAATTTCTTTGCCATTATGTATACATTTCCTTGCCTAAAAAATTTGTTCATGTCTGTAGCTTTTAATACCAAAAGCTGTCCTCCTCCAATGTAATTTATTAAGGTGGCTACCCTCTACAGGTCCTAGACAGGAAATAAAAATTAAGCCCTTACCATGATGCACAGATAGAAATTAGACCATAGACTACCCATCTGATCCCTCCCAGTTTGTAATGATTCATAGCTATGTGGACATTTGTGACAATTTATCACAATTTAGCATGCAGAACCCACTGTCACAAGACAGATGCAAGGACCTGCATCATTCATTCCAGAAGGAACGTCACATTCAACAAGGATGGCTCTCCAACCTATTCAACCCCTTACTAGTAAAATGACAACTGATTCTGATGGAAGCTCTGGCCAAAACATAACTGATGATCACAGCTTACTACCAAACCCATAATAGATCTGATGAGTTGTTAAAAGCCTGTGCTGCAGCATCTTAGGCCAAAATGTCCCAGGTGCCCTGAATGTTGTATAAACTATTTTCAGCAACTGGGAAGAAGTATCAAGGTTGTTTTTGGTTTTTTTTATTTAACCTATTTTTTGGTACAGCTTGAGTTTCTATTCAGTATACGCTTCTTTCAAGGTATTCAACTATAGCTATTAGTTACTATAAATTATTAAACCTACAGTGGGTTAATTAATCTCTGTTCTTTTGAGCAACTACTAAAAACTGACATTTGAAATGCTACGCTCATCTCAAATTTTCTGCAGTGATTGGCAGAAATTGATGAACTTCACAGAAATCTCAGATTGCTGAAAAGAGTGCTGTGAAGTACTGTTAATCTGCTGAACAGTCCTGTGACAGCTAAACTTTTATTGCCTGCTTCTGCCAAGTGAAACATGCTTGAGAACATATTTAAAGAAACAAAAACAAAATAAAAATCTAAACTATCTGTTCATTAAGAAAATAAAGGCATATATAACATATACTGGTACATTCAGAATCTGGATATATGAAACTGCTACCTAAAGGTAAGTCAAAGGAAGAAAACGTCACCTGTGTGTGCCTGCATCTCCTTCACAGGACAGAGTCACAACCCCTATTTGTGTCCCACAGAGAGGCAACTTTTTGTCAAATTCCACCCATACCTTCTCAGATTTTTATTTTTAGTCAGTCTCTCTGGGTTTAAGATCACAGGTGCAAGGAGAGGGGGATATGCACAATTTGCAATAAGACAGTAACAGTATTATGATATGTAACAACATAAAACCATGCTAATACATAATACTATGGCATACAGTGCTGCATATTACATATGGGCAGATGGGAAGGATTTCATTTCAATATTACTTTCTCCATCTGTCAAAAGGTGATAATAGCTTTCTTACAAGAAGGCTATGAGTTCAGCACAGTAATGGAGGCAAAGAAGCCTAAGATCCTCAGATGTTACCATTGCCAAGTAAGGTGAAAGAGACGCTGCGTTCACCAACCTGTAAATTTCTCTTAAGATGCTGTCAAAGAATATCTAGATTACTTTACAACACTGTTTTTCTCATTACCTTAAATACAAGGAAACAGTTCCAGGTCAATCCACCTAAAGCACTCAAAGCAAAAGCTTAGCAAATATTCCTCACGTGTGTTTTTTGTGTATAGCTGGGTAAGCAAAAAGAACTGTTAGGTTCTAGCTATTTTAATCAAATACTTAAGTTTCAAGTATAATGAGAACTCTTCCTTCAATCTTTGGTTATTCAGATAAATGCACTAGAAAGTCTATGAAGCCTTCCACTTTAAAACCAACTAGAAACCACATCAAGAAGAACCAGGACAGCATAACAGACAAAACTCCACTCATTTTGCTACTAGATGCCACAGATGCGAAGTGTTAAGTGAGCTTTAAAAGAAATTAAATGACTACAGGTAAATTATGAGCATCTGTGAATATATTATGTAGGGCGAAGCAATGAACTGGAATTATAAAGGTTAAGAAAACCCATGCATTTTAATAGTTTATTTAATTGGCAACTGCTGTGTGGTTACTTGCAGTGCACTTCGTGGATATAACACTGGATTACAGGGGACACTGGTCCAATGCAGCTGGTGATTCTTTACTGGTTATAATACTGTATATTACACCAGAAGGAGCTTCAAAAGAAGGCCAGTTTCATAATCACCTCTTCTTACTATGAAAATCCATGAAGACAATAACAAAGCAAGTTTCTGGGGAACAGATGAGAGAAAAATCAAAATAGATTGCAGGTGCTGGAAGACCCCAGCCTGGTACACTGTAGGCCCAACCTGTAGCATGTATGCACTCTGACGAAAAAAAACAGCTGAAAACGCACTCTCCGAGTACAATTGGCATGAAAATGTTCAGAACACCATAGCTTGATATAATACTCACAGACAAAAACATTATTTAAAGATGTTTTATCAACACAAATCAATAAAAAACTTACTTTTACATCTAAGACATGCAGCTCAACTCTAACATTGCTTTCATCTTCTGTAAACATCTCAATTCTGTTCACATGGCTGAAGTCTGCCAGGAGAGCCACAAGATTTGTTTTGGTGTTTATCACATGGCTGATTCCGTACCGCGGCCCTACTAACAGAGTCACTTCTGAACGCTTTTCTCCCTGCTTTAGCAGAAAAAAAAGAAAGCACAAGTAAAAAACACAATAGGTACTGCATAGTGACAGAAATCACCAATCCCTTTTTTCAGTTAAATAGCATTACATTTGCATGGTATTTATTTCTACATTAAAAGTTATTATGTTTTTTCTAGGAAGATACGATACACAAGAGCATACTTGGTTCATAATTTAAAAAAAAGTAAAGGAATTTCTTGCTGGATGTTGATTGCACTCTAGTTTTTAGGAGGATAGTTAGATGGACAGACGATGGATGGACTCTGCTTCTGTTAAAAGAAAAACTTTGTCATTAAGATTTTTCCAGACTAACAATTTTAGCATTCAATAGATAATTGGATGGCGTTATTTACTTAGAAAGTGCTATCTATCTCCAAAGTCCCAATAAAATTTTTATTATGGCAGATAGGTTATTTTCAAGATTAAAAGAAACAAAAAGTGATTTGGTTCAATTAAAATGATTTTTAAGCATATGAATAGAACCTAAACATCTAAAGAAAATTATATGATCCAGCTCTCCAAAAAAAAACAAAATAAAAATGTCATTAGATAAAATAAATCAAGAGAAGAGACTATTTTAAGAGAAATGTTACCACTAGTGTTGCCTTGAAGACACGCCCTCCATATAACCGTAGATCACTGAGGAACTTTAAATAATGCACCTTGGCTTGCAGAGCAGAGAGCTGAGAAAGAAGAAACGGGGGTAAGAGGCAGTTGTGAAAATCATCATCTTATAAAATTCAGAAAGAAAATGTGTTTGTGTAATATAAAGAGAATGGTCTGCAATAACAGCTCTTTGGAGCCTGAAACTAAATCTTGAGATGCTTGAGCTTCAGATGAGGAGAAACAGTTTCATTCTTAAAATTAGTATCTTGCTTGTTTAGTTAAAATGCACTGAAGACTTGGGAATGGGCAGATCAGAGCACTTCACGCACATCCTAACTGCTTTAATGAAGGGAAAATGTTAAAGTACTCAGATTAAACATCTGTTCACTGAGGGATTTCAAGGCTAAGACAGCAGCTTTCCATTCATAAACTCCATCAGTTCTTAAACGTTTATGTACCTATACAGAGAAAGAGAATAAAAAATTTGCATTTGTCAGCTATGTATATTACAATTTGATAGGTACTTGTGATGTTTGGCATATTATTCAAACTTGTTACTGCATTTCCTACTTTCTAAAATAACGCTCTGCCACCATATTTAGTAGGTTATAAATCTGAAAGCTAAATATTGCACATCAACATATATGATCATATCATGTAATACATGTCATAATTTGTCTCCTCTTTTTTTTCCTCTGAGCTTAACCTATCTACTTAGAAAACTTGGAAACATTTTATGAGACAGAAGCAAAACAAGAAACAGTTAATTTCACACAGTCTGAGTCCAAACCTTACCCTTCCCTGGCATAAATCCTTATATCTGGACTTTTAGAAGATAATATAAAACAGTCTCATATAATTTGATAGTCTCATTCCAGTCACTAGATTTCTAATTCAAAATCTTATTTGATCTCGAACAGCATTTTAAGGGCCCCTATCCTAAGTTTTTCCTAGACAAGAAGGAGGAAATGGATCCAAAGCAGAGCAACTACTGGTAATGCTTTCCCCTTTGCTCCACCAGGTGTTCACTTGGAGAAACACACAAGGGTTGTGAAAAAACAGGAGAATCCTGAGAATGACAATCTTCCCTTAATGTGGAGGAAGAGAAGACCCCAGAAAAAAATCAGTTAGTTCCTGTGTTAGTACCCACAAGTGAGACAGGAGGTGATGAACAGCTCAGACACCTTCTTTCTGTGTCCTTATGCTTGCTTTCTTTCTTTCTTTCCTTCCTTTCTCCAAAAGCAGGTTGACAAACAACATATTTCCAAAGCTCACATCGAAAAGAATGGAGCCAACCCAACAAAGTCTGCTTGCTGCAGGAGGGGACTGTTGCAATACCTCTTCTAACCAAGAATTGATACTGGTACACCACTGTAAGGTATAGCTTACACCTGCAAGGCCTGCAGCAGTGACGGCTTCCAAAATAAACCCAAATTTACACTACCATGGTAAATAACAAGCAATTGGCATAATTTAGCTTTAGTTTCAGCAGTATAGGAGACATACAGTGCTTCAGCCTTTCTTCCTAAGGTCAAACACATAGAGCCACACTCACAGTCATGATGTGTTCTGAAACCTCCAGGCAGAATTTCTGCTGATCACAATGAGCCTCAGCTCAGGCACCAGCTGTTTGGAGGTTTTTGGTTCAGAACCAAAGTGTCACAAAACAGGATTCAGCTCGTTTTATGTCTCAGCTAGTCACTTTCAGGTTCTTTTTATAGTCCATGAAAAGGAATAAGCATTTCTAGGACACAAGCAATCTGACCTATTTTTGGTTCCGAATGTGGGATGGGATTAATTGCTCCCTAGAAGTGCCTCTTTCTCTCCATTGACTACAAACAGAGAGAAGATGACCTGCACTAAGAAACCACATTACGGTGTCTAAAAGCAGTCTGAGCTGCATGCATGTAACAAAGGCATTTTTCAGAGACATTGTCTTATCCGTGTTTTTTCCAGCTGAAGTGAAAGCTTCAGCTAAGTGCAAAGAAAAACATTTTACAACAGCAAGGAGGGTCATTTACTGTAAGGACCATCATCTATCCCGTTAGATCTTGGCCAGTGAAAAGTCTTTCTCTACAGTGTAACAGAAAACAATCTGAAAAACAGTATTTATGTCAGATGAGAGCATCAGAGAGAGAACAAAAACTTTCCTAGCAAATCTGCCATTCATAGAAAGCCCTAAATCAATTAAAATATATCCTTGTGTATATGTTTATCATACATGAGGTATTAATAATCAGTTCTCTGTCATTCTCAAGATAAGAAGATAGTTTAGCTGGGGCATAACTAATGATTTTGAATAGTTTTTAGCTATGTTGCAGCAGCAACCAAAGTTAAATCCCTGAAAATATCATGGCTAGGTGTTTCTCTGAAGGCTTAGCTTTAAATGTGTCCCATGCATGCCACCCTTTCTGTTCTTTAAAACATATTTTCCATTAAGATGCAAATGTAATACCTTTTTGCCTGGAGGAACTAGGTTTTGATTTGCTTTGACAAGGTGGGAAAGTGCTTTCTTTATGTTCTTTTCTTTCATGCTTTGCAGCACAGCAGATGGAAGAAAAGTCTCTAATCCCCATTCTTTTCTGCAATAAAAGGCATACATTTAATTTCACATTCCTGTGATGATTATTTATCTAAAGACTGGTGACTATGATGCCAAGTGAATGATTACCTGAAAATAGAAGGAGAGTTAATCAAGTCCAGAATTTTGCAATAACAACATGTTATTTTTAAAATTTAAACAGTTTATTGCTTATGAGAAAGGCATTTTAAAATGATAAATAATCTCTCTTCTATCCCTTCCATCTCTTCACTTACACCATTCAGAAAAGAATGTTTAAGTTTGACACAAAAAGTCTATGTTAAACACCACTTAATTACATTGGCAAGTACTATTACAGAATTAAAATAGAAGATAATTTATCAATGTAATGTCAGATTTAATTTTCTTTTATAGGCTTCTTTTAGAACATGGAAACCAGAGCCATTTTCTTGTCACACTTTTGTTTGGACGCAGTGGGGAGCGGTGGGGCCCTCCTCAAATGCAACCAGTTCACCTTCATTTACCAAATTCTTTTCCTGCTTGAAGCACCCCTTTTGACAGCAGACTGACTCTTCAGTTGTAAGTAATTATTTTTGCAGATTCATTAATAGGATGGAATATAACATTGTCTTCAATATTATGGATAAACTCTACAAGACTGAGTGTATAAGTTATTTCCATTCTGCCAATAAACTAAGTAACAGCAACAGAAGTTTTAGGTCTTGGATTTTTCAATTTGTTGTGGGTTTTTTGCCTTTTTTTATTTTTTAAATCCGAGCAGATACACTCAATTGCACCTTCCAATATTTCTTTTTCTTTGTAGTTATATATACATGGTGTCTAACATAAGACGGGTGCCTACTGGAGTACTTCTGCATTTAAGAAATATTACAAACTCCAATCTATGACCTACTGTCTTCTGAAGCAAGCAATAATCTGAATCTTTCTATGATAATCTCTACTAAAACCATAGGATACAGACCATATAAACTCAGATCTTAAATCACTGAAAGCAAATGAGCTAATCTTATTTACATTTATAGTCTATTTCACATGCCCAGATGACCTAAAGGTAAATGGGACCAAAAGGACAAAATGTACCACTCAACACACCTGAATTCATTTCCATGAAAAAGAATAAATCTAAAATTGGTGCATGCATACAGACATATTGAAGAAACAACCGTAAAGAATCTACAAGTTACTCCTAACATTTCACTCTTGAAGACACACAGCAATCTCAACTTACTCTATGTATTTGAGGGAGATTTTCTGAGTTTGCTTGGTGGTCACAGTTGCAATATACATTTGTAATGCAGCCAACCGCAGGGCAATGTCATATTTCAGTTCTGGTCCAAATCTTTCCTGAACCACATCATTACAGCTCTGCCAAAGAACCAGTAGAGGGAGCATCACGTTAAAAAATCTTGCTCTAAAAATAAATTACCGTTCTTTTCTTTCTCTTTTTTCTTTTTTTCTTTCTTTCCTTTTTTTTTTTTTTTTAAATAACATTTCGTAAAAACTAGTCCCTAACTCAGAAGCAGGACTATGTAGTTTTTCTCAGAGGTGCCAGTTGTTCATGATATGGGCACTAATGAAGAGTACCAGTACTTCTGCCAAAGAGCAAGAGGAATCATTGCTTTCACCTAAGCTCTCTTCAGCCTTCCTGGAGAGAAGAGTAATCCTCCATCACAAAGAGTGCTGGGAGGATATCCGTATAAGTGGACTCAGGATGGCAGGATTCTACCTGGTGAGATGCTCAGGAGAACCACATTGTTTGTATGTCAGTTTTCCCATCCACTTTACTGGAAGTTCCTTTTCAGACATCATTTCTGTCTGGCATTATAGTACCATAAATAAGTATTAGCAATTAATTCAACTTCACTCTTCTCTCAAGCCAAATATATTTTGGAAAGATATCAAAGCATTAGTATTTGGAGAGACTTATGAAGAAAGAGGACTTTGCAGATGATAGAGATTTGCGCATTCCCCAAGTGCATTCATTGGCTTTATGCAGTAGAAATAAAAGCCAGGATTTACTGCAACCACACTTGTCTATGTGAAGATGTAAATTTATATCTATACTACGTGTATTTTTTTAATTCTCTTTTAAGCTAGCAATGGCTGTGCTTTCACTTACCTGTACATAGAGATATTCAAAAGCAACTGGATCTCTTCTTAAAAGATCAATGGGATCCTTTGGGACAAAGCTAATCCTGAAAAGACATCTCATCTTATGCGAGCTTGGCCTTTGGGTCACCTAGGACAGTGCAATAATAATATTAGAGCTTGGCAACCCTGGCTGAGCAACATGGTCTGTAGTCTCGGGTGATGTTACCCTGCTCCAGAGCCCTGTGGAAGCAAGAAAAATAATTCTGCCCCAAAAAGAGCTTTGCCATGGGCTACTTATTAAGTTCTTCACCTAAGAACATCATATATATAATCTTACGGAAAGACTTTTAGACTCATACAGGCATGACTGCCTGATACAGCTCATCCTCAAAGCAACACAATTCACTCAAAACCAGAGTGAAAGGACAGAGAAAAGAGGACTTAACAAAAACCATCCAAGTGAAATGTAAACTGAGTTGAGCTTCAGCAGGACTAAATACTCATAAATGAGAAGAGATAGGTTTTTGGGAATGGCTCATGTTTTATTTCTTAGACTGCCTGAGAGCACAGGTGAGGCCCAACTTGGCAGCTATTACTCTCACTTTCTCTTGCTTGTTTTAATTCATTAGGCAATTTGCAAGAAATTAGGTCTTTTTCCTGGGTAGTTCTGGATTAAGAGATCTACTCCATAACTTCTGACTGAGATCCAATACATTAAAAAATTAAAAAGTCTGCTTCGTGTTTTGGTCAGCAAAACTTTTTTAAGCATCTATCTCTGTAATCTGGGTGTAGTCACAGGAGAAAACTTCATAGCTAATGATTAATCGGATGAAAGGATAACAATCCAAAACCACCACTGTAAGTCATGGTCAGCAGCAACATTATAATGGCAAATTAAAGTATTGCTGATTTTACAGGAACTTCAAAGAAGAAACCCTCAGAATTAATGTAGTTTATGTAATTTATTCAATTAGGCTAATGCAGTTAGAGAGTTAGGGTACTTTATAATCAAGATCTTTACTTGACAAAACTATACTTTTAAAAATCTCCAATGAAGCCTCTGTCTTGCTCAAACAATTTTCAAAAGGTCTATTTATCTCACATTTTCTCGCCTCATTCCTAAGTATATAGACATACTCTGTACATACAAATAAAAGCTCTGGATGGGATTTTTGAAAGCTCACTATGTTGGTTTATTCTGATCTTTCTGATTTCAGTGAGAATTTTACCAATTACTTCAAGGAGACGGCTAGGCTAGGAGGACAAGTATTAAGTATTTCTAGATTTTGTGCAATCACTGGGTAGCTTATATCCACAAGAGCATTAACATGGCAAAAGCAAGTGCTTAAAGGTTAGAAAATGCTAAGACTGTTAGCTGGTAAACTAAGCTCCTTCATGCCATTACACAGACTCTAGTTATAATTACAGGGATTCTGTAATTTAAATTAAGTATTTTTCCCCATCTGAGAATCCATTTCTCCTTATTATTTCTTTTTCCAGTTTAACAGAAATAAAAAAATAACCAACAAAAACGAATGTTCTCTTGAAACACAAGAAAATAATAGAAAAATTCAGGCTAAACAGTTTGGCAAAATGATAATCAGATAAAATTGGGGTACTCTGCTGGTAACTGTGAAGCAACTTTAACTTTAGTCACACCTCCTTGATCTAAGGAAGGAAGTCACACCAACGTTTTCTGTGTCACAATTCATCATCACTGAAGCGACATAATGTGTCTCTGTGTAAACAAGCCAAACTTGACTTCATCAGAAAGAAGAGTATTCCCTGTCACCCAGATACAGATCTGTAAAATCAGATTGGAACCCAAGATCAAAACAAGGCTTTCAAAGAAATTTGAGCAGACTGTGGTTCTCAGAATTGTTACCATGGATTTGCCAGCTGTTGAGTATGTTGACCAGCTGTACCTCATATGATAAGAAATAGCTTGATAAGCATTTTTTAGATCTCAGTCTAATCTTTAAATTCTTAATACTTTTGAAAGGCCAAATGAAGTAATTAAATATGATGTTAGTATAACAGAAAAATATTTGTTTCCTTTGAGAACCTTATTCCTACAATCACATCTAAATATCCTTGCAATTTGATAGACTGTATCAAACTATAAAGCTTGCAGCTAACTTACTTGAGTAATGAAAAAAATGGATAATTTACTGATTAAGCCATCTCATTAATACCTGTTTTTGTGTATGATTACACAAACCTGAGTTAGAGTCTCTTGTTCATGTAGCAAAAGGAGTTTTGTTCCAGATCCTTCAATTCTCTGCTCCAGCATTAGGGAGAAGTGTTCAATACACTTGATGGAAAGCTTTTCTTGGAGTGTTAAGATGACGTCCTAATTAACAAAGGATTTATAAAAAGTGTTTAAATTCATGAAGTGCTTGGGACCCAGTTCTTCACTGCCACACATCCTGCATGTCCCCAGCACAGGGAAGAAGCCCAGGCTTTGTGCCTGTCTTTCACAAGTTTACCGGACATCACAAACATTCATCCCGTGAAAAATCAGCGCCTTTATAACCAAACATGCCTGAGATGGTACCAGATATGAACGTAAGAAATACATAAATGGGATGGCTGGGAATGGACAACATTCTGCTGTGATGTAACTTGCAAATTATATTGGTGTGGCACTTAAGTCAATCTCTGTCTCCCTGGAAATAAAACCCATCAGCAAAGGAGAGACAATGTTACCACTATTCTCTTCACTTTGTTGGGGCCATGCCATCAAGCAGATAAATCAAATTCATATGTCCAAAAAAAAAATTAAAAAAAAGAATAGCCTTTATTTGTTTTCCTGGCAAAGGGTTTTTTTAAATTTCACTTCTTGAGTTTTAAATGCTGACAGAAAAGTCAATGATGATGATACCTGTGCAGAACAATAGCTCTAAATTGATGGACCATATAAATTTTTAGAGACTCCTGACAAGCTTTTTTCACACTGAATTATGTCTAAGGATATTTAATTAGAGACCAACTGTATCTAAAACAATAACTAAACAAACCTCTTCACAAAAACATTCAAGTAATCCCTAACTTACTATTATATGAAACTTATGAAAATATAACACTTTGTAAATGTATGCAGATTATTAATATCATCTGTGGAGGTATCTTTTACTTTAGTGAATGTTGTAGGAAAAAGAAATACATAATAACCCATCATTTAGAAATAGTTTCACATTATGATGGCAACAAGATTAAAACACTTCTTTCCATCTGAAAGATTTTCAGATATACATTAAGTATCCAGATGGATAGGACTTACTAAGGAGTTCATGGGGAATTGTAAACCAAGTGTTTTAACATAATTTAGGAAGATTAATTGATAATTTACAGCGTGTTTATGGAAAATCAAGACCAAATTGGTGGAAGGATGAAAAAAATATATGCAGGAGGATGGGGAGATCTCCCTACAATGTAAAGAATATAAGGCAGTATTAATGAATTGCAAGCAATCATTCTAAAAAATGGAGGGTAATATTGTGCTATTCTGACTAATGGGGAATTTATTGCTTAAACGTTAAATCTACTTTTATTTATACTTCTAAACTATGCTAAAAGACTATGGGCATAACAGGAACATGAAGCAGCATAAGATTAAACATAAGATTTTAAGAGGGGTAATAATGGCACTGTTTTCCACCACTAGCCCTCAGACCTTTCAAAATATGAGGCTAAGGCACACAGCCTCTGAATTACTGCATCAAATTTTTGCTAGATATCCTCTCATCCAATAACTTAAGAGTCAGCCCAGGTGCTACAATCCAACAATAAGGAAAGTGAGGACTGCAGGTTAGGTGCTGCTTGCACCCTCCTTTTTAAACAGTGAGCTACTGGACTGCTAGAGGTAAAAAAACCTGCATTTACCTTGACTCACCTGGGGCATGTCTACTTCACCCCAGTTAAGCAAACAAGCAACAATCCACACCCATGCATCCACACGGACATAGATACACATGCAAGAATATGCCATTTATATCTGTGCAGGCCTCAGAATACATAACTGCCTGAATTAGATGCAAAGGAAATTATTCCTACAAATAGTCAAAACGACTAAGATCAAAGCAGGTTTACAATGTCAATGCAGCTAGATAACTGAGCCTACTTGGATATCTGTGCTAATGACTTGAGCTCTGACATTTGGTCTTATAGTACATGACACATCCATGACAGAACTACTGAAAACTAATATAATGTGATGGCCAAAGACTGGTGTTCAGGGGCAAAGCATCATAGAAAAGGTTGGTTTTTTATATGCTCATTATAGAAAATACTAGAAAGCGGGCTTGTGGGCCTTTGAAGGGTACGGAGAACCCACTAGCTGCATGAATCATGTCTCCTATTTCTTCACCTAACCAAATTCTCAAATGGACTCAAGGAATTCAGTATCTCATCAATGTGTCCCATGGATGGAATGTACCTGCATTCAACTTATGCCTAACAGATGCCTAACAGCACTTATTAACACATGTGGCAGCCCATTTTTAAATGTGACTTTAGTGTCTGTTTTATCATCAGACTGGAGTAAATTTCTTGTCTGCCTTAGTAAATAATTCTCTGTGCTGCTCTGACTGATCATGTTGCTGTATCACAGTGAGCAGAAAGGCAGCCTTTCTTCAAACAGGCACAGTTTTACAATCCCTCAAAGCTAGCAAAGGCTGGCAATGCAGCTGAGAACTGCATCCCCAGTCTTCATCGATAATTCCCACCCATGCACCTCTCATGTCTCAGTGTCCCCAGTGTGCAGATAACCATGCAGTGAGCTAGATTTGGTAACCAATCCATGTTAAAACTAGCTTACTCAAACAGTAATGCTTGGGAGATTAGCAGCGTGCCCAACTGTGCTAGCCCTGCTGCTTACTGCGTGAATCCAAGGCCCTCACTGACACTGACGATGCCTCTGATTTAGGAATCCACATGGAACAGTGTCACAGACATTCCCTGACAGGCTCAGTTTTGTGCCAGGGCTTTACCTTTTTATTTCTGCATGTAAAATGTGTTATGGAAAGTGTAAAGAGCACTGCACTGAGGCGAGTAATTCATCACCAACATCTCCCTACAATATCCCATCTTAAGTTCACTGAATGATAAGCTAGATGATATTCAATCAGCAACCAACATCTTAATCTTCTTAGCTCCTGACTTTTGCTGACAAATCACGCTAGTGTTTGGCAGCATATCAAAACGATACAACCTCACAATTTTGATTGTGCTCCAAGCACATAAAAATGATCACTTCTTCTTCTCTGACAATAAAATATGGTTTTAGCAGCAGAAAAATGGACCAAATCCTGATTATTTCTGAACTAAGAGTCCAGCCCCAACTGAACACACCAGTAATTTTGTTCTTAAAGCATTCCAAGTAAACGATAGTTACTGAAGGTCTCATACCAAGGTATAGCTAGCCTACCTTTATTGAAGTGCTGCAGTCAAAACGGAAAGATTTGGTTTGTCCATTTTCAAGATATACCTTTAGAACATTTGGCATGAAAAGAAGCGAATTGTCCTTAACTGTTTCCTGTCAAGCAAATTAGTGAATCAGATTACAACATGCAACAAGAGAAATATAAACATTAGAAGTACATCATTCTGATAGAAAGGCAACAACTGAAAAGGAAAATGTTGGCACAAAGTGAAAGCAGAAATATCAATGTCCTGCAAGGGTCTATCTGTGCTCATTACAGCTGCCCTCTACAGGTCTCTGTCCTGGAAAAATATAATGGTTCACATACATTTTATGTCTGGCTTGGAGTACTGTCTTTCCCTAAATACTGTCTCTCTGACAATAAATATTACCTCTGAAGTAGAAACATTTTCAGTAAAACAGAAAAATGGGTTGTTGTGTCTCTGAATATAGTGAGCTTTTTAGTATCTTCAATCTAAAAAACGGAAACTACAGTTTGTTAGTAAGGATTACAATCGAGGTGTTTTACATTTTCTTTATAGGTGGATATTAAATGATAATATCTTTCATAATTTAAGAAGAGCAACATCTAACATTGCTATTTAATTTGATGATTCACAACAAGGATAGCAAAATAAAGAGGAAAAAGGAAGGGAAACAGAAAAATATCTTGGGTTTTTTGTTTGTTTGCTTCTTTTTATTTTAAAAAGTAGAAACTGCTTTAGAAAAAATGCAGTATCAATTTAGGTTTGGAAGAGAGTTGGCTAAGGACATCAGCGTGGAAGGATGTTCTGGCAAATTATGAAAATTATCTGAGAGTTCATGTCTAAGGAGGAGTTCAGTGCCTCTCAAAGGGAGGCTGATTTTGCCTGAGGTCTGGAAACAACAAATTCAAGGAGATAAAACAAATTTTAAAGGGGTCTTTAAGGTAATCTTAATCAATTTTCCTGACATGGTACTTCTCTTGAGCTTATGGATTTTATGAAAACAAAGTTGATCTGGGAAAAACAACAAACAAGCAAGAGTTACCAAGACTATAAAGATAAACACATGAGCTATCACCACAAAATGGATTCACTAGCATCTTAATTTTATTTTAGGGGACAAATTTTTCATAAAATTATGGGCCTAATGAACTTCAAAAATAGATCTTTTGAAAACTTCAGAAAGAGAAAAAACCTTCTCTGCAAGCCTGTCACCATTGTTTCTACCATATAACTCCCTCCCTTTCCAGCCATGAGCCATACCCTAGGATGAAATGCTCAGTCCCTTCTGAGGTTAAATTGCTGAATACTCACCGACACCTGGCCATTGATAATTACTTCTTCTGAAAAGCGCACTTTGACAGGATTGGACTTCAATCTTGCCTTTTTTGCAGCACTAATAAAAGCTGATTTAGGAGACTGGAAGAAAAGATGATGATAAGATATATCACATAACTTCAAATTAAAACCTATCTTTTCTTTTTCAGTTATTCCCCATTTCTTATTCCTGTTTTTTATATGCTGGAAACTCCATGTATACAGCAGCATTTTGCATACAGAAAAATGGAAATACAGTCAAACCATAGTACCTCCTGAGGTAATATATGTATATACACAGAAGGAAACACCAATGCATACTGAACATACTGAAAGTTATCCCACTGTTAGACTGGAGCAATGAGAAGGGCTCTTGGTGTACTGACAAATTCCTGCAGTGCTCCCACAATGACTGTCACCTAGACTTGTCTGCATGAATGGATACTGACCACTGACCTACCAGTGACCTTTCCTTCACACACTGAATGGAAAACCTTTGCATAATCTTTGATCGACTGGAGAGACATACACAAAACTTTTGCCAAAAATGTTCCTGGAAGGCCTCCAAATGCAGTGGCATCTCACTGTATTAGTCCACTTCAAAACATGGGTAAAAACCACCAAGAGGCACCTGCTGGCCTGCAGGCTTCCCCTGAAGTTATCCCTTAAACACACTCTGTACAAGGTGTGCCTTCAGTAGGTCAGGCATGTTGTAGGGCTTCATGGATTAGAACTCCAGAAGCATTCCAAATTTTTTTCTGGGACCTACTTGACTTTTACCTACTACATTATGCAATGGGTTCACCTGCGATCAAGTTTTCAGACCCTGGAAAAAAAAATCTCCTCACTTGAGAAATTTGACTAACAACCCCTTTTTAGTAACAAAATAAATATTCACAGTCAATGGGATTTCCATTTTCAGAAGCAGAAGTGAGGTTGGTTTATTCTCAGGTCAGTTACAAACACAGCGCTTCTGGCAATGCCTCACTTTGTAACCATGATAATGGGCAACGGAAGCCTTTCTTGCTTTTGCTGAAAATCACTGGGCTCTTTTGAGTCAGGTTTTGGTCCATTTGTTTCAGTAAAATATGAATTTGAATTTTCAGAATCTTACTCTAAGTCCTAAGAAGTGGCCTTACTGGTTTTGAATAAAGACTTAAGTCATGTTGGTTTGCCTGCGAGAAATAAGGAGAGGCATAAGTGGTGATGATCAGTGTGGCATGAGACTGTCCTTGAAAACATGGGAAGTCTTGTTGCCATTGCTCAAATTTTGACTCAACTAACAATCTGCAGGAGTGATGGAGTAGTCCAAGACTACTTGCTCTTCTGTCTCTGATCTCTGCTGAAACCGCTTACAAAGTTATTTTCTTGTATTGTAGAATCCTTGTTTCTAGTAAGTAGCAGGAAGAAGTCTCTAGCTCATTCCTGCATGCCTCTAATCTATTATGACATTGAAAACCTGGTAACTGTTACCATAGGCTCAGTATCAACCTGTGAACAAGGAATGCACAATGCCACATTCTCCCAGGAAATATCAAAGGCTTCCAATAATTCCTGAGGAACAAAATAGAATCAAGAAATAAAAAGAAGTGCTTCTTCACTTTCACAATTCATTCATTCTTGCCTCTCTAACAGATATGATCACACAATAATCAATAATTGTAAATAACAGAAAATTCAACCCCATGAACAAATGAAGATCAGCTTCCACAGTCAGTGCTTAAAAAAGTTGAAGGTTCCCAGAAGTTTTGAAACAACCACCAAAAAAAAAAAAAAAAAGTAAAAAAAAATGAAATAGTGTCTTAGGGTGGGGGACCTTGTTGACTTCTTCAGCAAGAGGGGACAACATGGAAATGCTGAAGCAGCTTACATTTTATACTCTAGAGTTGAATTCCTAGAAAGACACAGTATAAAATAGTACCATGATTAATACAGCAGCTCTAGAGATGCCTTCTCTAATTTACCTCCTATCCATGTAGTCCCCTTCTGCAGTGTGTAAGGGGAATAGTCCATTTGGCACCCAAGTAATAGACTGCAAACTGTTGATTCCACGGCCACAGGGCAGTACAGCTGCAAGATTAGGCTACTGGATTTCCCTTGCAAGAACATGGGGGAAAGAGTAGATTTCACTTACTATTCTTGCTGAAAGAAGCTCTGTACTGTTGTTTGCTCTTATTACAGATGAGTCACCAGGCTGGCCTCTCTTAACAGGCACACTGCCAATTTTTTCTGGATTCTGGCAAGGTTATTCCCATACAGCAAATCTGGCAAACCACTATGTGTCCCTGTCGCTCTCTACAACCTCTTCCTTTTCCTCTCTACAACCTCAAAAGTCACTTGCGGGAGGCATAAACACTTAAATTATGTTATTGCAAAAATGCAATAGGAGAGTTCAGGACAACTAAAGATTTGAACATATGTGAGTTCCCAAGAACCCCTGTGGGATGTGGGGTTTAATGTACATATTGCACAGTCAGGGGAGCAAACTGTGGTCTACCATAAAACATGGGGCTTACTTCCATTTCCACTTTCGCTGTGGTGACATGGGAAGGACTCTGGCCCTTTGCCAAGCACTCTGGGTGTGCATGGAGCAGACAGTTTTCCAAAAAGCTCCAAACTATAAACCAGGGGTGTAAGAAAATGAAACCTCTGCACCAGGTATTTGGGAGAACATTCTCTGCTGATTAAAGGTTTGAGTAAAACACAGTTTTTGCAGTTAATTGCGCAATGTAATTGTTTCTACCTCTGCATCAACTTGACACTTGACATTTTCTCTTTGAGAATAGAAGTGTTTTCAAAGGATGTGCAAATACCTAGGAAAACAGTTGGGTTTGATTGCTGGAACTCGCTTGTCTAACAAAGCTTCAGCAAGATGATGTGCAGCTCTATTCTGTTTTAACGTCTTTAGGTTTGTAGAAGAATGCCATCACTTAATGATTCTCATACTGCCAGGTTCATTTGTTTCTGATGCCCTGTGTTTTAGCCAAATGGACACCATTATCCTCAGTTAATGACCTTAAGCAGGAGGTGTTTACACTAATGCAGAACATCTATCACTGCAAGTAAAGTATTTGCATTGTCACAGATAAAAACAGCTTAATTAGAGTGACTTTTGCAAAATGAGGGCACACATTTTAACAAGGAGTCAAAATAACTCAAAGCCCCCCAGACTTTACTCTGTGTGACCTAAGCCCTGTTTCCTATTAAAAACTCAAATTTATCAGGGTTTTAAAAAACTTTTATTTGTCTACACAGAATTCAAAAGAAAAAGCAGCTGATCATTTCAACACTACCTAGAGAAACTGCTATCAAGAAAAATGAAGCATTGCACAGAGATTTACTTGGAGGAAATAATAGTGGAGACCTAGACCCTACTTTGAACCCTGCTTGTAGCAGCTGCAATCAATGGGCATCCCATCAGCAGGGTCAAAACCTGAAAGACTGCAGAGAAGACTTTCTGGAAAATGTTACTTTCTCATTTTCTACACTTCTCAAAATTAGATCCTATATTTGTCAGCAGCATTAGAGTGGGTAATTTTTTGAGAGATCTTAGAAACAATATCCTACATTTTGAGGGAAACTTTTCTGATGAAAATAAAAATGTCTAGTGCTTCACGCACTTTTGCAGGTAAACCATAATTTGGAGGAGATTGCAAAGGAAGTGGTTTTCATTTGCTGGAAAAGCCCCTTTCAGTGCTCTTGCCAGTAGAGGTGCTGCAACAACAAAACCTTTACTCATGCTCAAGAAAAAGAAGGATTTAGTAGCTAGAAGGGCACAGTGTAGTACTGAGCTATCATACAGAAATAAAATGACAGCAGTATGGGACAGTCACAAGGTGAAAAGAAAACCTGCCCTGTGAGAGTAAGCATCAAACTACATTTAAAACTACAGAAATACTGTAGTTTTTAAATAGCCACAGAGTGTATATGTGCAATAAATTTTAAGCTTATTACTTGAAAATATGCATTAGTTTAATATGAAATATTAAGTTTGCTAGAAAATAAGGAACAAATTGCATGAGTGCAAAAATGTGTTGACTTTTTGGTTCATCCCTAACAGCAATTACAAGTGCCAAAATTTAACAAGCAAATAAAAGGTGAGTAAGAGGAAAAATTAAATTTATTAAGTGGAACAGGACATAATGCCCAAAGGCAAACTAAATATGGTAATTCACAGCTGCGAACAAGGCTGACACAACTACACTGGCTCACAAGAGCATTGCAGAAGAGCAAGCAGGGGCATGGAAGAAATAACACAGTAATTTGTGGTAACCACATGGCACTGACAGACCACCACCAGTAGTATTTCTTAAACTCTTGAAAAAAATTTAATTGCTGGAATAGTGGCCAGATATGGGTTCACTCTTAAAAATTTGGCAATCTATCATAGACAATTGTATTTTATTATTTGCATTATTTATATTTTCCCATGTTTAGATGGTAGTCACAGTCTGATCATTAGTCCCCACAGACTCTCAATAAGATTGTTGCTACAATCATTATGATCCATAAATGTTATTTATTGTAGTTCTTCTGCAACTGTTGTGTTTCAGAAGTATAACCATGTTATAACAAGAAGCATCTCTTTCAAAACAGAAGAAGATCCTATCTTTTTCCCATTGCAAAATTTAGTGCACAGCAAAATTGCCATAGATCTCAGCTGGTTCTGGACTTCATCCAAGGAGCTTAAGAGATTAATCATAAAAGCAACCTATCAAATGATCACTGCACATAAAATTTGAACAGATATCAAACAGGCAAGTTATGTGATTGGAGTAATGCTTAAAACTTAATAAGGCAACAATCAGAATGATAGTTCATTTACAGAATAAAACAGTCAGAAATTATAATCAAATACCATACTTCCAGAAATCAAAACGCTGAGCTGCTTCAACTGCTGGAGCTGTTCGCTGACCTCCTATGAGCACTGGTGATAAGAACTTAGCTGAGATTTGTAGATTGATGGAAAGAGAAAGCCTAATGCTTTGGTTTGGTCATAATTAAAATGAAATTTTAATGCGTTTAAGCATTAAGCAAAACAGAATGCATTTAAGCAAAAATGATCTGCAAAAGCTTTCAAAAAGTAGTAAGTGAACTACAGAGTACTACAAATCTAGATTATATCTACTTTCACCTGCAATCAGAAAGGATGGTTACTTAATTGCAAAATCAGGACACTCTCTAAATAGTGCAAATAAAACCAATAAAGAAATAGCATTCTTGTAATCCATCTTGGCAGATATTTTTTATGCAATGGTAGAAGGAAAATCACCATCAAGAAGAGGGATCGATCAAATGTTTGTAAAGATGTATTTCTGCCAAGAATAGGGAAGAAATTTAGTCTTTATTTAAAAGCTCTTATTTCCCTTTGTTTGGTTTCTACTTCATCATTCCAGTTTTATTGGCAAAATAGTAAAAGGAAACATGGAGGAGGCGAAATTAAAGAAATGGGGAAAATACACATGTATCATAATTTTTGAAGATGTAAATATTGTTTCCAAACTGTAAGGCAAACCGTGTTTGTCAGAAGATCCCCAGCACAGAAGACCAGGACAGGTACACAGCTGGAGTGCAGCAGCACCCAGTGCTGCAAGGCTGAAAGAGATGCCAACAGGCTCAGGCACTTCTGCCAGCAATGCTGTGGCAGTCTGAGGGCCAGCATGGACCAGATGTACAAGGTGACTCAGGAGTACCCAGGCAACTTTGCAGCATAAACTGTGGGACCTTGCACTCTTTCAGGGCCAAAATTTGGCTGCACACACTGGCATCATCCCAACGGCTCCACATCCCTACAGACACCCTTGTTTCCATTGCAGAAAAACCTGAAGTTGGAAGTGGTAAGGGAAGGATGCTATGAATCAATAAGACCCTGGTCTGGACAGGTAGGGAGGCACAGTAATACTGCACAAAAAAGGAGATCTGCCAGGCGAAACAGTCCTGCAGCCAAGGCCCTCCCAACCAGCTTATTCCACTAAGCATCCCAACTTTGGGGTAAAAATGGGTCAATTAAAGCTAGCACCAACATGTGTGCATCAATCTCCTCTTCTAACTGCTCTGTACACATTCTTGGGGAGACAATCTGCATGCCTGCATGAGCTTAAATGGCCCTCAGCCCCAAAAACACAAGTGCTTTGTCTGCTGAGGTAGAGCTGGGGGACTGATACACATACCTGAGTGGGGCAATACAAATTCATATATGAAATGGGCACATCAGTCTAAATGGCTGACAGAAGAGTGTTTCAGTGCCCTCCTTTGCTTAGTGACATCTAGAGGTACTTCAGTTATTGATTAGATTTTGATGCTACGTAATGAGAGGAGCAGATTCTGCCTTGTCAGACCTCACACAGAGCTTGAACAACTAGCTGTGGATCACAGATGCATAGAATCATAGAATGGAAGTGACCTCAAGGATCATCCAGTTTCAGCCCCTCTGCCATGGACAGGGACATCTTACTACTAGACCAGGCTGCCCAGAGCTCCATCCAATCTGGCCTTGAGCACTTCCAGAGATGGGGCACCTGCAACTTCTTCAGGCAACCTGTTCCAGTGCCTCACCACTCTCACAGTAAAGAATTTCTTCCTAATATCTAATCTAAATCTACCCTCATTTCAAAGCCATTACCCTTTGTCCTGTCACTACATGCCTCGTAAATAGTCTCTCTCCATCTTTCTTGTAGGCTCCCTTCAGGTCCTGGAAGGCTGCAATTAGGTCACCCTGAAGCCTTCTTTTCTCCATGCTGAACAAACCCAATTCTCTCAGCCTTTCCTCATAGGAGAGGTGCTCCATCCCTCTAATCATGGTGGCGTCCTCTGGGCTTGCTCTAACAGGTCCATGTCCTTCCTGTCCTGAGAAGCCAAAGCTGGATGCAGTGCTTCTGGTGGGGTCTCCTGAGAGTAGAGTCGAAGGGCAGAATCACCCTCCTCACCCTGTTGGTCACACTGCTGTTGATGCAACCCAGGACATATTTGGCTTTCTGGGCTGCAAGTGCACATTACCGGCTCATGTCCTCACCCCATGTGAGCCTCTCACCCACCAGCACCCCCAAGGCCTTCTGTGCAGAGCTGCTGTCCATCTGTTCATCTCCCAGCCTGTATTGATATCAGGGATCACCTTGACTCAGGTGCAGCACCTTACACTTGGTCATATTAAACCTCAGGAGATTCCCATAGGCCCATTTCTTGAGCCTGTCCAAGTCCCTCTTGTCCTTCAGGTGTGTCAACCATCCCACTCAGCTTGGTGTCACTTACAAATCTGCCAAGGATGCACTTGATCCCTTTATCTATGTAATTGATGAAGATATTGAATAACACTGGTCCCATTATAGATGCCTGAGGGACCCCACTTGTCGCTGATGTCCAACAGGACCCTGAGATGTTGTCCACAACCCTGGATGTGAGCATCTACAAATTATTCATTCACCTAACAGTGCACCCAACAAGTCCATCTCTCTCCGGTTTAGAGAGAAGGATGGTGTGGAGGACTGTGTCCAAAACTCTACAGAAGCCCTGATAAAAGACATCTGTAGCCCTTCCCTTGTCCACTGATGCAGCCACTCCATCATAGAAAACTACTATGTTGGTCAGGCAGGACCTGCCCTTGGTAAAGAGACCAGGTCATGACTTTCCTTCTTTTCCCGGTTAAAGGCTGGAGAAGGACTGTAGCTGCACTGTAAGGTCCTCCACTGAACATGGAGTGCCCAATTTATTTGGGTTTCAGCTTCCCTTGCATTCAGTACATACAGGCTTGCTCTCAGACCAGCAGCATAATGACAACAGGTCCCAGCACCTCACAGACACAGTACTACACTTTACTGTCCACTTTTAAGGACTACACATAGCTGCACTGAAGCACACACCCTTTCTTCACCTGACATTTATAGACAAGAATGAATTCTGTCAACGGATGAAACCTGCATAAAAAAAGAAAAGTGGGTGGGGATTTCTTTTCCTCCTTATATATATTCACTGCGATCAAAACCACTGTAAAACAGCAAGATTTAAAGGCAGTCAGACCAGGCCTGCATTTTCATTTAATGTGACTGACCTGAGCCCAGATCACCTTCCTGACAGTGGTCTTGCTGCAATGTGGCAGCCCCTGCCTGGTTTTGCTGTGGAACGCATGCTTTTCCCCACAAATTAGGTGCAGAGCAGACTGGCTTTTAAGAAAGAGTGCAGGACAAGTAAAGCTGCATGGCCACCTCAAAACTAAGCAGAAAGCCTACTGACTAGTACAAAGATATACAGCACAGGCCAAGTTGCATTTGCAAGATGTACATTTTGGCAGCTTCATCAGATAAACTTGTTTTCACATCTTTGTGTCAAATCCACCTCATCTCTTATTCTTGGGTGAAAAGGATGCAATTATCCCTTGTTAATGAAAACTGTTGTGTATCAGGCTAGACAACAGGGAGCCAAATGGACCTGCTGAATCTGAATTACTCCTGCAGCATGGCTGAGAAATCAGAAATTGAAGCAGAACTCAGCATTCTGCTCTATCACTCTCCCTGGTATGAGTTTAGAGACACTGTTATTTTTTAACTTACTAATGTAGCCTTTGAGTACAGGACACAGTAATGCCATCTTAAACATCACCTTTGATAGACACAGCCCTTATTGCACTTATTTCTTTTCATTGCACAGATAAGGTAGGGACACAAACAGAATATAGGAAGAAAAAGAAGCTGCTATGTTGCTAGGAAACTAATTCAGAAAATACTGACAATACTTACAGGATAAGGTTGAACAACAGTAAGGAGGATCGATTCTTTGCAGCTTCTATAAAAAGAAAAAAAGAGTAAAATCAAGTAAAGATTCATGCTTTTACTCACTGCAGATAACCAGCTTTTCTTTTTAATGGAGTAAACTGCAGTAATACGGCAAAATGTGTATTACAATGACATACGAGAGCAGTACAGAGATTAATAATATGCCAAAATAACAGTAGATAGTAAGAAATAAGTTTTTTCTAATCTAATAAATTGAATTGGCCTAACTTTGCAGTTTATGCTACAAACTTTTTGCTTCATCAGAGAAACCTGTATTCTGCAATAATGGTCGTCTCCAGCAAAAATTAAATAACCTTTGATTAATAGAACTAGTTCAGCATCTGTAGTCTACAGATTTCCTTTGCCTACTTTACAAATACAAGTCACTTTTCATACTATCTAGTTCTTGCACACTTCAAGCCAAATCTATTTGAAGACGGCAGTGTTTTTTTCAAAACAAAAATGAGGACAAAATTTAGCCCCCATTTCTTCTCTAGCTCACCTTTTTAATTGGTTGGAAAAAAATAACATATGGTGAATATCCCCATTAGAATTTTTAAATTTTTATAACATTACTAAAGAAAGGTTTTTCTTTCAATTTAAACAGCTCTTCTTTAGGATGAAAGTAGTAAATGGAAAACATACGAACAGCTCTAAAAATTCTCCTAGGATAAAGAGAAGAAGCTATTAGGAATCTTGATGCGATCAAGTGGTCTAGACAAATGATACATATATTTTGACTCTTGGTGGGTAGTTGGGCGTGGAGGATAACTGGGGAAAAACAAAGGTAAAGTGGTAGAAGAAGGAAGAAAAGCCAATCATAGTCAATATCTCTTGTATCACCTGTTGATCAGATGGTTGCAGTGGGTGGTATCAGCTAAGAAAAGGTCAGCTGCCATTTTGTTGAGACGGACTTGAATTTCTTTGGGTTTTACTACTTTCAAACACAAACTGTTTATTTATGTGACTTACTGTCTGGCTAGATTGACATGCAACTGACCTTTGCATGCCTGACCTGTTCAGCAGAACTACCTTAAAAAAATCATACTGTATTGGTCTTATACAGTGTCACCTTATAGGCATATTCTCATCTCTGATATGCAATTCAAAAAGCCAAAAGGCAAAAAAATGGACAAGAGACTGAAGGTCTAGTCAGAAAACTAGTCTGGAAAGCCAGCCTGTACTTGATGAAGTCAATGCAACACTCAACACCAAGGATAACAAATTCTACTTTTGTCAAAGCCATCATTCATGTAAGGGGCAAAGTCTGATCTAATATAACATAATTAAAGAAAAATTAGTTAGAGCTTCAATTTTTCCTTCTCTTATTTGATATTTGTATCATTACCACATTTTTGGGAATGTACAAATGCATGTTAAGAAGTGTAATTTATTTCAAGAATCTCACAGCATTCCTATGCTTTCCATACCTATCCAATTGAGACTGCTGTATTAACCTAGGCATACAAGTAGACAGAAAGGCTCACAGTTGTTATCTGGGGATAAACTGCAGCCCTGGGATAACTGCATCATGCCCAACTGACCTTTTCAATTACTTTCAACCCACTACTTTATGTTTCCCATGCCGCATATGATTACCACCATCACTGCCTCCTGCAGTTCAGCTGTGTTAGAGAGTTCTCTTTAAAAATGAAAATCAGCTTCTCCTGGAAATGTTTTTAAGCTCTTCATTATTCTTGGATTAAACCTGTCCAGGTGTCAGGCTAGGCAAGAATCATCCTAGATTAGCAAGTGTTGTGGTTTTTTTGGTTTTTTTTAATCAAAAGGTCAAAAGATATATTTTGTGGATAAGACTTTCTTAAAGGATAAACACTTGCATTGGAAGGATGCTAGACTCAACATCTGAGGCTATAATAAGGCCCTTTGGAGTATCTGAACACAAGCATGTTACACATTCAAAAAGTTGCTGTCAAGCACCACATACAGATCCCCCATCACTGAAGTAAACATTTCCTATAAAACTCATACTACATACAAAACACAGCACACTTACAAAAGAAGTATTTCATCAGCAGATTTTTGATTTGCAGTATTCAGTCATGACTCCAACACTTGTTTTAAAACTTCATCAACTAATAAGGATAAAACTCCACTGGACAGCTCATCTTTTTTTACTTCCAGTATGGCTAGCATATCCTATAAATCTATATGATAAACCTTGCTCAGCAGTGGAGACTGTCAGTCATACCATGTATTGTATATGTCACAAGAATGGAAAAAGAATGGAATCACTGACTGTGTGATCTATGCATTTTGTAGCTTAAATGTATGTGGACATACATGTAAATGCATATCCATGTGTGACAGTAGAACATACAGACAGTTTACAGAAACAAGGTACATCACCACGCTTAAAGATGAGCTGAAACATAGCGGCAAAGGCTAAAAAAACCCAATTGTAATCTTAGTTTCACCCTGAAATGTCTTTCCTCATCTAAAATGTGATTAAATTAAAAAATTTTAAAAAAGGACAAAAGCATATATTACAGTTATTTTATTACCTTTCATGCTCATTAACAACTACCTAATTATTTCTGTGCTCTTTTAGTCACTCAAGACCAAACATCTGCAATACCAGCTTAGAAAACAAGCTGCTGATTTTTGAATGCTCTGCCATCTGACGAGCTAACACCAACATCACAACAAAATATTATCATGTTTCTTTCATTTCCTGGCATTAGATTCAACTAGTGATAACAGGGCTAAAATCTGAAAACTCTGATGGGAATCTGTGATACATCTCTCTGTCCTTCTCCGTGTCCTGTGTGGTGATTACATTTGTCTGTTCTCACTACTCCTCACAGCTACTTAGGCTGTAACAAGGAGAGAATATAGATGGTTTGAGAATCAAATTTTGTCTATTATAAAGGTTAAAGTTGCATTACTAAGTACCAGGCATCTTGAGCTATATGAGGCGTTAACATTCAGCTACAATGCCAGCCTCTGTGAACTTGAGTCTGGAAATCACTGCCTCTCTTCTGCTTCTTGCTAGCTGGAAGACAGAACGGGCAAGAGCAGATGAGGGACTTGGGGGAATCCCAGTATCTGAGCCAAAAAAAAATATGTGGGCCTGTTATTCATATGCATCCTAGAGCAAATATAGCATATAAATAGAAAAAGTATATATATTGCTCTTAAGAAGGAAGAATGAAGAATTACTGTTTATGCTAATTTTAAGGCTTTTAGCAATTTTACTTACTAGAGGAGTACTTGGTTTCTTTCCCACTGAAGATGAACAAATTAAGAATTAATTAAAGCTATAATAAATAATATCATTTTTCAGGGAATGCAATTCAGAATAATCTCCTAACTGTAACTTAGCTGTTTTATTCACAACGAACATTACATTCTGAAACTCTTGTTTCGAAATGCTTTTTCTCTGCTATTTTAAAATTATCTATTTCAATTTGGGTCTCACTATTGATGAGAAAGGTCTCATCAACACCACAATTGTGGTGTTTGATGCCATGATCTGCAGCATGTTTCACAGTACATTTTTGAAGTAAGGAAATGGAAATCAATGGGTCAAAAGCTAACTACAAAATGTAACAGGTTACCTCAAATGCCCTATTCAAAGCTAAGGAAAGTGGAAATTATCTTCAAATTCTAGCATCTAGGCTAGACAAAAATCATTCACTGGTTGGGTATCTTTCAATATTACAAATATTAACACAGTTTTAATGAGCAAAAAGTTTGCAAAGTCACTCTTGTACTACATTTTTAATTGTTTCATAGAACGAATCAGAATCAGAGAAAGGTTTGGGTTGGAAGGGACCTTAAAATATTCTAGTTCCAACTAAGGATCATTTTTATTTGAGCTGTAGATACACTTTTACATGAAACCTGTTTCACAGTATTTATCTTCACCTAGGGAAGCTACAAATTTCACTCCCCCAGGCTTTTATCACAAGCAACAGTTCCTGTGGGAGAGCTTTACCCAGAGATACAGGTAGATTTATTTCCAGGGCTGGAGACATCTTCTGGAAGGACCTTGGTGGGACAGAGTAGACCCAATTTAAGGAAGTTTCCTCATTTTCAGCTGTTATCACACAGCACACACACAAACACACACACACACACACATACAGCAGACACACACACACAGTGAGCCCGGAGCTCCTGCAGTGACACCAACTTGCCTGAGCTGATGTGAGGAACCTTGATAAGCTACCAGACTCAGTATTCATGGATGCCCATGAAAGAGTGTGGAGGGATCCTGGGAGGGAGGCTTTAAGAAGGGCATGCCTTTCCCCAGAGCTGTTTTTGTCAAAGGAGAAGCAGCACTGTGCAAACACAAACACACAAGCTAAAAGCCCTTTGCACACAATTCCTCCAGCAAGAGCCGTGGCATGTGGGGATCTTCCCTTTCCATTTCCAAAGGTAATCCTCAGCATACAAACTACAAGCAATGGTCCCATGACTCTAATTGATAAGTACAACACCAGGCTGGAAGCCATGCTACTGTGGGCAGATCCCTTTCGGTCTCTTAATTACATCAACCCATAGATAATCACTGTTTTAGCGGTAGGTGAAGCATCAGATCTCTCCAAGCCTAGGAAGAGGATATTTTCCTGAAATTTTTTTAGGGGAACACAGAAGATTATACTTTCACAACAGGTTGCCAATACCTGGCAGAACCAACTCCTGGAAGAGTGGTAATGGGCTTTCAGTCACTGCCTGCCCAGTGGAGCTCTGGGAATTCTATCTGAAGATCCCATACACAGCGAGAGATGAGCACTCCTGCCATCACACTACGCAGGCAAAGCAGAGTATCCCACACACAGCATTACATCCCCAACTCCATCTCAGAAGACAGTTGCAGGAATGCAACAGGCAAGAAGCATGGCAAGAAGCTCATGAAATAAGGTACATCACCACAGAGGTGAAGGTCTGGGGCCCCAGTTTAGGAAGGATGCGTAACATTGCATGGTATATAGTTACAGAAGATGGGGACATGAGGCCAAGGTGCCAAGCTTATGTTCAGACACATGACGAACAACTGGAACAATTGAACAATTGGCTTGGACACTGTTTTCTGGGGATGACAGAGGACAGAACACAAAGGTCATGGGGTTCAGGTCCTATTTTTGGAGATCAGGATGGTGCATTGGAATCCCTGGTATTAGAAGGCAGAGGCATCACAACCACATTTGGAAAGTTGGCGCTGCTCTGTCTGCTGATGTTAATGATATTACCTGTCCTTAGCCTTGCTGTCAATGCAGTGAAATACTATTGACATCCAAGTAACTTCAACTTGTGAACTCCTGAACACTACAGTTTAATTTGCATAGCCTGCTGCTTCACAAAGTCATTAAAATTTAAGTCTGCCATCAAATATGTGAGGGCTTGCAACAGCGAAAGGAATCTGCACAAGAACTTGGGAAATTTGCAAGATTCCTGTTTGAATGTCTGAGCCCTAAAAACTGTGTAAGTAATGGATGCTTGAAACAACCACTGTCACATAAAGTATAAAACACATAAGGATGGGATTATTACAACACTGCAGGATCAAACAGCAGTAGAAACATAGCTGAGTGAAAAGATGCTCTGATTTAAACATAAATAACTTCAATAATAGCATACTGAAAATTACTGTCAAAGCAAATTGTGTTTTGTATAAATGTTCTTTATTTTAAAGGCCTGGCATGGTGTGAAAGTCAATCTTGAAAATTGTCACAGTCTGCCACTGGCACTAATTGGAACCCTTGCTGGCAATCTCTGTAAGGGGTCAAGGAGTGAATGTGTCTGCAGGCTGAATTACGCTCGCTTCCTCGGACAGAAGTGGTCCCTTCAGATCAGGGCTGTGGCACACTGGTGGGCTTTCATACAGGAGATGCCATCTCACATACCTCTGCAATAAAGGTTTTTAGAATAAAAAAGCCTCCTGTTCTTTAAGGCTGTTCATCTGCCAAGCTTTCACATGTACCAAATTCACACAGTTTCCTCCTGTATTAGCACTGTGGCAAGGTAAGCCCTATAAAGTTGTTCTTGAATTTCATTGCTGTATGATGACTTATATTTACCTCTTGTCAAAATAAACCCTCCTCTCCACAAATACTCAAAGTTTTCCAGTTGCTTATATTCTCAACTTTAAGGCTATTACCTTCATAACTGAATTACCAAAATGTTGGTCAAACAGTAAATACCTCTGTGTGCTGTACAAGAGTGCTTTGGCAAGGCTACCTGAATACTGACAGCAGTGCTGCACTGCTGCCTAGCTGCTGAGCAATGTTCCCTGCTCCTTGTTCCACTGGCCTTCAATTAATTCTTGAGTGCACCTCAATATCAATGATATGCAGAAAACTTTACAATGACTGAAGTGTCCTCCTTCGACAATCGTTTTCCTACTTACACAGATTTATGACGGTCTTGGTCAACCCCTGAGAGCACTTGAGGTTGAACTTCAAGACAGAACAGAGAACATATTAGGAGCTACTAACACTGCAGTTGTCTGATCCAACAGAAACAGTATTTGCTCATTTTGGTCAGTGTATAAAAAGCAACCAAGAGCCAGATGAACATGGGTGTGTATCTGATGGACTGAGACTTTCACCAAGTCCAGCTGTTGGCATGCCACTGCCACACCATCACCGCATCAATTACTTCACACTGCATGAAGATGCTATACAGCCAAGGAGAAAAATGTAGTGCTTATTCCCCTATTAATTAATTGTTCAGCTGTCCTCTTCTAATTAGAATTTCTACACATTAGCTTTAAAGGATCAAATGGGATAATATTGGTCTCTCAGGTCATTCATCCAGGCCAACGTTCCAGTGTTAGTTTTTCTACCATTAACTGCCAAAGTCTCAAAAGCTCTGAGGAAAAGTTAATTTTCAAAGTGTAATGAACAAAATGTAATATGAGCCAGCCCCAAGATGTCTATTGATGACACATCTTCAGAAACAGTCCTATGGAGCTTTAATACAATACTAGCAAAGTGAAATATTTACAGAAGAGGTTGGTCTCACCATGGAAAGGTCAGTTGTATTCTCCTGAAAATTTCTCATCTTTATTTGTCAGACTCTGCTGTTTCCGTCAGACCACAATGACTTTTAAATGGCATTTTTGTGGGCATTTTGTGCAAGCCCTTTCAGACAGTTTCTGAGTGAGCTAAGTGCAATTCCTTTCTCCCATTCTGCAGCTATCCACATATGGATCCAGCAGACACACAACAGCTGCCCACTGCCCACAGTGCTCAGGTACATTAAACACATGTAGTCAATCTGGGTTCACTCATCCTTTGCACTGACATTCTTATTGAGGATATCCAGGAACTTTGACTGTAACAAAACACCAAGGTTGCAGAACAAAATGCACAGCACGGTAAATTCTAACCATTCCACAAAAACCAGCCCAATGCTAACAGGAGAGATTATGCTTTCAAACAGTGGCATGAACCAATTCTCTGAGGCAGCCACCAGAGACCTAGCAATGGTTATGAAATATATTCCAATTACTTCATTATTTCTTATGTTCAGCCTTCAAAAATGGAGCCATCACTATATGCTATAGTAGCATACATGTGCATACAAAGTTTAATTTTAAAAAGGCTAAATGTAATTACAACATCCTTCTATTTTCTAAAACAACTTCTAAATTTTTGTAAATACATACAGATGGTCAAACTGAATTCAGAGTTCACTTACTTGGGAGAGAGAAAGAAAAGAAATACAACATCTTGAGTACTTCTCTGTACAGGTCTCTTATGTACATTATCTGAATTAGAATAAAAGAAGCTTTCTTATGCTCTACTGAATTTCCAGCACTTGTTTAGATACCTTGACGCAGTCACACAGTCTCTTGAATTTTTATTTCAATAGCAGAAACAGCCAAAACAATGAAGGTGAAAGATTGAAGGATATTATGAGGCAACTTTTCAAACCCTGGAAATTCGTGTCATTCCATTCCACACAGTTTATGTCAGTGTAACACAGAGATTAACAATACGATCTAGCAATTGAAAAGGATGTTTCAGGGAGTAAATATAATCCTAATATTCATATAATGAAACCTTGTTGATTTCATTTAGGAAAGAAATTCTGTCTTCTAATGGCTTATTTTTAATAAATAAGCTTGTTTTTGCTGACACTATGTTTGAAAACAATGATCATCACTTTACTCAATAATTTTTTTCTCTAGTATGGATGCAGCAGGTACCTCATGCCCCATGAGAGGGAAAGTTTTGAGTTAATTTCTGCTAGGCTCCTTCTCTTAATTTTAAGTAGCAAAGCAGCATAAACTTAGCCCAGAAGTCAACAAAAACTTCATGGCACATCTAATGGCTATTTTTGCAGAATTGTAACTCTGTGCCCAGGTTAAAACTGCACTGATGATTGAACAAACAGCGTGCAGCTCTGCTGTCTCAAACCATCAATCCAAAGCTGGAATGGAGAGTGACTGCTTATGGATTTGGAGGAAAGTCTGCTTGCTGGGATGGTCACAGCATCTTCTGGCAGCAGGAAAAACAATTCTGCTGTCTTCCACAATGAAACCCTGCCTCTAGCAGAGCTCATTTGCCTGCATAGTCTTGGCAAAAGTTAGGCAATTGATATGCTGATATTAATATAATGCAAATATTGCTTCACTAGCACTTCTACTCTCCCAACGGTTTCTCCCCTACTCTGATTTTTGTCATAGGTGGACATATTTTGGACAGAGAAGGTCTACCATATATGCTGACACAGAATTTTGTACCATTTTGTATAGTATATTCTGGATATTGTGGCAATTAAGAGATCAATAAAAACAATTATTCAATAAAATGCATTATCTAATGCCAAATACCTTAATAAATAATTACAGCAATGAATTAAAATAAACACTTGGATAACTTGTTCCTTGCCAAGAAACAAGGAAATCACGTACTCTAAAATTATACTTCAAACTGGAAATAAGAAACTAAAAGAAAAGATAGTTGAAGATGTCAGAAACTGTAGAGGCACAATTCTGGTATCTGTACAGCTGCAAAAGAGATTTATGGGACTTACATGTTAAAGAGGACGAAAGATCACTAAAGATGTGAAAATCTTACAGATATTTTTACTATGTGACAAATTAACCATAATCTTTTATGATCAGAGCTTCATTTTCATCTGTTCTGAGGCATTAGAAACCATTACAGCTGCTATTCATAATCGGTATGACACTGGCATTTTCATTTTCACATTTGGGCATTGTGTATGAAGTAATGAAAGGTCAGGCATTCACACACATTCTTCATTCTTGCAGCTATTAAATTTTTTCTTTTCCTTAATACTTTTCAAAAAGCAGAACATGAGATAAATTTTGCTGATTAAATGTTAAATGCTTTAGGATCATCTTGTTTTAGAGTGTTATCTGAGTTTTTATTAATAATGCATAACATTCACTTAGGGCTGTTTTGTGTCACAAGACCTTCATAGCACTATCTTACCTCTAAGTAATTTAGCCAATAAAGAAAAAGAAATTAAGAAGGGGAAGATGCATTTGGAAATGAAATAAAGCCCTTGAATTCTGAAGAATATTGTATTTTCAAGCACTATATTATATACTGTTCTCAGTTCAATATTACTGGTTTTATCATAGTTTCTTAAAAAAAACCCAACACATTCATTCAAAGAGTGATGGTATTTTTCTTTAAGATAGTTGAACACTATTACTTTTGCTTTTCTGTCTTATCTGCTTTTTTGCGACCAAACTATCTGATCCAATCTAAGAGCATCTCTATCCTTTGTTATGGAACACAATGCTAGTATTATGTTTTAAATAATTACAGATTGCTGGAAATGGTTTTAAGAAACAAATGTTCGAACAAAACAAGATTCATTCAATTCCTCATTAAGAAAGTTTCAGCAGTCAGCGTCTTGAGCTTTGTGAGTTTTATTATTAGTATTACTGTAATTATCATTGTATCTGCAAGGTTAGACAATTGATGGATACTGAGCTGCAGAGACTAATGCAGAATGATTTTTTTCTGACTGCATCTGGAATAGAAAATTGATTGGTCAGATGCCAAAGACATATCCATGCGTCACTGGAATGTATAAGTGGTGGCAAACGTGATTTTATTATTTGGATGAGCAGCCAAAGAGGCTACTCTTCTCAAGCTCCCATGCACACAGCACAGTAATGTAGATAGCAGTCCCAAAGTGCAAACTCTTTGGTTATATTTGTATCCTCACACATTAATTTATTTATTTAAGAAGTAAACTGATAGGAGAAGAAATTGAGACAGAACTTCTGCCAGACAATTAGCCACTTGCTCTTGTTAAATTGTGTTACTTATTAAAATATCTTGCCATGAATATATACCGCATATCCAGAATGTTTAAAATTCAAAGGCTCATCCCCCTTTTAAAATTTATTTAAAGGAAAAATTTATTTACTGTGCTAAAATCAATAAGATGTGACTTTAAAAATCTATTCTCTTTAAAGCTCTGTCCAACCTTTCAAAATCACATTATTAACTGGCATTTAATATCTAAATATTTATACTGGTCAACCTAAAAATGCATTTTTGCTGTTATACCCTTTATTTTTTTCCTTTTTTTATCATTAGAACTACATAATTTTTTTTTTTTTTTTACATTTTCCTTGGGACAAAGAATTACTAGTACGAGTCTCACTGAAAAGTTACAAAGCAAATGTATGCTGCTCATAAACGCGGTCCTTAAGATAAAACAAAAATTACACTTAAGCAGAAATTCTTCCTTGATAAATGCAAATATATTGTAAATTATAAGGGGGGAAGGAATGTTTGAAAAGGGGAGAAGAAAATTACCCTGCAGACACAAACCAAGCATAAAATGCCTACTGCTTGCATTCTTCTATCCACACAGAAAAAGAAGACATAATTGCAGTGCAGTCAGACACAGAGATGCGAGCTCTAGTCTGGATGGGTAACACCAGCAGTAAAAATACGATGGCAGTGTCTCCAGTATCACTTTTAAAAACGCTCACGCTTGCCGAGCCAAGCCTATGTATCGGTATCCGCACCAGGCAGATTAAAGTTCGCCTGGGGACACGATTCACACACATGCGTGTCCCTGCCGCCCCAGCCCACCGCCTTTGCAGCGTCGCTGTGCTCTGCGCCGCAGCACAAAAAAAAAAAAAAAAAGGGG
>VZTX01004613.1:1091345-1329161 GCA_013400915.1 Pardalotus punctatus | reverse complement strand
AAAAAAAAAAAAAAAGGCGAAAACTAACCACTTTATTCCTGTCCTTTCCTACTGCTCAGGAGCTGCGAGTAACAGGACTGAAGGGAAGGACAGTAAAACATATCTCTGCTCTTCAGGAAAACAGGGAGGGGGAGGAGGGAAACTGTTCATGGGGGAGGTGAATGCGTAACTCACCACATAGCTACAGCCAGAAGGTGGTAGGAGGGAAGATGCATACTGGCATAGGGAAAAAAAAAGGGACTGACTTGATGGGACTTGCTAAATTAATTTTATAGGTTCTTGGTAAATAATTTATTTGGTATACTTGTATTTGTTCAGCGAGCCTTCGGTCGCCTGTGGCTCTCCAGGGCGCTCGGTGCCCCGCGGGCGCGGAGCTGCAGCGGGCAGGACGCGCCCGAGACCGGGGGCTGCGAGCGGCGGCGCTGGGGACAGAGCAGATCTACCCCGGCACAGCCCCTGCCCGGCGGCGCTGGGGACAGAGCAGATCTGCCCCGGCACAGCCCCTGCCCCGCGGCGCTGGGGACAGAGCAGATCTGCCCCGGCACAGCCCCTGCCCGGCGGCGCTGGGGACAGAGCAGATCTGCCCCGGCACAGCCCCTGCCCGGCGGCGCTGGGGACAGAGCAGCCCTGCCCCGGCACAGCCCCTGCCCCTGCCAGCCAGGCACCGCTGCGCTGCCGACCCAAGCGATTATTTGACACAAAACAGCAAAGTGAGGGGAGCCGTCTTACGCAAGCCCTAAGCACAAGCCATGGCAGCGAAGGGGCGAGGGCACAGCACCGCCCCTGGCTCTGGCGTATACTCTGAACCAACCTGTCAATAACCATCTCCCCTGGGCAGAGACGGCGCTGGCAGCGTGGGCTGCACTCTGGGATGGAGCACAGAGACACTCAGCCGTGAGATACAGATGAGCCCAAGTGAGAGATTGCTACGAGGGGCTCTGTCGGTCCAGCCAGCACAACCAGCCACCCCCTGCAGCCATCCAAACAGGAGATTTGCCTTGAGCTGTCTCAGGGCATGAGGTACCACAGCTCAAAGCACTTCTCTACATGCTTTCTGAAATCAGGGAGAGCTGCAAATAGGTTCTGCTATCCTCAGCATGGCTACAGGCGGCTAGTTGGGGCTAAAGGCCCAATTTTAAACAGTTGGAGCTCATGGACGTGTATTTTCAATCAGGTGTGAGAAGAGTTTCATAAATCACCCTGGCCTGTCATACACACAAAGAGAACAACAGGCTCTGTGGGCTGCACAGTTCAAGGGTTTTAAGCACCTTGTCTCCACTACCTGGGCTTCAGATGCTGTAGGACTTGCTCTTGTGGCCTGAGCAAACTCATGGTATGCTGCATAAAAACGTATCCTATATTAGCCATGTAAACAACTTCATCAAGTTTGAAAAGTATGCAATATGAAGGTGTCCTTCCTACAGAATAACTGCTATAAAGAGCAACCTTTGGGATCTGCAGTTTTCTTCTCTTGGATGAACATCCCGTTCTCCTCTTGAACAGCTTGTACTTCTGTTTCATCCATAGTATGTTGAGGACTTTCATTTAAAGCTAATTCATGAACTTTAGGCATCACAAATATCCCTCACTTCAGCTGCAATAATGAGATAAGCACAAAAAAGCGCTTCAGAAATCTGCTTCGCTTGTACACATTGACAACAATCTATCTGTGTAAGAATAAATTCCTTGTTCCAAGGACGTGCATTAAAATTCAGTTCTCAAAGGGGACGGAGCAGCAGATTTAGCATGCAAGGATATATGTTCTTTAAAGGCTATATGTCAAACCTCAAGATTAAAAATAGACTTGTCAAAATTGAGTCTGACGGAAATCACTGTAACTGTATCTCTGTGTTCCAATGGACATAATATTCTTCATTATGTAGTCACATAATAATTTGAGTCTAATTAGACTCCAAATGTGATTTTAGAAAAGCAAATTAAATAATTTTCTCAAAATTACATTTACTGCTAATGCAAAGTGCAAGATTATGAGTATTGGCTGGAAGATTCTTCACATCTACAAGTCAGTAGTTTTTTGCATACATGTAAGCCAGGAGAATAGTTATGAGTCCATCTACAGGTATAATTTGGCCTTTAGGTCAGCAAAAACAGGATGAGAGCAAGAGCAAGATCTAAACAGGACACTGATGATGCATTTTTATCACCAGCAGTCCTAATTAGACACAAAACTGCCCACATGCATTTCACTAATTCCTTATGTCACACATGGCAAGAGAATAATAAAAATAATGAGAAATAGCTCAAATTTATTAATCTGTGATTCTACAGAAAACAATCCAGCTACTGAAAATCTTTTAAACCTTGCAAATCTGGTTTTGTTTGGGGGGTTTTTTTGTTTTTTTTTTTTTTTCCAATATACTTTTCATTTCCTAATTCTGTCCTATCCTAACTAAAAGATTACCTCAGGGCAAAAGCTCTTCATCTACAAAGGATCAACAACCACAAAAGCCTATAAAGAAAAGAGGCAGGGGAGAGAAGCATGCTTATAGAATCAGAGTCTCAAAGCTAATCATTAAAATGAAAAGTGGAGGAGGGAGATCAGAGAGGTTTGAGAGGATTTATTTTGTTTATTTTCCTCCCTCTACCCTGTCTCCAGCTGCAGCTTCCCAAGAATTGCTCTAAGTTCATACCTTCCCTGTGGCTCTTCTAAAGACCTGAACTCCAAAAGGAAAGTTTCAGGAAGGTCACCTGTGGAGGGGATCTTTTCCCCTCAAAATCTGTAAGTTCACCATTTGAACAACATACTATTCGTGTTTTTAAAGGCAATTATAAACCATACACCATCCTAGTTCTTTGATTCATCCATTCATTGGGACCAAATATCTAACTTTTATTTGCTGTTCTGCATGCTGCTGTTGCCAATATCATTAACCTATTCAGTCAGCATGACACACCTCAAAGTTCTGGAATATGTGGTGGTGACTTTGTACTTCCCTTGCAGTGCTGTACATGGGGCGCTGCCTTGCATGAGCAGAGGCCTAAAGACCCATTTCTGTTCTGTCTATGGGCAGAAAATTCCAGGTGTCCCAAAGGCTACGTGTGTTTCAATGACTCACACAACAAAGTCATTGGTTGCACAAAGCCAGCCACTGGAGATGCTTATGGATCCCTGCAGCTGTGGGACACCAACCTTCAATCTGCCACTGCTTTGGTCTCATTCCCAAAGGACTGGCTCTTGGAGAGGCAATGAAAGCAATGTCAACCTCCCTCAGCTGTGTCCCTGACCTCACTATGGGGAGCACAGGAAGAAGGGATGACTCCTCTCCAAGCTGCAATCTTTTCTTCCCATGTCCTAGGCTGGGAAATACTCCAGCTGCTTCAGATGTCATTTACTGCCTGCCCATCTACCAATTATTAGGAAGTAATTTGGAAAATTATACTACTCTGGAAACATAAGAGTCCTTTCTCTTTGCAGAATAAGGGTAAGATCCGCACATAGTCATTCCAATTCCAAGGGAAATGGAAAGGTCATGATCAATCTGTGGTTTCCACTGAAGAATCTATATCATATGTATCCATTAAGGACATCTTCGATTATGTTGCAGCCAATGATGGGAAGATTGAACAGAAGAACGTACAGAACCACTAGGTTCTTAGTGTGCTGCCTTTTAAGGAAAATTCAGGACTGTTAGGGAAAGTGCAGTAAACATGAAGGGAGGAAAAAAATTTCTTATGCTTTTTCTAATTAAATGGGTTGTAGAAACAAATCTTCCCCAAGGAAGAATATTCTGTACGAAAGTAATTTTGTAGTCTCTCTGACTTTTTCTCTGAAACAACTGGAGGCGGGTCTATCAAATACAACACATAGCAGTAAAGGATTTTGGTTCTGTTTTGGCTTGGTGGTTCCTAAATGGTTATTTTCCCCTTCCAAGTGATTAATTGTTTTCATAAAATCTTGTGATAATGCTCACATTCAGAGGTTACCCAGTACAGACAGTACTGACATTTTTTTGTTGACATTTGCTACTCATCAAAATTCTCCTGAACTGCAGCACTGAGGTATCTGTTACATGGAATGCAACTGTAAGTTCTGGATATAATGAACTTTCTCTGCACAAAATGCTCAGTTCAGGAAAGAAAATTAGTTCACTGCAAACCACTTTACAATACATGCTGTAAAGAAGGGTGCTATCAATTAGCCACATATTTTGTTTTACTTATTGAAGTTTTATTTTAATAGGTCATAATTTGAAACAGGGGGACAGTTCTGATTCAGCCTGCTTTGTATTTTCATCTCTTAACACTGTACTGACATCTGGAAAATTAAACCAACTAACTTAAGGAAAGTAAAAATAGAAACATGAAAAGCAATGAAATTTGATTTCAAAAACTTTGCCATCATTAGAGAAAATGGTAGTGATGATGCAGATAAAGGTACTTATTACAGTCCATCAGATAAATGGTTAAACTGCACGTAACACTTGTGAGGAAGAGGATGAAGACAAAAGTAGCAGAGACGTGGCAAAGGCAAAATCACCCTTTCCTCCCCCTCTAACCTCTTTTCATAATAAAACAGCCTCAGGGAAAAGAAGATGCACTGATTTATATCAGAACCTTTATCTCAGTACTGTCAAACTCATGCATTAAATAATTGTGTATCAAAGCCTACCGTGACTTCAAAGCCATGACGTCAGCTATGATAAACTTCTGTCTTCTGTTCTTGCATTTTTGGTCTTTCTGAACTCATGATTTTATGCTTTCTGCAGTCAACGGGACCGTTCTCTTCCACTTAAACAGCACTGGGACTTTTGTCCATTCACGTGAATACCATAATTCATAACAAAGTACCTAACAGCTTAATTTGGACTCATGAAAGAAACATAAAGAAAGGATTTCAAACTCCCTGATTTTTTTTCATCTCCTACAGAAAAAAATCTGCTCTTTTTTCTGTTGTATCTAGCAAGTGATGCTGAAGAGTGCTACTGCAAGCTATGATAACCCTCTGCTGCAGCCCATGAGCCTCTGCATCCTGCCTCAGAGATGCTTGTGTGAAATCGCTTCAAACATAAGGTGACGCAGTGACAAAATGGTTGGAAAGTCAGTACACAGACCATTGTGCTGAGGCACAGAACAATTACAAACATTTTAAACCTCTATATTTTACAGGCTGGGGAATGAACAGATCAAGAGTAGCCCTGCCAAGAAGGACTTGGGGAGGCTGTGGATGAGAGGCTGGACATGACCTGACAGGAAGGACATGGACCTGCGAGAGCAAATCCAGAGGAGGCCATCAAGATGATCAGAGGGATAGAGCACCTCTCCTATGGGGAAAGACTGAGAGAATTGGGATTGTTCAGCATGGAGAAAAGAAGGCTTCAGGGTGACCTAATTGCAGCCTTCCAGGATCTGAAGAGAGCCTACAGGAAAGATGGAGAGAGACTTTTGACAAGGCATGTAGTGACAGGACAAGGGAGAATTACTTCAAACTGCAAGACAGTAGGTTTAGACAGATATATGGAAGAAATTCTTTACTGTGGGGGTGGTAAGATGCTGGAATGTGTTGCCCACGAAAGCTGTAGATGCCTTATCCCTGGAAGTGCTCAAGGGCAGATTGGATGGAGCTCTGAGCAACCTTGTTTAGTGGTAAGATGTCCCTGTCCATGGTGGAAGGGGGTGGAACTGGATGATCTTTAAGGTCCATTCCAACATAGGCCATTCTATGATTCTGTGATTTATTTACAACTGTCATTTGTTGTCATCTCTATAGTCATAAAACTTAATCCTATAAAAAACTCCTCCTGTGCTCTAAAAACTCCTCTCCTCTATGGTTTTGTTTAACAATACCTTAAAAATGGGTCTGGCCTACTTGAAATATCCAATTTTCTTGTGTTTTCTCAAAAAAACCAAGCAGTGCCTTAGTAGGCACAGAGTTTCAGAGAAGGGAGAGTGATGGGAAAGTGAATAGAGAGAATTAGGGGGAGTGATGGGAAATGGACCTGCAGAGGCTGGCATGGGTTATCTCTGGAATGGCACATCACAAAGCCACCCCTTAAATTACCCTAGATCAAATAGGGAAATATTTTATTATAGTTTGTTATTCTTCCATTTTTCAGCTATGTCTTAAAATTAGCAGGCTCTAAGTAGAACCACTACAAGCAATCCATGGGGTAATTAATAAACAATCTGATCCAAACCCCACTGAAATCGACCAAAAGACTACCATCATCTTCAGCAGGCTTTGGATCAGACTCATTTTGCTGGAGGATGAACATTGCTCCTTAGTTTCCAGGAAAATGATGCACAGGCAGCAAAGCAACATCTTTCCTCTCACATTTAAAATATCTTTGTCAAATTTTCCCTTAACAAAGCCTTAAGCAGGTAGGGACTTCTTACCAAAAAGCAAAACATAAGTATTTCTAGAAGCAGGCAGTATGTATTTTAGAGTATATAGTTACAGACACATCATTTATAGGTGCAAAATACAAAATACTCATCATGTTCAGAGCTGTCCCTAAACAAAAAACCCCCAGGCATTATTCTTTGTGCCAGCAAAAACAAATCCATCATCTATCTCTGGTAAACAAAAAATAGTTAATTCATAAAGCTGTAGAATTGCTTTATTTGCACTTGACTGTTTAACGCACAGGAGTTTTAATAGATCTGGCACTGGCAGGATAGGGTGAAACAACACTATCACTATATCATGCTTAATAATTGTAAAATGCTGTGGTTTATTGCTCCATTTACAATAAGAGTATTGCTAAACAACTATCATAACAAATGTCGTTATAAATTAGGCTAGTCATAGAAGTCCATTTTTATGATGGTCTTACTTTCTTTGAAATAACAAAACAGTCCATTGGCGGTGCGCTATGAGCACCTACTGCGAAATTCATGGTATCCTCCCTGATATCAGATATCTAAGTGAACAGCCTTGACAAGAGCATTTTTTTTCTCCTCATTGTTAATGACATACATGCAAAAGTACTATAATTATTCTGAAGCAGCAGCTGAAAGAAAAACTCTCATGGAGATATTGGTAATCTGTCATGAGGAGAGTACTGTGAAGACAGCAGATAATTCAAAATCCAAATATTCTTTGCTTGAGACAATTTAACTGTTCAAAAGCATATATCAAATACTTATACAAGCACATATTAGAATAGTTTCCTAAAGTTTACTATTTAGTCAATAGACTGATTTCTGTGGAATATATGAAGTGTAAGACAAATATATTTTAAAAATGTGCAGTACAGTAGCTATTCAAAGAAGCTACTGCACACTGCCCCTTGGTAAAACATCATCTTTCTAATCAAAGGATTAGGAGTAATAAATCCCTACAGTAAATAAACTGTTGCTTAAATAAAAACTAAGTTTTAGATCAGTAAATCCTATCAGATTAAAGCAGTCATGCCATAATCTTCACCACACTAGAACCAAACAAAACTATTACTTTTTCCTACTGTTTCTCACATTTGGAGCTGTAATTGCCAAAACAGAATTTCAGTGCAGAAAAAAAAAACAAAAAGTACTGAAATACACTGTAAACTGTGTATATTCAGCATTGTGTACAAGAATAACAACTCCGTGTCATACTGTATTTGACTTCCACTCAGAAAACAGGTAATGAACTCCAGTGAAATAACACACACCTCAGAAAACCAAAAACCAAACAAAACACCAATCAAATAAAAGAAAGAAAGTAAAAAAGAAACGAGAAAAGTCATGTACTCCATAGCATCAATATCTGGTGGGGCTGCAAGTCAGAAGACATCCAGCTGTGGGCAAGCCTTTGAAAGACTCTATGCAGCAATAAGTGCAGGCAGACAGAGCACAAGCATGGGTGACAGTGATCAAGAGCCCAAGAGCAGAAATTTACTGCTCTAAGAGAGGGCTACTCACTTTTCCACCTTCCTGGAAAAGTCACATCTTCCCTGAAAGGGCTAATAGTCCAAGGGAGTAAGCACAGCTTCTTCAATTCCTCAAAGTCCAGGTTCAGGTATGAGATAGAGCAGTCTTACTGCTCTGATGCACTCACAGATCCAAGACCAACACACAACTTACATCTGACCCTTGTCCAAACACAAACTTCCTGGCTAAGCATTGTTGGTAGATGTTTTGTGAAGGTCTTATGTTATGTCTGAGCTATAGAACATCTTTCCAAACAGATTCAAGATTATGATTTAAATACTTCAGATGATGAGGATGACCGCAGATCTATCTCTCATCTCTCACAGTGGTATTAGCTGTGGTTTCTTAGGACTGGAGTGGACTTTTTTACCAAGCTGAAAAGGTACCTGCTATCCCAATTTGTCCTTGTTCAGATAAACCTGTCTAGATCTGTCCTGCAGTAACCTAACTAGGCTGAATTTCTTATGACTCCCATAAAAGTGGAAACTTGTGGCTAATTTTTGCTGCTCTTCCCAAACTACATCCAATTACCAGCACACTTTCAGGAACGGACAGCACTGCAGACCTTCTATGGTTATATATAAAATTTATATTGCCTCCCTACTCCCACTTGATATTCTTATCCTTTTTATATCCATTTTATATTCATTCTATTAGCTACAATGTACTGCTCTGAAAGGTCAGATTCAATGAATTATTTAATGCACAGGCAAGCTGAGGCACAAAATGCTGCAGTCTCTGGTAGTTTCACCCTAGGCTGAGCTTCATTATGTGAGCCAAGGGGATCTAGAGAGGAATGGTCTCGATACCAGCTTTAATCCACTTGCTCTGAGCAACAGGCACAGTCACCCTGCCCTTCACCTTGGCCAGGCTTCTTCTGAAACAAAGTTTTTACTACCAGAGGCCATACTCAATACCCTACACTGTGAAATAGCACCTCCCTTGTAATGCCTGCACATGACTTTCAAAGCTCCTTTCCCTAAAATTTCTGAACCTCTGAAATTTGACCAGCTATTGCCACATGATGGTGGTTCCATCAGCTAGAGGTTGTTAGACCCAGCATGAGGTTACTGCAATGCCAACACAGCTAACTGGTGTCAGGCATCACAGGATTTCTTTGAGCTTGCTCCAGCAAATGCTGTGCACCATCAACAGCTTGCAAGGACGTGAGCCCACAAAGGCCGGACTGTGCAGGACTGCCATCCCCCAGCCCAAAGGCACAACAGACAGCAGGACTGTGCACTGCACATATCAACCTTCCTGCCCCCTATGTAACCTTCTCCCACAATCTCCTCAGTCACCTCCCCTTTCCCACTGTTGGTCTTTTTTCACTGATCCTACAGTCCCACTCCCCAAAGGCCCCTCTGCACCATGCCCATGCAGCCTCTCAGCACAGGGGCTGGAGAGTGTGCCCTTGAAGGTCCTGGGCTTCAACACTCAACCAAGATGTGTTTCTGATTGCTTAGAAGCTGAACACTGCACTTCCAGTGCATGGTGCTGTGGGTTGGAGTGAGATGAGGATGAGAAGATGGCCCCTGTCTGGATGGCAGACATGGTATTTGGTCTATGGCCCAAAAGAAACATGGACAGCAAGTCAAGGGAGGTGATTCTGCCTCTACTCTGCTCTTGTAAGACCCAACCTGGAGCTCTGCATCCAGCTCTGTGCTCCCCAGCACAGGAAAGACATTGACCTGTTAGAGCAGGTCCAGAAAGAGTCACAGAAATGACCAGAGGGCTGGAGCACCTCTGCTATGAAGAGGGAATGAGAGAAGTGGGATTGTTCAGCCTGGAGAGGAGAAGGTGCCAGGGAGATGCTATGGCACCTTCCAGTAATTTAAAGAAGGCCTCTAAGAAAGATGGGGAGCAACTTCTTAGCTGGGCCTGCTTCAATAGGACAAGAGTTTTTAAATTGAAACAAGATATGTTTAGAATACAAGGAAGAAATTCTTTAGTGTCAGGGTGGTGAGGCACTGAAAAATGTTGCCCAGAGAAGCTGTGGATGCCCCATTTCTGGCAGTGTTCAAGTTTAGATTGGAAAGAGCTCTAAGCAACCTGATCGAGTGGAAAATGTCCCTGCCCATTGCAGGGAGGTTGGAACTGGATGATCTTTAAAGCCCCTTCGAACACAAACTGTTCTCTGACATGCTTATTTTGTCATCCTGAAGTACCAGCTTGGCCATGAGCTCCAGCTCTGCCCTCCTGAACTCCTCAGTATCTCACAAGAAATGGTGTTCCAGCTGTTGCTGCCTTACTTACAAAAGCCTCATGACACCAACAGCCTCTTCTGTGGGTGAGACAATCTTCAAAGGGATTAAATTAAGTGTATTATGTATCTTTGGCAAAATGTATGCAGTGTATCTCCGTATCTATCTGTTTATCTATCTATCTGTCTATCTCCATAGGTAACCTGTATTTGCTATGAACCCTATAGAACTAATAATACTCATAAAATTGTATGTGTTATAAAAATCCCCTATGTCCACATCTTTCTCTATTGTAACGTGTATTTTCCTTGTAAAACTGAGATGAAACGATTTTTTTCTGCTGGAGAGAATCACAATGACATGACAGAATTTGCACCTTTTATTTATCACTTTTAGGTAGAGATAAAGGAAATGTTTCAAAGAAATATTTTAAAACTGTCTAGCAACTCTCCTTGTAACAGGTTGGCTGTACAAACCATGCAAAATGGTCATAACAAACCACGTAAAATGTCATGACAAGACTTTGGGTTAAATGAGCTGCAGAACCTCAGGATCTTGTTTCTAAGTAACGCACACATGCCAAATCCATTATAATAGAGCTTTATGAATCATATTCCTCTCTCTCAGCACATATATACAAATGTGCAAATGCCTGCATACAAATGTAGAATACATAATGCATGCTTACGGCATGTTATTTGTCCAATAAACAGCCCTAAAGACTTATATTAGCAAACTGTATCCTCAGTCTGTATACCTGGGAGCATAAATGCAAACTCCTCTTTCTCCAAAAAAACATGGTTGCAAAAGTGTGTGCTGAATCTTCTTTCTCTCTCATATGTCAATATGTGGTACAGTTCCTTCCTTAAACCCATGGCAGTTTGCATGAATTATTAATGAACTCAAGATATCTGCTGGACTCTGCAACATGACTATAATTGGTGTAGAACACTGAGAAATTGTTTCGATACTTTTTAACGGGAAAAGGAAGCAGTATCTTTACAAACACAGTTGTCCTAATATTTAATTAAAGACTCTGAACACAAATAGAATTTCAGATGAAATGCAGAACAAAACGGTATTTCTGGTCACAAAAGTATAATTTCCATGCAAAACTGACCAGTAAGAAAAATGAAACAAGATAAAGACTTAAAAAGAAATTGGACTGCAAACTCAATTAATGAATTGTTTTAATTTTTTACTGTCTTCCAATATGGAGAGTTTTTACTATTACTCTTGACAAACTCGGGCAGATGATATTTGCCTTTTAAGTCTCTGGCACACTCTAAGGACACACAGGAAATAATACTGAGCAGAAAAGATGATGTATGGAACTAAGATTTCTGTGTAATGACTAAACCTCATAACTCCTATGGTTTTTATGAAATATAGATGACCTAAAGGATTTTAAACTGCTGTAGCAACTGGTTTTCTTCTACAAAAGAACTGTCTTTTTCACATAGTGCTTTCTGAGTAACACACCTGCTGAAAAGCTGAAGTGATCATCTCAAAATAGGTAAGTTCCATGATACAAGATGACAAGACCTTTGCCTCTCCTCGAGTTTTGTTTGATTCATAAGCTGAACAAAGGTACTTTTAACTAAACCTCCAATCAAACTGAATTACTTTATTTAACAATATAGACAGTGGACTGCAGGGATTTCCCCTTGTGCAGTAAGTAAAATATATGAAGCTTTAGTCTGCATGAGGAGGAATAGGAGCTAAAAGAACAATTAACATTTCAGCACATAATATGTAAGAAATATGCCTTTGGGGAAACGTAGGCTGATGGCAATCTGGTTTTATCTCTGCAGTCTCTCCTTTGGTATTTGCAGGCTCTAGTTTGATATTTTAACTTCTTGGTTTCTCAGAACCAGCTTCTTTGTTTCTTAAACAACGCCTGAGCAAGACTAAGACCAACATAATTTGGAAGTCTCCTGCTTTGAAATACACAATTTGTCTTTCCCCTCTTCCTGTTGCTGCTTTCAGGAGGTCTGTGAAGGCTTGGTTATTAAAAGTCAAGCAAAAAGTCAAACAGAAAATGACATCTATGGGAAAAAGCCTAAAAATGCTAAAGCAGAAGCTAAAATTCTTCTCTTACACTTTTCATGTGTTGCCTGTAATAGATTACAGATGATCAATTATCACATCAGAAATCAAGGAAAAGCTGACTAATAAATCCCAGAGAAATCTAACACATTAAGCTGCCTTTTGAAGCACTCAATGTTTTTAAAAGTGAATCTATTTTTAGCTATTTTTATTTTCTACTAGTTTCTTCTAGTTTGTGTCTCAGATTAATGAGAAACTATTTTTCTCCTTTGACGTTCCACTGTGACCCAGAGTCATCCCAATCAGTGGTAATATTTAACTGAAAAATCTCACTTTGGGGACTAATGAGTCAGAATATGTAAAACTGTCCTCTTTCCCTTTTAACTAACCTTCTGATTGGGCACATCAGGTAAAGTTAGAAGTAGATACTCAATTTCTTGGTAGTTTTGGGAGTCCTTGTTGACAGCATTACTGCTAAATTAGAAATGTGATCTAATTCTGTGTTCTAACTTTTGCAGTTCATCAACCAAAACAGAAATCCCCACAACATTTCTATTCCAACTAAATTAATCTATCAACTGCTAAGAGAGACTGCGAATCATGAAATTATTCTTATTGGAGGGAGTCAGGAAAGAGGACAGACTTGCTAGTGACAGTCTTAAGCCTTTTGATCAGATTTTTTGAAAAGCTTCAAAAAACCCAAAAATTAGGCCTTGCAAACACCAAAAAAAATCAGAAAAATTCGAAGTCAATTGCACTGAGATCCAATTATTTTACAAAACAATTAAATCTATACATCTCTCCATCAAAAAGAAGTTTGGTTGGAGAGAGTTTTAGGAGAATAGTATTCAGAGAATCATAGAAACAAATTATCTGAGACGGAAGTGATCCACAAGGACCACTGAAGTCCAGCTCCTGGCCCTACACAGGACTACCCCAAGAGTCACACCGAGTGCCTGAAAGTGTTGTCCAAACACTTCTTGAACTCTGTCAGGGTCAGTGTTGTGACCACTTTCCTGGGGAGACTGTTCCAGTGCACAACCAGCCTTTAGGTGAAGAACTTTATTCTAATATGTACCTCAATCTCCACTGACACAACTTCAGGCCATTCCCTTGGGTCCTGTCGCTGGTCACCAGAAAAGAGATCAGTTCCTGCTTCTCTTCTTTCTCTTGTGAGGAAGTTGCAGACTGCAATAAGGTCTCCCCTCAGTCTCCTCCAGGCTGAACAGACCAAGTGACCTCAGCCACTCCTCATATGGTTTCCCCTCAAGGCCCTTCATCATCTTCATTGACTCCTTTGGACACTCTCTAAGAGCTTTATATCTTTCTTATATTGTGGTGACCCAGGCACTCAAGGTGAGGCTGCCCCAGGTCAGAGCAGAGCGGGATAATCCCCTCCCTTGCCTGGCTGGCGATGCTGTGCCTGATGCCCCCCAGGACAGGGCTGTCCCTCCTGGCTGCCAGGGCACTGCTGGCTCATGTTCAACTTGCCATCCACCAGGCCCCCCAGGCCCCTTTCCATGGCACTGCTCTCCAGCCTCTCATTCCCCAGTCTGTCCATACATCCAGGGTTGCCCCATCCCAGGTGCAGAATCTAGCACTTTCCCTTGTTGAACTTCATACAGTTGGGGACTGCCCATCTCTCTTAATTTGTCAAAGGTCTTTCTGCAGAGCCTCCCTGTCTTCGAGGGAGCCAACAGCTCCTCCCAATTTAGTATCATCAGCAAACTCACTTAATAGACCTTCCAGTCCTACTTGCAAGTCATTTATGATGACACTGAAGAGCACAGGGCCAAGGATGTATCCTTGCAGAGCCCCACTAGTGACAGGTCACCAGCCTGATGTCACCCCAATCACTGTAACCCTTTGTACCTGATGAATGAACCAGTTTCTCACCCATCGTATGATCTGTTTATCCAGCTGTGGGATGGACATTTGGTCCAGAAGGATCCTGTGAGAAGAGAGTTTTGAAAGATTTCCTGAAATCCGAATAGATTACGTCAACTGACTTCCTTTGATCAACTAGGTGGGTTACCTTGTCATAAAAGGAAATCAACTTTGATAAACAAACTTCATGAAGCCATGCTGAATGAATTATCACTGTGTTGTCCTTTGGGTATTTTTCAATAGCTCCCAAAATAATGCTCACTACAATTTTGCCAGTCACTGAAGTGAGACTGACAGGCCTGTAATTTCCAGGATCATCCTTCTTGCCCATCCTGTGGGACCACATTAGCCATCTTCCAGTCATCTGGGACCTCTCTGGATTCTTAAGACTGCTCAAAAATCATTGAAAAAGGCTTTGCATTGACATCAGACAGGTCTTGGCGTATTCTCAAATGAGTCCCATCAGGCCTCACAGACTTATAGGGATCTAGCTGGAGCAGTAGATCCTACACAAGTTCAGGGTCCACTGGGAGTTTATCATTCTCAAACACGTGGTCCTCCAGCTCAGAGCACTGGGACCCCCTCAGCCGGTCATCGATGTTGAAGACAAAGGTAAAGAAAGCATTAAATGTCAATGTCTTGTCCATGTCCCTGTTTGTGAGGTGATCATCCTCCTCCTGTAACAGGCTGCTGACATTTCTACACTGCCTTTTGCCATCTATGTATTCTGAAAAACTTTTTACTGTCCCCCATGGTGCTGGTCAGCTTCTACTCAACTGAGCTTTGGCTGCACAGATTTTCTCTCTCTTTTCTAAGTGGTAAGCAGCATCTCTGTATTCCCCCTATGTTATGTGGCCTTGCCTCCACTGGGCAAACACCTTCCGTTTTTTTGCCTTAGCTTCAGAAGAAGATCCCTGCTCAGAAGGCCATCATGGCCTTCTGCCCTGCTTACTTGACTTCCAACATTTTGGCATTGTCGGGCCGTTAGGAGGTGTTGCTTAAAAAGTGACAAGAACTGATCGACCCTAGCACCTTCAAAAGCATTTTCCCAGGGGATTTTACTCACTAGTTCCTTGAGCAACCTGAAGTCTGCTCTCGTAATGTCCAGAGCTGAGGTTTTCATGACACTTTTCCTCTTATGAACAGAGATTTTAAACTCAATTGCTTTGTGGTTGCTGTGGCCAAGACAGCCACCAATCATCACATTGCTCATGAGACCCTCTCTGTTAACAAGCAATAAATCAAGGAGGATGTATTTCTTGGTCAGCTCTCTTACTTTCTCATTTTGACTATTTTTTGTGATTTTCCAACTCTTTATACAAACTACAGGGTACAGATTTCAGGCACTGACATCCCCTAGCATGTCTTTGGCTGATTGAAAGGCAACATTGCCATCAGACCAGGAATATGAAATGGAAGTGTAGAGGTAGCCATTGAAAGTGGACACCAGTGTTCTGAGGGACAGCCACCTTATGGATGCACACAGCTTCAAGAGGCACCATTCTTCATTTTATTTTACTTTATAGACTAAATGTCATCTGGGAAGTAAACAGAATTGTGAAACTAAAAACTAACTGTGAGAATCAGGAAGCCAGAAATACACAGCATCAGCATACCACAGAGCTAGAGAAAGATCTTGTCATCTTCAGGGACTCCTGAGTCAGCTTCCCATTATACAATTCATTAAAATTACACTATTATAGCAATGGACCATGAAGTACCAAGACCTCTCCATGACATTTTACTCTAAGTAGGGTTTTACTCATTTTACAGTCACTCTCCTTATCTTTTTCCTACCCCAGGGAGTGCTGCTTCCACTTTGACAAGGGAAAAAACCTAACAATGAAAGACTAAAAGTATTTCAAATTAATGGAAATATACAAGACATTGAAAATTGGTCACAGTCCGTTCACCCTTCTCAACAGTTTAAATTACCTTTTACCTCCCATGAATACTGGTGCACTTAAAACCGCCACCTTCAAAACACCATTCCTTAAAAAGTGGCCATTTAAATCTTTCTGCCTCTCCCTCATACAAGGCACCTGTAGCTGACAGATATCTCCAAGCACCAGCTTACAAAACCATAAAAATATCATGTTTGCCTCTCAGCTCTTGACATCACCTTTTCTATCTTTCTGTCAAAATACAGCATTTTGGTATAATTCACAGCAACTACAAGCCACTTTATTGACAATGTCATCTACATTTCAGTATTTTAAAGAACTACTTCTCTGTCATCCTGAAGCTATTTAGGCAGCAGATAAAACCAATTAATTTCTATGATTAATACAGCCAGCACTGACTCAGGATGAAAGGGAATGCTGATGCCACCATTGTGAAAAACCACAGTGTGAAAGCCTTCCCAAAGCATCACAGGCCCACAACTATCATGTCTTTTCAAAAATGGCTACATTTTTCCCTTACAATAGCTTCATTAGCTGATGTGTATGTGCTGAATCAGTCAGAAACTGACTGGCATGATAAGGGAGTTGTAAACTTCCCAGTGAGGGCAGACAGACACTTATGGGAGGACAGCTTTGTGAGTTCTGTTCATGCAGTGGTGAAGGCATCTCTGTCATCCTCATACTTCACAGCTAATCCATGCTGGCAGCCCCAGGTGAATGGCACAATCCTCTTCTGTCAGCTGATACTGCTTCTCCAGTCCCAGAAACTGTTGTGCAGAGACTGTCGCTACCCAAACAAGCTCCTGAAGTTGCCTCTGCCTTGTGTTTCTCCCTGGTTTCTACATCCTGCTGATTAAATTTCATAGTGTATACACCTATGTTAGTGTAGCTGTCCTGTTGTACTCTCTTCAAGGCATCTACAGAACATTCAAGTACAAACAGCACAACGTAAAGGGCTGACTTGCCCAACATTGTCTTTGATGACTTGGAAGCATCATTTCAAAAGAGACATATAATGCAGTTAGGAAAGAGAAACCATCAGATCTTGGTAGTTTGACACCTGGTCTCTAACATGCACCACCCTGAACACAGGACATGAGATTTGTAGGTACCTCCTTCTGCATGTTCTGACCATATGTAACCCTTTGATGTGTGGGACTTACATAAACAGCACAAAGAAAGATAAACATCTATTGCAGAGCATACAATATGGAGGTAATCCATCACATGGAAGCATAAATTCATAATAAACTCAAAGCTGGGTGTTCATTTGTATGACTTTACATCAAAACAATTACTCTGAAACATTCACATCAGCGCATGTGGCTTTAGAGCAAATCTTCCATTTAGACAAGCCAACGCTTTTGTTAAACTGGATGAGAAGCGAGAAGTTTGTTTGTCAGAAGCTAATGAGAACAACATCTGCTGCTTCACATCCAAAGAAAGCATTCAGTACAGTTACTTGTGTTTAGGGCACAGCTGTTCCACATCTCCATTCACACCCTTGCATTCCGTTACCATAAAGCAACTTGTTAGGGAACAGCTGACCTGAAATTCATCACGAATGGCTCCTTTTTCTAGAGGAGGACAGTGAGATGATGACACAATATTTCAACCAGATGACACATCAAGCCTTGGCATTTCAAAAAGGGCCTACACTTGCTAACTCCAGGGGCCATTCAGCATGGTTAACACAATAAGAAAATTAAGTTTACACAACAAATTAAGATCTCAGCATTCAGAACATTTGAATTATCACGGCCAAACCTTTCTAAACCATGTCAGTCAACTTCCTGCTGAGAATAAGCAAGGATATGACACTGCATGTGTTCAGAGATACAATGGATTTAAAAGAGAGCAATGTCCATAGCTGGTATTGATTTTAACAATTACAAGTAATATCTCTATACAGCTTTCAGCCCTTTGAAAAGATGGGCAGGAATTTCTGAAATGTTATTGTAGAATACTAATTAAAATCTGGAGAGACCTGAATTAGTCCTCAATATACTTGCTCAAGAACAAGATACACCACAACAGCCAAGAAAAAAAGATAAATGAGACAATATTAAATGTGTGCTCTCACAGATTCAAAGCTAATTTGAAGTGTGATTCAGTTATCTCTGTATTACATTGCAGAAACACCTCAAAAGGTAGAAGATACATATCTAACAACACCCCTCAAGACAGGCAGGAACTGAGTTCTGATGTCTTGAGTTCCCTGCATGGGCTAGCTGATCAGATGTAGCTAATTAAAAGCCCTGGCAGAAAGCTTATCTCCATTGATGGCACTTGTAAAACTCCTACAGATCACTTGGTCCAACATTTTATCCCTTTGTTCAGCATTATGTGTTTGAAACCTAAAACACTAGCAATTCATCAATCAGGGCCTGACACAAAGTGGGTACAGCCTCCGGATTTATATACTGAGCTGGGAGTATAATGCAGTACCTTCAAATTAAAATGTCTGCATGACTGGTTTTTCAGAAAAAGCAGTTTTCAAGATTCATGGTTGCTAAGCAGTATCATAGCTAATAGCTTAATATGCTTGTTTTTTCTGTATGATGTTGATGAAGAAAGAATATCTTTAATACTAAGTCCACCAAAATTACTTGATCCAATAGAAAAAACTGTCTAAACTAGATCCAGAAATACTTGAAAGGCGGCATTTTCAGCTGCTGTGAGATGACAATGATGACAGGCCCTGTCACTGAGCTCCCTTTTACACTTGCATTTAGCTCTGAGGACGCAGAGTAAGAAAAGTGGTTCCCTGACATACACAGAGTCAAATGGGAGTGACAGAATCCTCATCCATTTCATGATGATGGCGAGGAGGGTCAGTATTGATTAAATCCATGTTAGCACTTAAAATGCAACAAGCAGCCTAAAATCCTGGAGGGTTCCTTCTCTCCAGTCTTATGGCAATACACAATTAAAACATAAATTCTACTGCAGAATTGAAAGAATCCTCTAGATCCTCTTGATGAAAATTTGCTGTGACATTAACTTGCCAAAGCAAGAGTTATTTCAGAGACATTTTCGAGTCATTTCTCTTAAATAGAAAATAGAGCCAACAAGAAAGGAAAGCCCTTAATGAATTTCACCTTTTTCATTTCTTGCTTTGCAATTAAAGTCTTTTAGTGGAATTCCACAGGACATCAAACACTAATTTACTGCTGTTACAGTTGCAACAAATGGACTAATCCAGCCTAATTTAGCAACCAAGAAGTCAGGTTTCTACTCTAAAATACTCTTCTGTTCTTCTTCTTTAGTCAATGTATAAATAAAGCTTTCTGCAACAGGGTAGTTTTTTCCAAAATAAGTATCTCAGATGGATCACTCTTTTCAGATGCCAGTTTCTCCTGGATGGCTGCCTGGATAACTATTTTAAATAAAGTGTGAACAAAATACCACTACCATGCCCTACTCACTGTTCGGTTTACAGAGTAAGCAGTACATTTGTGTGTCACTTAAAATTTCAGTAGAATACCTTGCTTTATAAAAAGACAGTTTACATATGTTGGGATCATTGTAGACTAATGCATACTCAGTGCAATGTAAGACAAGTAAGTAATTCCTGTTACAGCAATTGCCTATAAATATCTATTAAGGCAAATTATCTTTCAGATGTATTGCTTTGTTTCAACAAAAAAGTTAGTTAAACTGATTCTTAAAAAGTTACAAATGCAACATTAATCAATAATAATGAGATACCTGCACCTCTGAGCAAGCAATTAATTGATACTGTACATTAATATACCTTCTAGTCTGTCAGTTTTGCATTGTCGCTCACCTTCAAATAAGGAAAAAATTGCTCCATTGTGCCATGACTTTAATGTTATCTCAAAGTACTTATTGTTAAGTATGTGTGAAACGCTTTAGCTCACAGAATCTGTATCAGCAGTAAAATAACTCATACATAAATAGCTCCTGATAAATTTTGAACTGACGGTACTTCAAATAAATCTTTAGTGTTCTGTTTGCTCGCTGTTTGCCTAGACTATAAACTTACATTTAGAAAACTGATCTTGTTTCTTCCTCTTTTTTGAACTTCCATAACTTTCTGTCTTGAATGGAACGCATCTCGACCACAGCCATAAGTGACATTCATAAAACTGACCTCTCTTTGTAAGGGAAGCCATAAACATGACTTCTGAGTTTGTGCTGAAAATAGCTCAGGAGAACATAATATGGTGTAAAAGCCATTGAACAGCACCCAGAAATTATGAGTCCAAATGGATTTTGTCTGCAAACCATACTGTATTCATATTTGTGCAACCCTGGCTTTCAAAGGACAACTTGAACACTAATTAAGTGTTCCCAGTAAAGCAGAGCCAAAAGAAGTCAATGGATCAGAACGACCTACAAGGGATATTTATAATTAATATCCCCAATAATCTCCAGACCTGAGACTTCCTTAGATAGAAGAGTATCCCTCAATGTTCTAAAAACAAACCAAAATCTTTTACAAGGTTCCTGCCCAGTAGCCCCTGGAGTCATCAGAAGTGGCTATAACAGATTTCTACCTAAGGAAGATTATTTTCAGTAATGAATGTTTAAAAAGCCTACACATAATTAAAATATTACAATGCAATAAAAAGTCAATGGGTAAATTTCTGTATTATGCATTGCATTTAACTTCTTGCATTTTCCTGTAATAAAACCATTACACAAATGGGACTTTCTTGAAAGACCAGTCTATCTATTTCTAATCCTTTAGGAGTAACAGTTAGACAATGAATTTGGAGCTGATTGGAAAAGGGCTGAAGAAAAACAAATTATCTAAAAGAAATTACTCTGATTTATTTTGTGGGAAATTTAGACATAAAGCAAATTTATTGCTTAAGGGTATGTTATTTCGTAATGAAAAAAGATTTAACTGATGTTTTTCAGATGCCCTTTTTGGTGGACATTTTGATTTTTTTTAAATTTTTTTTGAGACAGATTGCAGCAGAAATTCACTTTTCCATTTTCTTTTCCTTCAATTTCTCAACTCTTTTCATAAGTTAATGTTTTGACAATGTTTTCTTGGAAAACAATTAAATATTGTGTTACATAAAAAACTGTTTAACATTCAAGGTTGACTTAACAGTAACATTTGTGTATTTTTTGCTTGGAAGTTTTGGGCTTTCCCAATCCTAGTGAAGTTTGATGCTCACCTGGTTGTGAAATCTGCTTTTTTATTTTTTTATGCAATTTGGGTTTTTTTCAATTTGACATGCAATGATCTTTATGTTCATATTTTGAACATAGATTAATTTTTTTCACACTCTCTGCAATTATAATAACAAATTGTTTCTTGACTTTACAAAAAGCTTTGAGGGAATGCTGCATAAAAATAGCCACTGACTTTCACATCATCAATACAAAATACACCTTGTTATACCTAATCAGCAAGAGACAATGTAATCACAGAAAAAATAGTGTTGGAATATCAATTTCCCATTAAAGTGCAGCAATGACCACAGGATGGTACAGTGTAAGATCCCAAAGGAAAGGAGGAAGAGGAGTCTAAACTAAAATCAGACTGCAGCTTGTTCAGGGCACTGGTAAGCAGGGTCTTGTGGAATGCAGCTCTGGAAGGCCAGAGCCCAGGAGGGCTGGGTGATCTTCACAGAGAGCCTCCTCCAGGTGCCAAAATGGTCTATTCCAATCTGCAAGGAAGCAGGCAGGCATAGCAGGACACCAGTGTGGCTCCACAGGGACAGCCTGAACAAGACCAGTGCAAAATGGAAGGAAACCAGAGATGGAAATGGAAACAGGTTACCCAGGAGAAAGAGAGAAGCTGCACCTGGCCAGGCAGGTGTGGGGTTTGCAAAGCTCAGCTGGCACTGAAAACAACCAGGATGGATGAAGGATAACAAGAAGGGTCTCTACAACTACAACAGCAGTGAAAGCCAAGAGAAATATGAACTTGCTGCTAAGTGGAGTGAAAAACCTGATGAAGGACACTGAAAAAGCTCAGCTGCTCGATGCTGTCTTGGCTTTGGCCTTTAGTGGTAAGGTCTGCCATCCTGGTCCCTGAGCTCAGTGATAGAATTTAGGCAACGGAGGTAGACAAAGGCTGAAGTAGGGATTGCTTAGGCAAGAGTGACACTCACAAGTCCACAGGCCTAGATGGGATGCATCTAAGGCTGATGAAGATGTTGGCTCATGCTGTTTTGAAAGGCTGCTGGTTAAGCACTGAAACATCCACCCAGTGTGGTTGTGATGTCTCCATATTTGGAGATATTAAAGACTTGATTTGGCAAGTGCTGAGCAGCCACATCTAACTTTGACCCTACCTCGCCTGGAGCAAGAGGTTAGAGTGGATGACCTCCAGAAATCTCCTCTCGGTTCTTCTATGATTTTGTGATTATGCCCATTGCATAACCTCTGTATTTAAAACACATCACTGCTGACCACTGACATGCTGCTACCTGCAGGAAAACAAGATTTCAAAACTCCTCCCACGCACATTGAAAAATGCAGATTCGTTGAAAAGTTGCAGATGTATCTGATCCATATGAAAGCCTTCAATGTGACTGAAGAGATTCACTATTTCATTGATGTAAAGAATTGCTTCTGCTGTGGTGTCAGGACTGCACACTGACAGCGTCTAATCATTCCAGGCATCCCCACTGGCATGAAAAGAAACCTCTTATTTCAAATGCTGTAACATACAACCCCAATATATTTCACTCCAAATCTCATCAAAGAATGAGTCTCTGTCAAAATCGCGACAGCAGACAGATTTTGAGAGCAGAGGTAGAATTACAGTGTAAGAAAAGCGTCACCTAAAGCCTTCCCTGGAATGAAACAACACTTAATTTGACACTACCTATGTAGTCAATGTAATTGGGAAGGCTGACATTCTTACTGAGTTTCTCATTTGAAGGCAGACAGAGAATCAGTTATACAATTCAGTTTGTCTCAGGTCTAATCAGTCTATTTTCCTTGCTGTTACTACTACATATTGCTGGAAGCAGAAAATGAGATCAAGATCCTAACTTTGCTTAATATCAAAGAATCAGGGAAAGAATGAAGAAGGCAGTATTATTGTTTTATGAAGAAACAAAGACATCAAAAATGAGTATAAGACCCATTTTTGAGGCTGATAGTGGTGGCCAACACAGAGCACAATACAGAACTTTATTAGCAACAGGACGGTTCTTTCAGTTCATGGAGCCTGCTCATCATGAGAAGCCCTTAGCAAATTGTGTTTGTTAGTTGACTCTCAGGTTAACAATTTTGGAAAAAGTCTGAAAATATATTTTGTTTAATCCCACCTAACACAGATGAAGGCATCAGCATCACTGGCATTTTTATACCATTTCTTTATCTTCTTTAAAAGTTTTCCTTACAGCTGAATCCCCAGCAAATGAGCACCTGTTTGCTCAATTTATCACCTGCAGGAGGAGTACAACTGTTGCAGCACCTCCCGCCCAAATTTCTATAAGCAAATGTGACTTTTAAAAATTACATGCATAACACTGAAAAGAGATAGCTACAAGTTTTGAGGAGAGGTACCTGTACCGTTAGAAACTGAGTATCTCTCAGGATTCAACAAGACCCACCAATTCAGAGTTTACACAAATGGGAAGGAGAATACGGAAACAAAACTGGTGTACAGCAACCAGGCTACTGGATTTTAAATTATTAATTTTTATGTTTAATTTTTTAGTTACTTGCCATTTTTCTGTGCAATGCACTAACATTTTCTTTTTATTCCAAAAGCAAACTTTTTTATGTGAACCACAATACATCTTTTTCTACACCATTAGCATTTGTCAGTCACTATTCTTCCTTTCCTTTTACATCCTGTTACAAATACTGACATTTCTGCTTTCCTGTACTATCCACAGTCACTTTTCTTGTCTAATTTTCTGTCTTCTTCTCTCTTCCCTGCCTGCTTTTTTTCACCCAAACTCACCTACCTGCAATCCACCTAAACACTTTCTGAGCTTCTCTACATATTTACATGCATTTATTGACTCTCAAAAATCACCCTACTGAGTTTTCTCTGTTCTTCACATAAGACCAACCTAACTTAACTTTCTTCATGTGAAAAATGAACAGTAATGCAACAGTGACTGGAGCTTCCATGCTCCAGGAATCATCTTTTCAACAACCCATACCAAAAATAAATACCAGGAGAATACTATTCCTCTTTTGATACCCAAGTACTTCGGAGCTGTTCCTGGATTTTTTTCAGGAACAGCTATTCAACTTTTTCAGCTACCCAGATGGCATTTTAAGAGGACACTTCATTTCAATATTAAAATAATTCATCATTCTCCATTATAACTAAAGCAACATTATTTTCTCCTTTCTCAGCCATGAGAAGGCAAGATTTGCTGTACTATTGAATGACTGCACAGGCAATAAGTCACTGGGTTCATAGTTTAAGTGGCAGGACATCCACTACCTGACAAGGTCGATTACTCTCTCCCTCGGAGCAGTGCTGACTGGCTCATCATTAATCATTATGATCTGATCCCCTGGTATAAGCTTTCCTTCAGAGGGGCCGCCTGCAGACAAATAAAGAAAAAAGAAAAAAAAAAAAAGAAAAAAAAAAAGAGAGAACAGGTTAGCAGACCATTGTAAATGCACAGACACAGTATTGTTCCCATACTACAAGTGTATTTTTGCTTCAGCTAATGACATGTTTAACACTAACACTATTTCTGACATTACCAGTACTCCTTCACCAGGAAAATCTTGAAAGTTAGTGGCTTAGCAGCTTCTACTGAAGTTCCTCAAGTTCTAAACCTGTATCTAACCACCTAAAATAACCTCAGTTAAACCACCTAAAACCCTCAGTTTTCTGAAGGGCTGAAAGGACCCATAAGCCATGGACTAATGCACCCTTTAAGGTGTGATCAACCATATTTTACTCATCCCTGATCAGTGTTTGTCTGATATTTTGTATGACATCCCTGAGAAGGATTCCTTTTCCTGTGACCAAATGATCCTGTTTATCTACTGCTAAGATCAGGAAGACTTTTTCCATGGTAAGTATACCAGATCTTCCTTGTTGCAACACATTGTTTCCTGTCCCAGGCAAAGTAACGCCAGAGAACATCTTATTCCTCTTTCCTATGGAACATCACTTACATATTTGAATGTCAGTCACAGGTTTCTCCTCTGACTTTTCTGTTCTAGGCAAAACAAACCTGTTTTCTTCAACTGAAGACAGCAAGTTTTTACACCTCCAGCCTCTTGAGTCTCTTCTCTGCTGAATTCCTACCATTTGATGAACACAGGTACATCCAAAAGCACTGCTACTTTCAGCTAGACATGAATATTTAGCATGAGTGAATAGACAATCAGTCATATATATGTCTGTGCGGTTTGGATTCTGACATTGCTGAAATGCACATTGAGTGCATTGTACTTTATAAAATGCACATAATACTTTTTTTCTTGGCACGATTACATGCCCAGAAGATGATGTGACATCACAGTTCCTAATGAAAAGATATATCCTGTCTAGTCTTTGTCTTTAAACTCTGCAATCATGATACATAAAAACCAGAATATTATTACAACTGTGAAGATAAAGTCTTAAAAGATGTTTCAGCATCAAAACCAATTCATTCAACAGCTGAGCTAATGCTGATCCTTTCATCTGTTTGCTTTGAAAACTTTACTCTGCTTCCATATCCTGCATAAATGGATACAAATCCATGTAGGAGAATGTTGTCCTGAACTTGTATTTCCTCCTATTCATTTGGAACAGGACATAATAACATTTTCCAAATTGTAACATAAAACTACATTAATAATGCCAAGTTGAGAGAAATAAGCTGTCTGGATCTAGTTCAAATATTAGTTACACTGCTCACTTCGTGTGAAAGCAATACAAATGTAATCAATGCACACACGTGGGTAAATGACATCAGAACTTCAAAAAGTCGATTTTGCCTCTCCTCTGCTCTCAGTGGGGGTTCTGGAGAACATATTGAACAAGAGCAAAGTCAAATCCCTGCCCTTGGCTTCAAGGCACTTTTACATAACAACTGAACTTTTAAGCATAGAGAGCAGGAGCCTACTGTTTGGGAGACAGATGAGTCCCAGGTCTGGTCTCTTGTAACTTCAAAAATATCACAAACATCACTAATTTTTACTGCAGGAAAGATGTTTAGGGATATATTTTGATCTGGCTTTTAACGATATAGTTATACAGATGCATTCATTAAAAAAAAAAATAACAAGGAAAAAAAAAGGCAAAAATAAAAAGCCAGCAATAACATCTTCTTTTTCAAAAAGAAGTATTGTTTTTAGAAACCTAGCTGTCCTTGGGAAGGTAATGATAAGCATGAAAAATATGCAAGCTTTAATCTCACAACTCAACATACCTCTTGAAAACGCTGATTCAATGGTAATGAAAGTGACAGCAAACCAATATAAAGATACCAGGGAGAAGACCTTCTTTCCTTGAATGAAGTGGGTTAACCTTTATCAGGCTAACAATAGTAATGGCTCAGAGCAATAATTAATTCCAAACTGTTTTTTGCTAACACATTTATGTAATGTTCAAAAATGAGTGTGAGGAAGGAAACCACTGGGTAATACAAGGCTTAAAATCCTATCTAGTATTTCTAGTATTTCTGAATTCTAATTCTTCTAGTATTGTCTGCCTGAATATTTTAACAGTACTCAAATTTGTAGCTGCATTTCATCTTAGTAGGCTAAATCGAAGCTTGCTTCTAGGGTCAGGTGGGGAAAACATACCTGGTGTTACTGAGCGTACAACAACTGGCTTTTCACTACCAGCCACAAACCCAAATCCTAGCACAGGATCCCTCCTCATTTCCACTTTCCGAGGGGTTGGAGGGGTTATTTGGCAGCTCTCTATTCGAGGGTCTTCAAATGTGGCTGATTGTGTCATGTGACTGTGAAAAAAAATAAAAGATGGAAAAAGGAAAAAAATCATTAAAACATGATTTTGTGGTATCTACTTGAGCCAAGCAATTTGTGCAACGATATGAGATGAATACCTGAAACCTTCTCACTAGAGGAACTAAAACACCAACTTAATAATTTCCTATTAGATTTTCTTATGCATTAAGTAATAATGCTGCTGGCAGGTCTCAAACACTAATCAATAGCATCAGACTATAAAGAGGCCTCTTTTTGACAGCACACATTTAATCATGCCCCATATATGAGAGAAAAATAACCTGACAATAAAGCCTTTGTCATCTGTGCTTGAATTTTTCATCCTTCAATGTTTGGAAGGGAAAAAAAATTGTAGTGACCTACTTGTAACATAAACCACAACCATTAGTGTTCACCAGCCTTTTTAAAAATAAGGCACCCATTTAAATTTGGGGTTCTAACATGTTAAGCAAGTTTCTGAGCTGAGTCCTCTCCATTCCTAAGGCACAGGTAACAGCTCTGTATTTGCTACTTGGATAAACCATCTGAAATCCCTTCAAAATGGTCTGGGGCACAAACAAACAAACAAACAAAAAAGATATCAAGAAAATATATTTATTTGGAATTACTAAAATATTTTATTTTCTTCTACAGTGTTATGTAAAGCCTATTTATTGTACCTAGAAGAAAAAATTCTCATGGCTGGAGGGAAAGATCTTGATCTTTCAAGCAGAAAATAGAAAGGATGAAAGCTATCCAATATCACATATCCATGAAACAGGTAATGGTTTAAAAGCATAAAGATTTTAAATTAACGTTAATAAACACTGAAATGCAGCTGATGCTGTACAGTCAGAACCAAAACATACTTTGCATTTTCTACCCCGTGCCTGGAGCTCCCCACTGAGCCAGAGCTACAAATTCCCAGTGCCAATGAGACAGACAAACAGACCACTCCAGTGTCATACCCCAAACACCATCCACTGAACTCGTGTGCTTCAGGAAACCTAACTACCACTGCAGGCAACAAGCACAGCACAAAGACAGGCTTCCACTCATGGCATCAAATTATTGCAGTCCCGAGAGAGCTCAGATAATATTTAAGTTGCCCGGCCAAAAGTTAACTCTTTTATTACTTCCAAGAGACTGTAAGTCTGCAAGTGCTGAACTAACTCTAGCTCATGGTAGATAAGTGCAGTAGAAAAATGGAGGGAGCCACGTCCCAACCCCACCTGCAGAGAGGGCACAGGCTCTCAGAAAATAACAGCCAAGTGCCCAACCTAAGAACACCAAAATGCACAACAGGGAGGCAGATATACCTACAGATATCCCCCAGGCAATATCATCAGTTGGTGTCCTCATAATTAACAATATGCAAGTCAAGTAATTTTCACGTATCTTTGATAATTTTACATATAACATGTTATAACATGAGAGTTAAGGGACACACCATGCACTCAGCATTGGTGCTCTCACCACCTGTCCCTTTTCCATCTGCAAATACAATTCCCTGAAGAACTCCAAACAGGCTTTCTCCATAAGGAGAAGGGTATCATTTGGAGATCTATTTTCAGCATCAATGACATGCAAAAACTCTGATCCTTCCCCAACACATACACCTTAGGCATGACATCGATTTACTTTCTCTCCATGGTCTGCTTCATTACTGATACACAGAAGAACAGCAAAATCTCAGTAAACTCTCAGAGGGAGTCTATTTCTGTTACTGGATTTTTCTAGGGCTTTTCTTCAAAGAAGCTCTCTATCCCTATCACTCGATTCAGTCTGCCATGACAGTTACATGCTGTCTTTTTATGCATATGATCAGAGGCAGCAGGAGCTACTTCCTTACAAAAATAGGAGAGCAAGAGAATATCTCTGTGCTCTCTTACTATATGCATAAGGCGAGGTCAGCAAAGAAAGTACTTGTTTTTTACTAGCTAGAGCATCACATCTGATACTTCATTCTCTTCCTCCTCCTCCTCCTGTTCCACCAGATTTTGTCAGTTTATTTTAGGTAATTTTCAATTGTGTTTTTCAAATTAACTGCTAGAAAACCCAGAGAATTATATGCAAACTATTTAAGAAATCTATCTTCAAGACCTCCTAGGCACCTCCTCCTCATAAATTCCTTTTTATGTTTTGTGCTTCTAGATACAAACAATATTTGATGTGCTTCAAACATTTTCTCTTTCTAATGAGACAATTTATGAGGTGTCACTGGCATTTAAAAAACTATCTATTTCAACTTCAGAACTTTTTTTTGGTAGAGAAGATAAAACTTTGCATTTTTCAAGTCTCTTAGATGGTAGCCCTGCAACGTTTACTTCCCACAAAGTTAAGATAATCCTTTTAATATTTTTTTCCTAATAGCTGTTTCCATTTTTGTAACTGGACCACGACAAGCCCAAACATAAACAAACATTTGCCTTCTGTCTCCAAAGAGAAAATGGCATATTTACAAGCAACTTGAAATACTGCTTTGAGCCTTTGCGAAAACTACTTTCCTGTCATTGTACATACTCTCTCTTCTAGCACTTGCATAGTCTGTTTTAAAAAGAAAAAAAAACAAAACCCACCAACAGCTGCACTTCACATAATGAATTCTAAAAGCAGACAGAGATTTGCTCAACAGAGCAGCCCTGCTGCTGGATGTTCCAGGCCTTGCCTCAGCTGGTGCTGAGAATCTCAGCAGCACAGCATCAGTTATTCAAAGCCCAAGCAAGAGGAGCAGTGAGGAACAGTCCATCATGATTCTGAGTGGTGCAGCAGACACTATTGATTTTTAAGGTTATCCACCTTGAAATACATCAACTAAAAAGACTCTGCAGCTCACGCTTCCACAGCTTGCTGCATCAGATATTCGTGTGTCATTCAGTACATTGGGGGTGTATTTCAAGAGAGCAGCAAGATATATAAATATGATCTCAGGAACACTCAAAGCTTTGTGTGATGGTACATTGACAAACCCGCTTCCTCCTGTTAGTTCATTATTGAGATGCCAGTTGTAGTACCACAGTTCAAGACTAATTTGAATTTTGCATTAATTGGAGGTATTTGATCTCCATCTCAGGTATGGAAAATACTCACTTCTGTAGAATAACTATGCTAAGAGTTCTAAACCAGAATCTAATAAGCTTGGACTCAAAAAAGACACTTTGGGGAACTCTGCACAGAACATCACCTACACTGTGAAACATAAGAATAACTGCAACACTGCAGTCTTGCTGTTTGCTTCAAACACGGTAAGAAATACGTTTAGATGGTACAGTTCTTACATCATACCTAAAGATTTATTTTTCTCAAGGAGAAATGGAAGAAAAAGCCTGAGATTTTAAATATGAACTGTTCTTTCCCCATACACAAACACAAGCTGCCCTTAGATTGCCTTTTCAAAGTGACACACTTATTTCCTCCCATTTTCAATGGCTGAAGTTAGTCTCTGCTTTACAAAAGGCCATCTTCTCTGATGCACTCATATTGTCAGCACTGGGAGACTGCTGCCATATTAAGGACAGCAATTCTGAGAGGATTTCTTGAACAGAGATTTTATATACTAGACTCTTCCTAGAGATTAACTACCAGCTATAGAAAATCATAGCAGAAGTGCAATCATAAGCACTTACTCTCAAAAACTCTGTGCAACTGCTGTACTCAGAAGAGAAGGTAACAGGGGAAATGAGAGAGAAAGCATCTGAGCGTGCATGCACAAACACACAGAGCAGAATAGAGACTGGCAGGGTGGCATAGAATTCATGTGCACACTTACCCACAAAGGGGCCTACAGTGAGCAAAGGAGGAAGAAAATTAGGAAAGAAAAACACCCTGGGGAGCACTGACCATAGGCATCATGGCAGCAGCACCTGCAAACACAATTCAGATGCCCAGGACAATATGAGGAGCCTACTTTAACACGAGTGTACCTGAATTCATGCTTGCCTTAGTCAGAGATGTGGTTTAAGGCTGACACTTTGAATCTTCACATAATTACCTTCAAAATTATTAACTTGGTAATATTTTCCATGGAAACCTTCCTAGCATTGTCCTTATTTAAATTACAGGCTGAATAATCCAAGGAATATTGAAACAAAGACTGCAGTCTAGAGCTTGATTTAAAAATGCATACTAGTAACTAAAAGCGAAGTACCTGAGTACAATGCTTTTTTAGCGTTTGGATTTTGACATGTCATTCCTTGACGCTTAGGGATTAGTGGGTTAATTCTGAGAGCTTGTCCACATCAGGCTGAAATTTGTTGTGCAGTAGTTTGCATTTCCACAGAAAAATGCTTAGAGCTAAAACTCTTCTAAGAAACTGAAAACTAGGGCATGAACCCAGCAACCCTGGATATGATAAACAATATTTTAGAAATAAGTAGCAAAGGCACCTGAGCAACTTTAGCTCCACTCTGCAAAAACATTCAAAAGAGAGCAGATAAAGCAACACCTCAAGCTGAGTCAAATACAACTGCACACCTACAAACTCTAAAACAACGGTAATCAAATGCTGGTTGCATCGTTTTTTGACAGGGTGGAGACATGCTGCTTTTTGGTGTCTCATTTGGTATTCCCCTATTACACTTTGTTTCAATTACTTCACAGGTTAACACCAGCTTGCAATTTTGGGGTGTTTAATCCTTAGCTTTTAAATATTTACAATATCTCTGCTATGCAGATTGCCTTACCTAAAAAATAGACTCTCTTTCACTTGAGACACAGCAGGTGTAAATATGGTCAATGATGGAGAAGAGTCTGTGGAAATGTCAAGCCACTCACAGACTGATGAGTGGAAGTGGGCAGGGAGGATGGAGATAAGGACTTTTTATCAAAGGTTTAATTCAGAAATAACAAAACCACTTCAAATTGTTGAGCGCTGTTAAAATCCTGTCTCATTAATTTGGAGGAGGTGGAGGACTTGCTTTATTATTGCAGTTGTGATTTTCAAAGAGATCTGTGCAAGTTAACGACACTGAACAAATTTTCCTTTCCAAGGGTCCATCTGAATCCCTGTCATGAGACTCTGCCCATCCTGCCCCAAAACTAGCTCTTCATACTCTATTCAGGGTCTTGGGTTGTACACTCAAAATTTCCTGGGATTTGGAAAAGCTATTCTAGCACCACAAGAAAGTAAATTTGATTCTCATTCAATCACCATTCTTCAGGAATTAGCACTAAGTGAAATGGCTTGAGACTTGAGACACTTTTATGGAAACTAATAACAACATGAGGGTATTTTATATTTTTCTGCTTGATAATCTGGAAAGACTACCAAAACAACAATGACAGTTAAAAGAGAACTGTCATAGAGACAAAGAAGTATGCAAACCCTCCAGAAAATGAAAAACTGATCATTTATTTAGCTTAACTAGTAGCTAAATATGAAAAATAATTTCCTTCCTTCATTTCTTCCTGACACCTCCCAGTATATCCCAAGTTAATTTATTTTCTCTAAGAAATCCTCCAAGAATTATTAAGAAGTGGGACACAAGTGTAAAAATCATGCATCAACTGCCTTTTACTTGAAAATTATATTTCAAGAAAAAAGTGCACAAGTAGCTATTACATTGCTCAGTAAAACTGCTGCTCCTACAGAGAATCTGGTGGCTTGACAAACTCTTTTTTGCTCCATTTTGCAAGAAACCAGAGAGTTGCTCACAGAGCCACAATTTTTTTTAGACATATTCAACAGACAAAAATTTTATTTTCAGTGGTTCAAAAAGGAGTCAACTTTTAACACTTCAGGAAAACATTCCATACATTTTCACTGTTTTTTAGGCAGGTGAATATAACAGGAATTCAGTATCACAGCCACAAATGAAACTGGGAATATTATTCAGATTTTTTTTTCTTTCTTTCTTTCTAGGACTACTTTTTTGCCCCAGTGTCAAATCTAATTTTTTTTTTTTTTAAAGCTTCTTCAACAGTTAAATCCTCCAAAGTCAGGTCATTTTATAACACCCCAGAAAATGTTTGGCATATGCCATCTGGATGAACATATGGTAAAAATGTAATTAGAAAGAAAAAGGTTTGCTGGTTTCAGAAGAAGTTGGTGACAGCTTTTTTGATAAAATTGGATACAGGGAAATCTGACACGTAAAAAAATTTCAAAATCCACTCTTCCACTATTGGGCATGATCTGCAATCTAAAGCAAGGCAAAGTGAACCAAAATTGCAGTGAATAAAACTGACACGAATACAAATTTAGAGGGCTAAAAAGATTTATGCTCAACTTCAGACAGGCACTGGAAAAAACACACCGAAAATGTAAATCACAATGACAATTAACACTCATATTATTTCATGTGTAAAATGTGAATGCTCCTGCATTCTGCCTTATTCTATATATGAATGTTACATATTGGGAAGAAAACAAACTTCTATAGTTGAATCCCACAAAGACATGGAAATAAGCCTCAAGCCCCAACTGCAGACTAGCAGTTGTTTGCTTTGAATATTGTATCTACAGATCGCCAGAGAGGTTCTATTTTAAAATTATTCTTCTCTCAGGATGGCCACAAACATTTCAAGAGCTCTGTGCATGATGAACATCGGATTTCCTGCCATCTGTATTGCGATGGGACTTAACAGGCTCCAGCCAAATAGCAGAAATTGCACAGCAACATCTCAGTGAAAATTGGTGGAGAAAGGGCCACCTGAATGCTGGAATTGCCTCTCCTAGAAGCTGAGCATGATGCCAGCCTGTCTGACTCACTGCCCAAAATGCACAGACAACATGGGTGTGCCAATGACGAGTAAGTCTGAGAACTGCAGCCGTGCACACACGGCACAGAGTGCACCTGACAGCCCACCCCCCTAAGGCACAGTTATGCTCCTGCACACTGCTGAACGGCACTTTTGCACTCAGTTTCTGTCCCACCAAACTTTTCCCACCTTGGTGACACCAGGTTCAGCAGAAATATTCTTGGTTTCAAAGCCTGTAAGTGAAAGGAGATTCAGGGGCCCATTCTTGAGTAGGTTTTCATAGCCAAAAGAAGCTCACAAAATACTCCTATGTACTTGACTGCATGGATGAAGCTATGGATGAAATGCCTCCCAGAAGCAATTCCAGTGCAAGCCCTGTGCTGGAGCTGCACAGACATAGGGTAATCCAAAATGTGGGAGAGAGCAAGACAGCAGAAATGGCAAATGGCTAACATTAGCTGGTTTGACCACCAATTGGGCCTTGCCTTTTCCTGGAAAAGAGACTTAGGATGCCACAAAGTCACTGGCATTTCCTTCCTGAAAGGAGTCTTTTCACAAGACAACTCTTGCATATGCAGCATGGGCTGGTGGTACAGCCCAGGGAGGCAGGGAGTTTGGCCACCTGCCTGGCCCAGGTCCTCCAGGAAGGAAACTGTGCAAGATGTTTCTGTTAGGAATCAGAATCACTGGCTTTCCTCCAGGGCAGGAATTTCTTACACTTACTGGGTTAGGATTTGAAGTACACCTTGATTTTATCCCCACAAAAATAATTTTCCTTAATGCCCTCTGAGCTACTCCATTTAGGAGAACTACTTTAAGGCCCTTAAAGATGATCTGAAAATGTAGCTTTTCATTATCTTCTGCACATGTATCAATTAATGCTGTTGCAACTATAGACATAGGAAAAAAACCCAACCTGCAGATACACGATAAATCCATTCGGGCTGAGAGCATCCTCTGGAAAACAGAACAAACAATTCCTATTCATCCTGCTTTAGAGGTTTCACACTAACCCCATCAAGGGCAACCTGTCAGCCCTGCCTGGCCCAGCTCCGCAACAAACAGCACAGACCTGTGCTGAGGGCTGCCAGCATTTCCCATCCAGCGAGAAAAAGGAGCTGCCATCTCCAACTCAACACGAACAATTTGTCCAACTGAAATGTTATAAAAAGAACGAGGGAGGAGAAGCAGCATGGAAATAGCTTTTAAGGTGCTGATTAGATTAGGAAAGCTACTAACTAAAAAAATCTTGTCTGGTGCAATGCTGGAAGCTTGCTCCAATACGCACATGTCACTGTCTGTAAACACTAAATGTGGGTAACCTGATAACATGGTAAGATTACAGAATCCAGATTTAATGTACCCACTGTAACGCCCTGGTGCAGCTGGGCTTAATGTGAACAAACAGCTGAAATACTGAAGTTCCTGCTTCAACAGTTCTGTACCTGCCTAACTCTTGGGAACTCAGTACTGTTGTGAGCACATGGAGAGCAGTTATAGCAGAATTAAACCCCATTTGTTTCTCTTTTGAACTTATTCTTCCTCATTCCTTGAGCAATTGGATGGGTGAGCAGGTCACAGAAAAGGCTCTGAATTATCTACTCATTTCCTTCCTTTCCAGTTACAGTGGAGGGCTCCTGAACCAAAACTAGCCCTTCTGATGGTACCACAACAACCTAGCATTTCACCCAGTGCCTCTTCAGCAAAGCACAGCCTTTCTCAGGTGGAAAATGAACATCAGCTGGCAGCAGTAAGACAGGTGAAATACCAGCACAGGGGTTTAGTGGACAAACAGCAGGTATTCAATACTGCAGCTGCTTAGTTTATTGACAACCAAGTGTTTAAAGATTCAGGGATATAAACCACTCTATGTGGGCAGTGCAGCTCTCTGCACCCAGGAGCAGGCTGTACCTGCAGTTAGAAACACTGAGTTTGTCCGAGCTCAGGGTAACACAGAGAAGCAGTTTGTACAGTACAACAAGCTGTACAGCAGTACAACAAGCTGTACAATCAGTACAACAAGCTGTCTCCAATTTCCCATGCTGGGGATGAGTTCCTTTCACTGGGATTTGGAGCCCAGGAAAGATTAGGAAGTTGCTTTTATAAAGATATCCAACTCCAGCACTGATACCATGAATGCAAGGAAAACCTTTAATTCTCCAGCTACCAGACAGAAAGAGATCTGCAAGCAACCAAGGGGAACAGAATGAATTTAAAAGATTTTCATAATAACTCACTAAGGTCCCAAAATCTTCATTATCTGTAACAAAGTTTTCATATTTAGTCTTCAAAGCAAATCTAGGTCTGTAACTCTGGAGAAGGCCTTCAGGACAGAGGGAAAACAAAGAAATAATCTCTTCCTTTCTCCTTGCTTTTAACAAATACAAATAGAGAGGATTACTCTTCTTGACTGCTGATTTGGGAGCATGCCATTATGACTTTCCAGCAAATGCAAAATGAGAAAGAGAACTTCATTGAAATAATCTAGAATGACAGATTGCACTGATGGGATGTGAGTCTGCCAGATAGAGCTGTCATGCAAAAATTAAGCATAGGATATTGAATGGAGAAAAAAATCAGGTGTGTTTTGATCTTTGGTTTTTTCCTGATACATTATTCTCTACAGTTCAGCACAAATGGCTGAATGATTTTTCTGGGCTTACTTTTTCATTGCAAAATAAACACCCCTAGTAACCATAGGATATTTTATATATCCTAGAAACAGGGGTGCTTCAGATCATACTGGAGCTTCATTATATCAAAGAAGATTTTCCCAAAGCCTGTGGGTAATTTCTATTTACCTACATACGAGAAATTGCCCAACTACCAATCCAGTATGTTTGGTATCTATATAAATATTACTAATGACATTGTGCGTGGCAATGATGTACAAGAATCACTACCTCCTTGAATTCATAACTGCCAAGTTTCCTCAAGAGGTAAAGGAGAAAAAAGGTAATATCCAACATTTCAAAACAGTTGCATTGCAGTCAAACTGGATTGACAGCTTCTCTAGGGAAGCCTATTCAGATAGAAACCCCTTACTTACTGGTGAAGAAAAAGGTCAAATATAAGTGTCATGTACAGTAACCTGGACACAAAAAAATAAATTATGATGGAAGTTGCAGCCAGGCTGATCAGTTCATCAAATCTCTCTGTTTATCTCAAGCAGTCCCAATTCACTGTAAACAGTAGAAGCTCTTGGTAAGGCAAGCAGTTAATTCCAAACTATGACAATCCTCACTTTGGAGTTCAGAACAATTCTACAGATGGTTTGCTTTTTGTTTAAGCCACAGACATGTCACTTCTTCTGAAAGCTAAAGCTGATAAACTCTGCAAAGCCCCATCTTGTGAAAAACATAATTAAAGGCCTTCAAGGTTTCATAACTGAGAAAGTACAAAAAGCATTTTTGAATTTTTGGATTTGGATTTTTTTAATGAAAAACAACACTGGTGCAATTCTGATATTAAATACAGAGCTGAAACAAAGACTTTAAAGACTCAGACTTTCAAAAAACCAAATACAATTAAAACAAAATCTTGGTCACTGATACTGCACACCTACAATACACATGTTCAGCCTGCAAAATTGTCATGACTCTTTCTGTACATAGAAAGGTGAGATTGACAGAACAGGCCACACTTGAAGAAAATAAACCATAACTAACATTCTGAAATATATTAATTTCTTATCTTCTGAAACTTAAGAACAAGAATGGATCTGAGTCATTGGCAGTAAATGCAAATTACTTTATCTTGTGAGTGTTGGTCTGCTTAGGGTCAAGCTGATCTGGGGTACAGGACTACATGGAAGAAGTGGTATTTGGTAGCCATACAAAAACAAGGGGTTTGCTTTTGTTTTTAGATAAAATCACCACAAAACCAAAATAAGCACTGAACTACACACTTATTTAAACATCATTCATTACATGATCTGATTACATAGAAGTAGCTATATTTAGGCAAATATTATCCCCCATTAAGCTGAAGTCCCCACCATGAGGATAAACCAACTTTGTAGGAAACATTCCAGTGATTAATTCCCAAAATTACTCTGTAAATTGCTTCCACTATGTAGGGCATTCTATAAAACAATGCTTTTCTAGTTAGATAACACTTCCTGGCCCAAGGCACTTTAATTTTCACAGAGCATTTCTGAACCATAGTGGCCTTTAAAACATAGGATAGAATTTAAACTACATGGCAGGGCACATAGGAAGAAATTTAAAAAAAAAAAAAAAAAGAAGAGGGAAATGTCTAATGTCTGCCTAATTATACCAGTAAAACCTCAACTCTTTAGAAAATATATTGTGGCCCCATTTTAACGTCCATACAAAGCATACTGAACATCAGTTTTAAATGTCTGCTATAAAGGTAAAGAGCATTTCCACCAAGGAATGAAAAGCTGAGCCAAACCAAACTGTCTGACTTCAGAGAAGGTCAGTGGAGCTCATCAAGGGTCTGGAACACAAGCCTTACGAGGAACAGCTGAGGGAGCTGGGAGTATTTAGTCTGGAGAAGACTCAGAGGAGACCTTATCACTCTCTACATCTACCTGAAGGAGTCTGTAGTAACTTGGGGGTCAGTCTCTTCTTCCAAGTAAGGCTCTTCTTCCAAGCAATAGAACAAGAAGAAATGGCATCAAGTTGTGCCAGAGGAGGTTTAGACTGGATATTGGAAAAATTTCTTAATCAAAAGGTTTGTCAAGGATTGGAACAGGCTGTCCAGGGAACCAACTCTGGAAGTATTTAAAAGATGTGTAAAACTGGGGACATGGTTTAGTGGTGAACTTGACAATGCTTCGATAATGGTTGGACTTGATGATCTTGGACGTCTTCTCCAAACATAATTATTCTATGATTCTGTTCTACACACAATATCTTTGCTGACATATCCAGGAATTATGCACATCTTGGTCATGTCACAGCCTATGAGTGAAACTAGGAAATAACTTTCTGGACATTTAACAGACCGAATTTTAATAGAATAAGAAGCCAGTCTATATAGGAAGTACAAATTCCTCAAAAGCAAAGCAGCTCTTTCCATCATTAGTTACTCAACAAACCAACCTTTATATTTTTGGATCACAGAGAGTCTAGTCTATAAATGGAACACATTTTCATAATTTAATCATATAACATTTTTATTTAATAAAATATTCAAATCAAATTTTTATTCCAGAAACCAGAAACTCAGATTAATTAGAGAAGTTTTACTCATGTCTGACAAGCAGTTTAACTTCAAAGACTACATCATTCACATTTGGGTGTAGGAGAGAAAAAACTATCATATCAGGAAATTTAATTACCCTTTAAGTTCTGTTTTGAAACATGAGTTGTACATTCTCACAATTGACTTAAAACAACTGGAATTTTTTAAAAAAGATAAACTCTAGTATTCTTTAAAATCAATTAAAACACCTGGCAAGAGAAAACAACAACTCTTCTTCAGTGATGGGTAATTAACCCACTCAATGTTCTTTCAAAGTCTACTACTCTACTAGTTATATTCATAAACATAAGGAATAGATGTTGGAAAAGTTTTAACATCTTAAATCAAATTCATATCCCTGTAGAAAATGGTTCCTTATTCTCTTCTGCAGAAAGAATAAGATCAACTAAAGCATCAGCAATTCAGGGAATTTTATGTATGTCCATTATAGTTTTCCTGTAAGTGAAATAGCAGGAACAAAATAATGTGTTTTAGATGAAGTCTCAGTTAAGTGTCTGCACCCCATTCTGTAGAGTTATGCAGATTACTCTTTTGCCAATTGTAGGTCATGTATTTCTACCTCCCAATTAGGGCCTGATTCAAATACAGATAGATGAAGTTTTTTTTAAAAAACAACCCCCATAACAAACCAGAAAAAAAACTTGCAACTGCAGAAAAAAAAAAAAATGTTCTGCAATAAATCTTTCTGTTACACTACTTCAATGAAATTTCTCCTCTTCTGTTCTGCTAAAACAGAAGGATATGAAAATGAAACCATTTTTTAAAATAAACCTCAAGTTTTTTTCTTTAAAAAATAGCTAGATGCATGGCAACAATTCAGAATACCCAGGTATGAAAGAAGAATCCCATCCTCGCTTGCATCACCTTGGGGGAAAAAACAGCAGCCAAAATCCAGCTAAGCCCCAGGCCACATATACATTCTTTAAAGAGTAAAGATGGGAGAGGAAAAAAACCCCAAGGAATGTGAGCACACCAAGTCCAGGGTGATTTTTTCATAGTCAAACCATGCAACACAAGGAGAAATGGGAAGGAGAGTTGGTAGAGATGACATCAGAGGAGAAGCCACTCATCAGCAATTCCTCCATTCCTCTTAATTGTATATAGTGTGGGAAAGGTGTCACTACTGCCAAGATGAAATTCACAGTGAAATTTCTGGACCACTGGGAACACTCCATGTTATATCTGTCACATTACATTCTATCAGTGTGGGAAAAATTACAAGGAAAACTTTCTAGAAACTTCCATAACTTCCATAACTTACTTCCAGCTTCCACACAGACTGAAAAAAAACAAAACAAAAAGAACTTGTTTTTCTCCTACCAGGATGGTTTCTTACAGCTTAGCTCAAACATCAATCAGGACTTCATTCCTTCCTGAATCCACAGGCAGCCTGACTTATGGTAACACCCAAGTAAAACTCAGCCCAGGCAAGACAAAAACGGTCCTTGTGGGAAGTAGAAAAACACTGAGAAGCCTTGGAATTGTTATCATCTCACCATCCATCAAACACTGCACTGCCATCTTCAGTGTACTCCATCAACCTGCATTCCCTGTTCTTCTTGCATTTCCCCATAAAATGTAGGTGAGGCACTGTTAATTCACAGCAATGAGACTAAAGCAACCTCTAATTTTTAAAGGGTTATAATTACTCCAGCACACAGAAGCCCAGTTAAAACCATTTTGTAGGGATCCCTGTGTATGGCCACCAGCATCCTCTTTTCTCACAGTTACTGTGTCTATACTGCTTGGGAAATCTTCCACAGTGGAACCTAGGTCCGTGGAGGAAAAGCCATCACTAATCCAACCCTGAAGCTGTGTACATGTTGCCAGATGAAATAAAACATGAGCATGAACTGAATGTTTTCTACAAGAACAAAACCTGTCTCTTCCTCTTAGATCTCCTTGTAGCTGTAACTAAGGGCAAGCAGAAGACTGGATTTTCATTTCAATTTTGCATAGCTCTTGTAAAATTGAGGCTGCAATGCAGCTTCCATATTGAACAGCTGGGAATAAACCTGCATTTTATGTGCTGTTAGGGTCGAATCAATCCCTTAGACTGAAACAATATGGCACACACCAGTTGGGAAAATCTGCATATCCGGATCCTCTGCTGCAGTGTGTCTTCCTTTGCCTTTGTATCTGCTTTCCTTTATGGATGTTCAGCCAAGACTACACTTGCAGTGTAATTCTTAGGAGAAATTTAAATCAGTCATACTGGAAGTATTTAATTTGCTTTCTAAGTAATGATTCAGATTCTCTTTTAGTGAAAGCTGCAGGGGCAGGGAGAGAAAAAAATGAAGCTTGAAATAATTAATCCCTTCTACTAGTTGGAAGGCTGCTACAATGGTTTGACCAGGCTCCTGGAGTTATAAAATACGGAGTGTTTGGGATTCAAAGCAGACAACTCTCTGCAGCAAAATTAGCTATTCATCTCCATTCTTCTGTATATAAATGAGCAAACAAGTTACAGCCAAAGTGTCTGTCTGCATAGTCTGCTTAGTAATTCTGAATGCAGGAATTTCCAGTGCACAGACACCCGGAATTAATGTTGAAAATACCCTGGCAGTCAGTTATTACTACTGATAAATATTAAATTGGACGGCAGACCATACTATAAAAACTGAAACTAGAGAAATGAAATGGCTGTGTTTTTAGCCAGAAAGACATGTCCTTTAAAAGATAAAAAAGAGAATTCTTCAGTAGGTATGCTAATGATTGATCAGAAGAAACTTCAAAGCAGATGAGTCTACAAAGCAACGAGATCCATCATATAATGCTGAATTTATTAATAAAGCTTATCTTGTATAATTGTATCCTATGAATGATGCTGCTGGCTCGAGCACAAAGCAACATGGACAGTGTTTACTAAATATGGTAAATGCTGTCCTACATTCAATATAACACTGTACTTTTAAAAAAAGTAGTATTTGGAGGTTTTGCATACTAATAATGTTTTGTAAGTACATTATGTGCTTGGATCAGAAGGCAACGAGGTTTGATGCAGTACTTTGTCCTTCCTAATTCTGGAGTAGCCTCTGAAAGCTCAGCTTTAGTACAAGCATGCTAAGCAGTGCAGTACATGTTTCTGTGCCAAAATAGTGAAATCACGGACAAATGACCTGATCTCAGGAAAGAAAATCACCTCCATCCCAAATTATTTATGGTCTTAGAAGAATATAGAGAAGATTTAATGGTATCAACAAAAGCAATAAACAGCAAATGAAGATCCAACATGCTGCTCTCATCATCACCTGCTCCATACAAATTTTCACACCTCTCCATAGTGCCATGATCCTGAAGTGGTCCTGCAGGAAGGAATGAACTCATGCTGATGAGCTCAGAGCATCATTCCAGAGTTCGAATTCAGCTGTGCAGGGTATGATGAGGCAGACAGCTGCCCTGAGGACTGCCTTTATCAGTTTGAAGGCCTAGGTAAGGCACCCATTGCATTCAGTCTCAAGTCTCAATTCACATTGCATGATGCTTTCCAAGCCTGAGCAGCAAGTCTGGTATGCCAGGGATCTGATGTCCTTGGCTCTAGCTGCAAGCTCTCAGAGTCTTTTCAAATTAGGGCTGAGATCTTACTGGCTGGGAGCTAGGTCCTCAATTTGTGGGAAGCACACCCACGAAGGAGACACTATAAGGCAAGCATCTTCTGATTAGCCCATGTCTTCTACCTCTAAACTTCTAAAATTATTTTTGTGTCTATCTGGATATAGTCCAGCACATCAGGTTCCTAGTCCAGCCAGCTCCAGGAGCAAAGCCCAGCTTCATCAATGGTAACACCAGGAACACACTCCCCAGCATGTGCCTGACCCCTGAGCAATTACACAGGAAACCAGAGCTCAGGTCCAACAGCAGCTGCCTAGGGAGCACTTCTGGAGAGTGCTCCCATCCTGATGATCTTAATGGATGCTGTATAAAGGATGTCATAACAAATTCACGCATACTGGAAGGCATGCTGCTTTTCAGCAAGGCTATAAGGGCAGCGCCTATTTAGTTAGGCAGCAATTGTAATTTTGTAAGAATTACAGTAAAGGAAAGCTTATAGGAACAAAAAAAATTACTTTGAGTCCCAGTTTGCCTAATAGCAAGTTTTTAGAGTAGCTTATGTAGCTGAAAAAACAAGTAAGCTTTTAACCAGAGGATCTTGTTGCCCAAAAGCATGGTTTTGGTTTGGTTTGGTTTGTTTTTTTCTCCAAACTATCTCTGTCACCCCAGTAAAAGGTACTATCTCTGCTAACAAGCACTGCCTCAGTTCTATTTCTAGATCTATCACAGTTACAAAAACACAACCAGCACAAATTTATTCACTGTTCTCAGGGAGGGTTTTTCTGTCTCTGTTTTTAATGTACTGCACAGTGGATAATGTACTGGGTATAGGCTTATTTTCCCTACCTTATCTTAGATCAGATTAAATTCAACCATATATATCAGAACATATCAGCTTGAAAATACTGCTTGGCTGCTCTGCTCAGTAAGGCAGCTACAGATCATGATAAATCATACATGGAGAGCAGATGAAGCTTTCTATGCATCCCTCTGAAGCTTCTTGACAGGTGAAGTTTCTACACCTTTTTGCTTTGCAACCTGTGGCACTATCAATGCTTTGGTGACTTTCACATATAAATAAGTCTAAAATGGCACAAGCTTGCTCACAACAATCAAAACCAGACAGACATATTTTGGATCTCCTTTTTAGAACAACTGAGAGGTAACCAGAAGGCATTTTCTGCCTCAATGATAAGGATTAACTTCCACGGAAAAGTCCTGCTATTTTGCTTGTTTATCAAAGATATGGTATAATTAACTAATCGCAAGCCTTGATACAGAGCCAACACATGTTTGTATATCTCAAAGGAATTTCTAAGGCCTTCCACAGAGGAATAATTCAGTATAACAATAAGGTGCCAAACAAGATACTGTGGCACATAAATCAAACTTGGGAACAAACCCCTCCACTGACTCTCTCTGCCATTCAGATGATAAATCTCTCTTTAAAGCATCAGCACTGCAGCTCTTACCTGCCAAAGCCTGCCATTGACTGGCATTGCCTTTGCTGATGGCCACAGTGGCTGTGGGCTGCAATGAAATTCTTAACCAATGCAAAGCCTAAAGCAGCTTGGTAATAACATTATACGTCATACATTTTGTAAGATTCAATAACAGCATAGTGCACCTTTTCAAGTTTACACAGCATGTGTTTAAAGTATCCTTTACCAAGCCTCGAAGAGAAATAATTTCTTTAACATGGGTTCTAGGAAAAAGAAATACTCCTTCAGCAAAAAATAACTTGTGCCAGCTGGATAACTGACAAAAATGGATATTCATATACAGTAAAAAATAAAAATGGAGCTTTACACTAAGATAGAAGTGCTCTCCAAGCACTTCCTCATTTATCATTTCTCAGGTACTTCTCAACAGACAACTGATTTTGTTCTGCAAATGGACTAAAAGACTCCCAGTATCCCCAACCTCTCTGTTATGTATTTCCCAGTAATATGCAAGCACTATTGGCCTAGAACATTTCTGTCACTATAGCAATACCAATAAATTAGTTATGCCAGAGGCTGTTCACTGGCTCTGAAAGCAAGTGGCACAGAGCAGCCTGTGCCAACATTATTACTGCACTGTACTTCTCATTGTAGTTATTCTCTTAACCTCTGCAACAGAAGGTATGATGTCCAAAATATCTCGTGGGGACTACAAGACCCCTACAGACTGTGCTAAATCCCAACCCATCATCACAGTTTATTTGGAAAGCGTTAAGTGGCACATGCACAAGCATGTCAAGGACCATTCCAGTAATACAGCTAATGGCCCCATCAAATTCTTGTCCCTGAAATCATACACTACTGTTTAATTTACAAAGACTTCTCTCTCAATGGTGTCTAAAACAATAGGATCTTTTTGAGAAAGTCTCTAGCACCTTTAGTGCAAATTAATTGATAATAGCAATAAAAACTGTGATAACAGAGGTTTTGAGGTGTTAAGTATCATCATCTTGGGTCTCATTCTACACACATTAATAGAAGTATCATGTCTAGAAAGATCCATAAACATGGTCCTCTAAATACACCTAACAACCATCAACCAGTTTCTGGTTAAAATGCAATCATTCTTTGAGCACAGCTTCTGCCTAGGAAGCACTAGCAATCTACTAACAGACTGCTGGAAGATGAGAAGGTGTATCAGGGAAGCTATGGAGTCACAGAGCAACTGAATCTGAAAACGGCCTCTTAAAATCATCTAGTCCAGGCCCTTCTCAAGCAGGGCCACTTAGAGCAGGTTGTCCAGAAATGTGTCCAGATGGATTCTGAGTACCGCTGACAACGAATGCTCCACAACCTCTCTGGGGAACTGGATTCCAGATGCAGCCTCATCAGTGCTGAGCAGGGTGGAAAAATCACCTTCCTTGACCTGCTAGCAAGACTTCCTAATGTAGCCCAGAATGTTGTTGGCTGCCATTGCTGTAAGAGTGCATTCCTAGTTTATGGTCAGCTTGGAGTAGAGCAGAAACAGTCTCCTTCTGCCAAGCAGCTTTCCAGCTGCTCAGGCCCAAGCCTATACTCATGCATGGGGATGTTCCTCCACCAGTGCAGGACCTTGCATCTCCCCCTCTTGAACTTCATCAGGTTCCTCCCTACCCATTTCTCCGGCCTGTCAAGGTCTCTGAACAGCACCGCACCCAATCAGTGTACCAACATTCCTCCCAGTTTTGTTTTTTTTTTACCAGCTGCAGCCTTGCTGAGAGTGCACCCTACCTCATTCTTCAGGTCATTAATGCAGATGTTACACAGTACTGAGCTCAGCATCAGCCTTGGGGGTACCACATTAGTGACTGACTTCCAACTGGACTTTGCACCACTGATCACAACCCTCTCGACTCAACCATTCATCCACTTTTCCATCTACCTCACTTGTTTCACCCTTACCTCATCTTTGAGGATGTTGTGGAAGATTGTTAAAAACCTCATTAAAGTCAAAGTAAACAACATCCACTTCTTTCCCTTCAAATCAGTCACATCCTTTTAGAAGGCTGTCAGATTGCGTAAGCATGATTTATTCTTTGTAAATTCGCAATGACTATTATGGATCACCTTCTTGTCCTTCCTGTGTATGTAAATCCTTTCTGGGTTAAGTTGCTCCATCATCTTCCCAGGAATCAAGATGAGGCTGACCAGCCTGGAGTTCCCCAAATCCCATTCCTTGCCCTTCTGGAAGAGAGACATGGTATTTCTTTTTTTCCCACTTTCAGGAACTTTCCAAAGATAGCTGAATGGCCTCATATTGAAATAAGCCAGTTCCCTCAACAGTCACATATGGACCTATCAGGCTTTACAGACTGGTTTACATCCATTTTAAGCATTCCTTAACCTGATCACCCTGCGTGAAGGACAAGTATTTGCTCCAGACTTTCCCTCTGGTCTTAGGGGTCTGGAATTCATAAAGTCCAGAAAAGACTGAAGCAAAGAAGGCATTCCTTATTAATTTGTCCTTATCTCAACCCACAAGTCTTCTATCTTTTACCCTTCTGATTCCCTCCCTGGTCCCACTGGTGGAGTTGTGAGCAAGTGGTTGCCTGGGGCTTGGCTGCTGGCTGGGGCTAAACCACCACAGTCACTCCCCACAGCATCACCCTTGTGGGTTTTACCTGCCAGTCCTGAGCTATACACACTGATCTGCCTCACCTCGCATCCCCACAGCAAAGCTCTTTGCTTCCCAGCTGTTTTTTCACATAAAAGATAACACCTCTCCCTTGCTTTTCTAGCAAAGACTTCCCAAACAGCTGGCAACCCTCAATTTCTAAATACAACCTTACTGCAAATGCAAAACATTATAATATCTAATAACATTTTCATCTCTAACCTTAGATAAACATTTTTAAATTAGCTTGCATTACTCTGTATATGCCAAATAACACAGGCTTAAGTACTTCTAGAAAAGAAACCAAACTGAATGGAACAAATCACATAATACAGGTAAAATATATGGCAGTGTATGAGAAAAGCACTACTTTTTGTTATAGACCAAAAAAGGAATTGTAGCAAGCTAGTTTTATAGTTAATGACCTCAAAGAAAGGCAATGTTCTGTATACATACATGTACGTATATGAACATAAATCACATGGGGGATATATGACTCACTTCCCAAACATTATATCCCCTAAGGAAAGACATGATAATGGCAACAAAAAGTAATGGTGTGTGTTAGCCATCAGCTATATAACTGGACCCTAAATATATTAAAAAAAAACCAACCCTATAATTACTATTATTCATGTTCAATATTTAAGCTATGCTTGACCATAGATTAAGATTTTTCAGATGTTTAGGAATGCATGCTTCTTTTCTAAGGATAAACACTAAACATTTCACATTTTCCCAACCTCTGAACCACCCTCTTTAAGGCTTGTAACACACATGCAAAATTAGTGTCTACTTTATAAAAAATACTTTGTCAAATGTGGAAAGGGAAGAAATAATACAGTGGGGTAAAAAAGACTTCCATGACATTGATTCTGCAAAATGTTTTGAGGATATATGTAGAATAAATCATCAAATTTTAAGTGATTTTTTATAAGAAATTAAAAACAAGATCTTTTAATTCAACTTAGTTGAAGGTTTGTTAAAATAAATTAGGGTCTATTGCAAGGCAGTTAATTTTCATAACTCTGTTAACTGTTTCAGACTCCTGTCTCACCTTCAGTCTACAAGGTATGGGGTTGTACCACTTCACTGAATGGAAAAATAATTATTTAATCTCAAAAAAAAGCTTTCAAAGAAATATGTTGAAGATCAAGTGGTTATTTTGTAGCAGAGCAGGTTTCTCTAGAGCTTAGAACAGATCTTATTGCATTTTCACATTAGCTACATGTACACAACATGATTCATCTGTATCCATAAAGAAAGCAGCACAGCTGCTCTCTGCCTCCTAATTTTCCCTGAAGAGAGTATAAAAGAAAGGACAACTGGGATGCAATCCCTCAGCTCCCCCATAAAACCAAAGTCCCAGAAAGCAATGAGCCAGTCCTGCTTTAACTGTTGTAGGGTTTGGTACAGGCGTTTTACTTGCTGAAATAAAAGCTCAAAATCATCAGAGGAATGAAGTATCTGGGACTCGAACTGGGCTCACTCCTTCCCAGAAGCAGTGTCCTGGACTGGAAAAAGCCCCAGCTTTTTCCTCAGCTTCCCAGGGTCTGGGCATCCAGCAAGCTCCCATGGCACTGGAGAATGACTGTTAGCCGTTCAGCATAAGGCTGCATTGTAAAGTCCATCAGTTAAATCTCATCAAAACATTACCCACAGGCAAGCTGAAGCAAGGCCAAATGAGTCATCTGACAAGTGTCATACTTGGTCCCTGCTCTGCTTCAGTGAGCATTTAATCCACATTTATGCAACGTGAAGCTGTACCATTGTGGCCAGGAATGCCAAATGCTGGATGATCTCGCACAGGGAATAGGAATCATGAGCTTATCTCACCAGGTAGATGACAAAACTGACCAACACAAAGGAATGAATCACTTTGAAAAGCAAATGCAGCTTCTAATCTTCAGGCATTTTTGTGAATCTATCTTTGAACGGGCCATTTTGTGTAGAAAAATGTGAATTACTGAAGAAATGGAGTACTTTTTGTTCTAGTCAGGGAACAACCAGGAAGAGAAGAAACAGTAACACACATTGCATTTTATTTGATCCAAAATAGCAACCAAGCTGAAAGAACAATTATTCACAGAATAAAGCTGCAAGTTCTCATAGCATCATAGAATCATTTAGTTTGGAAAAGGCCTTTAAAATCACTGAATTCAATCATTAACCAAGCCCTGCCAAGCTCAACAGTAAACCACATCTACATGTCTTTTGAATACTTCCAGGGTTGGTTACACAATCACTTCCCTGGGCAGCCTGTTCCAGTGCTTGACAGTGCTTTCCATGAAGAAGTTTTCCTAACATGCAATCGAAGCCTCCCCTAGTGCAACTTTGAGGCCACTTCCTCTTGCCCCGTCACTTGGCAGAAGAGACTGACCCCCACCTGGATACAACCCCCTTCCAGCTGGTTGTAGGGAGCTATAAGGTCCTGCCTCAGCCTCCTTTTCTTCAGGCTAAATAATCCCATCTCCTTCAGCTGCTCCTCATGAGCCATGTGCTCCAGACCCTTTACCAGCTTCCTTGCCCTCCTCTGGACTTCCTCCAGCATCTCAATGTCTTTCCTCTAGTGAGGGACCCAAAACTGAACACAGGATTCGAGGTGTGGCCTCACCCATGCTGAGTACAGTGTGATGATCACTGCCTTAGTCCTGCTGACCACGCTATTGCTGATACAAGTCAGGAGTACAAGATAGAGCCTGTTAACTGCAACAAAATATATGAGATTCTCCCATGCAGAAAAGATTACTACATCCCTAGAGAGTATTTCCATCAGAAGACAGGTCAGGCTGAAAATCTGAGTCCATCACTAAGGACAACTATCTGTAAAAGTGAATACTTGAGTAGTGAGCTGTGAGAAGTCTGAAATCTATACGGCTTTCAGCCAGTGTGCTTGGGTGCCGTGGGAAGCCCAGCTGCTGCATTGCAGAGCACAGCACAGGTTTAACCTGCCCAACTTCACATCAGCCAAAACTTGAGGCTGCCATAGCAAGGTCTGTACTGGTACCTTTGCCAGCTCAGTGAAGGCTGGGCATTTATCACAGGATTCACAGCAACCATCGCTGTGACTGCACTGCAGGGAGAACCATGTTTTTTGACTAGGCCTTTTTTCTTCCTGAGTCACAACTGAGACCCTGATCCAGAAAAACGACCTCGTAACACACTTACCTAAGAGAAATGCATAAAGGTCCCCATAATGAACTCAGTAAGCCTAATTGAGGAAGATGTTCAACTATTTGCAGTTTGGGTTCTACTATGGGGCTGACAGGACATCCATTCACATCCATAAACATTTATGTGTGGATGATTGAAGAACAAAGTCAGAAAAGCTACAGACAGCCACCTTCCCATTCACAAAAGCCCAAAGCATGCTTTGACTATTACCTCTAGTGAAAAAGTAAAAATTGAAATGCCTCCATGATAGCTATGGACAAGCACCACAAAATCAAACCTTTTTCTACACTTACTCAAACTAAGGAAGGATGTTTTTGAGCTCAAGTGGCTGACAAAATAATGAAAGCACAGAGAGGAAAAGATGGAAAAAAAAAAGATAAAAAGAACTGTTATTCTAGGCCTCATGAAACACTGCAATAGCACAACTCATGGGAGAAGCAGTAAAATATAAAAACTGCTTTTGTGTCATTTCTGTTGGTGTAAATCAGTGGGGCTCTGTTGGCATTAATGAAGCCAACCTGACTTATGGCAGAGAATCTGGCTCTTTATTTCCTATGATGACAACAAATGTCTAAATTCAACAGCAGATTTTATAGAATTATATAATTAAAGGTCTACAATAACACAGAACACAAATGTGGTCTGTGCAGTGTATTGCATTCATCTTGTGGTCTCATATTGACAGTGGCAATGATATACATAATTAAAATACTAATAACACCTCTGTGAAAGGCAGCAACACAGCATGAAATGAATACTTTAGAACTAACTACTAGCAGTCACATTTCAGGACAACTAAATAATATAATTTTAATATAAGACAAATTTTGATTCAGTTAGCAAGCACTGCAATACTTAATTCATGTCACTCCTGAACTCTAAAAATGTTTTAATAATGTAAACTATATATATGCATATAACACAGGGCTAAGTGTTTTGGGCATGCGACAAAATAAAATATTAACATTTATGTTGCAGACTTAATATTCCTATCCATTTGACAGGCATAAATACAGAGAATTCATACGCAAAAAAATTCATAATAAAATCAGCAGAACAATAGCAAGGATTATTACAGGTCATAACCGGATCATGATTCAGTGCCACTGTGTTGCAAAAAAATTACAGATATCATTTTTTACCTCCCCTGTCCTCCATCTTTCCTGCTCCCATATCCTTGTGAGACCAATTCTTCTCCACCTAATCCTCCTCCTCTCACGGTTCCTAATGACTGTCCCATTAAACTAAGTTACACCAAATCCTGCCACTCACACCAGTTCCTCCTCAAATTGTGTTGTCCATATTTTTACCTAGCTTCCTCCTCAGCTCTCTATTCTGATGCCCAGCAGTCACTATCAGCATACTTCTTTTTAGCCATGTGATTTTTGGACACACTGCACGGGCACTACTGCTCCTTCTGAGTTTCTGGCAATTTCCAAAATTTTCAGAAGGCTCTTAACATGCGAGAACTTCCCAGCAACAAGAGAAATTACATCCCTGTCTGAAAGGGGATGCAAGGGTCATGTTTCAAACATCTTTCTCACACACTGGGAACCAATCTTTGTAAGGTATTTTGGCAAAACAACTTCTGTTTCTCCAGCAAAGGAGATTTCAAAATACCAATTAAGTCTCAGAAAAGAGAAAGGGACAAAATTTTTCATCTCAGTCAAGGAAAGCAAGTTACAAACAGCTAAAAAGGGTCTGCTGATTAGAGATATTCAGCAGCCCTTTTAAAAGAAATGAGATCATGAAGAACTTGATAATTTCATTCAAGTTTTTCCTAGATTTTGGAACACACATAAAGTAGTATAGCTTTTCATAAATCTGCAATATCTGGCTTAGACAACAATCTTCATTTACTGCAGAGAAAGCACATATAAATAAAAATATTAGAGATCCTGAAGTACTGTTAGAAAGAATTAAAATATAATAGTTGTAATGCTAAATTAGAATCCAAACATCACTGAAAAAGGGAAACAAAACCCTTGTTCTAACTTGTGACATGTTGAACCCCTTTTATTTCCCAGAGGTTTATTGACAGAATTTGGAATTGACAATTCTTGGGACTATGCAGTGAACACAGCAAGTTCTGCTTTCATAATGGATAATTTTTATTTTCTTTTTTTTTTGGATGCTCACAGAGATGAAGGTGCAGCTAATCAACCAAGAAAAACTAGAATGCACATCAAGAGAAACAGCCAGCTGTGACACAGAGCAGAGTGAGAAGTGCCACAAGTGGCAGAGAGCAAAGGAAGGGCTGGCTGCATGTCATGGGCAGCTCAGGGGGAACCATATGGAAGTTCACCACATTTGAGAGGAGCCCAGCCAGTCCTTGGGGAACTGAATTTGCAAGGCCAGCAGTGCCAAGGGAACTGTATTGGTCTTGCTATGTAAGGCTAGTGGCCTCAAGGCGAGGTGTCACAAACACCAAATTTAGGTGCAGATGTAATGGAAGTGGACCCAATGGGGAAAAGTGATCTGGAGCATGGCATTGGTGAGACCAGAGCCAAGGGTCTGCTCTTGGGCAAGACCACAGATGTGGACCTGTGGCCCACTGTTGAGACCCATTCCTGCGTGAATACAGAGAGGCTGTGTGTGCATGACCCAACAGCAAACACCCAGCATGCAAGATCTGATTGCTGATGTGTAAGAACAGGATCAGGCTGTTTGTACTGGTCTTGTTCGGGGGTGTGCTGTTTGGGTTGATGTGGTGCCTGCAGAGGCACTGCTTGCCTGTGTGCATGATCCTGGTGGTCAGCTGTGCCAGTCCAGAGCATGTTTGCATGCAGTCATGGGGATTGCATTCTCGGTCTCATGGTGAGCTGGACCTGGGGACAGGGAACTGCAGGAGCTTGGTGCTATCAGACCAGGATGGGAGGAATCCCTTCTGATATAGATGGCTGTGGCGGTGGATCATACCAACACTGCAGGACCTCACTGGTGGAAAACCTCCTAAACTAAGCACCCCCTGGAAAACACAATGGTCTCTCCCCAGAACTGTGTAATCCCCTATCTTTGTAACCTAACCCTAAATTCTACCCTTCCCTGCTCCCTGTTGGTTAAGGGAGTTTCTCCCCGCCTCCTGTTATCTGGCCCCATATCGTCCTTATAACTGGGAGCTCTCGAGGCCATCTTGCTCTCTTTCTGCCTTGGACCCCTTCAGAATAAACGTCTGGAACTTCCAGGAGAGAAGGCCCCTGAATTCTTTGTCTCTGGGGCTGCCCGAGCTGTCCGGCTCAGTGGGTGAGTGAGAATTGTGCCTGACACCGGCACGGGTGTGAAAAGAGCCGTTCTGTACAAGCACCAATGCAGTGCTGGCTGGAGTGATCTCTCAGACGCCGTAGAGACACTCTCGGTAAATGCAGAAGCTTATTCCACCTCCCGCTCCCCACGGCTATAGATGGCCACCACTTTTTCCTCTCTTAAAACATTTTCTACATTTGACTAACATTATTTTAGTTATTCTACTTTAATTGAAACAATAACATATATATGTCTGACAACTCATAAAGAGCATTAGCATTCTATACATTAAGATAAGGAGGGAAAGAGACATTGGACCAGTCAGAAAGGATATCTGATGAAGCATGTAAAGTATCCACCAGAATATTCTGGACATATGTAGCCAGTTGTCCTGCTCAAATGCCAACACTTGTTTGACACTATTTTATATCTATATTTCCTTTTATTGGGTAGTTGTGGTAGGTACTGTAGGGTTTGTGCCACAACATTGCAAATTGTTGATAGCCTATTCAAGGAAGCTGTTGTCTATAAATGCCAGGAAAAGTGTGCTATTAATATTGAACACTGAAAATAGAAGTCTGTCTTTAAAACAACCTAATAAAACCAGCAAACCCCAAAACTAACAACCTGTGTGAAGGTAACTTGTAACATTAGATCAAGGAAGTTTATTATCACACAGGTTGCCTGAACTATGGAGGCTTTGGCAACTCACGCCCCATGCATGCCAAATTAATTCACATTGTTGGATTTTGTTTCTCTGAAGAGCTGTCTAACCAGCGCACTTCCAAAGCACTACCATTTATATTATTGGCAGCAAAAGTCTGCTCACTCAAAAATACCACACATATCTACCACAGCTATGCAGAAGTTCACACAAGCAAGAGGATTCCCTAAATGGTGTCTCAAAAAAATTATATCAGATACTAGCAATTTCTTTTTTGATAGGTGGGCAGAAGAGGACAACCAGCATATCCTGATGAAATTAATAACTGATCATGGTTGTTATCAGAAAACAGTATAAAACTCAAAACTTTCAGCAAGAAATAGTCCTTTAACTTGTCCTTATATTTGCAGACTATTTCCATGTTTTATACTTTAATAAGATTGATGATAATGTCCATTTTCCAGAAAAAGAAAAACATTTTGCTGATACTGTGCATAAACACTTCAGGAAAAAATATTTCCTCTCCTATCTTTCAATGAAAGCATTTCTTAAAATAGACTTATTCATCATTCTGTGACAGCATTTAGAAAAGAGCATTTATCCAAAAGCCTGGTCAAATGATATCATCTCCCTGAATATCGTCCCATTCAAGTATTTTTATTATCCATATGGTAACTAAAACCACAGATCTGTATTGCACTTTTTATGTGGCAATCTAAATTGCCTTGAGTAATCTGTCTAACAGAGATAATTAAATATGTTTCATTAATAATTGAAAAAGGTTCTAAGGGCATATAGTGGATTAAGTCTGTTTTGCAAATGTGTTGCTTAGATTTCATGTTCTACATGCTAAAGAAAGACATGTCGCTTGACTCACAGGAAAATGGGAATGGGAATGATCTGGTTTGCCACCATCTCCAATCCCTTGCTATTTTACACTCTATCATATGAACTGTGTCCTATATCCTCCTTTGAATATTAGCCAATAATCTATATAAACACATTTTGGATTACTTAATCCAGTGCTCCAAATGGAAACTTGGAACTGAATCTCATTGCTCTAAACTTTAAGCATCAAGCATCTTCTGTTGCAATTTGAATGTATAGTACCTTTAGGTTTTTGCCACAAATTACTTTTTGTTTTAAACATTTCTTGTTTCTTCCTGGTGTTTGTTCCCTCTTGATTTTACTTTTGCTGTATTAGACAAATCTATGTGTTCTTGTCTCCCCTAATTTTTTCCCTCACCAAAACCCTCCTAGCAGTATCTTCTGCATTTGTTACACTTTGAATCCCCCCTCTCAAACATGTCTAGCTGCAATGAATAATACTTCCCTATCTCTACAACAGGATTTTCCAGTGATATACCCAAATGACAAAACTTGGATGTCTCCCAGCAAATAAGCTAATAAATCAAGATTCCTCTCCTCAGTCATTTGAATCACCCTTACTTCAACATCATTGGGAAGATTTTGTTATTAATCCTCAATCAAATCTTTGAATTTTACTGTATTTGTCTGTGTTCTTTACAGAGAGGGCCCCATTCCTCTTTTGCATAGATAAAGAGGCACTATAAGAACTAATTTGTGGTAAACTTTTACAAACCTCGCTACAGCCCTCTAGTTTCCACTTTTCAAGAAGCTCTCTATGTTGGTCACTCTTTTTAACGTTTCCTTATACATTTGTCTCTTTTTTTGCAATGTATTTATGAATGTGGTCATTCAGGTAATTATGCCACCCTTACATCAGTTTTCAGGTGCATGCATATCACTGAAAGATTTGAGACTTTATAAACTAGACTATAAATCCAGGCTATTAAAAAATATCTTCTTTAAATATGTAACACAATTTTTACAGTTCTTTGCATCAGAAAGAATCACTCTACAAGTGCAGAAGATGTATGTCTGTGTGCATATAGACACATATATGTCTCATACTCACACACTACTCTCTATACCATCCATAGAGAGAGGTTTCCACTGCCTCTCTCTTCTCTCCCTACAAGTTTCTTCCCTGAGAATCCCCCTTAGTCTCATATATATTCACATTTAGCTCTCCAGCAAAAACAATGATTTTTAGATTTATTGAAAGCAGTAGCCTGTCTATAAAGCGGACATTAGACCACTTTCAAGGGCTGTCTTGTGAAGCTATGTCAAAATAATTTTAAAGTAGCAAAGTCAGGCGCCAGTAGCATCTTAACTGTTGCAGCAGAAAGATCAGTCTGAGTTGTAAAACTTGCTTGAGAAGCCAAATAAATTTTCAGATAGTCCATGATAAGCTTTATGATAGCCTAAGAATGGCAGACAATCCAAAGAACTTAAAAGCTCATTAGGGAATGTGACACTAGTTGGTCAGTGCCAACATGTAAGTTTTACTCTTCCATGTAACAGAAGCATTCAGCATTTGTGCTGTATTCAATGCAAATCTAGCCAAAGACTCAACAGAAAATCACTTTTCTATCATTAATATTTACATTAAAACATCATTATGACTTTCAAATATGGCACAATACTTAGCCTGGCAACATGTGGATCACTTAGCTTTTTAATTTGTCACTGAATGGTAGTTATGAAAAAATTCACATTCAGCTCTTAAGCTTTGACACAGATTTGGGGAGGAGAGGGTGACAGTAAATCCCTCCTTAAAAAATTCACTTAATCTTTTCATGCTTCAGCTTTGCAACCCATAATGACAATAACATTAATGTCTTTCTAGCATCTGCTAATTAAAATGTAACCACCTAGTGCATGAGGATCCCAATTTTATGTGGTAGACTTCCTGTGCTCCTGTAGTAAAAAAAACAAACCACCAAAAAAAAAAAACCCAAAAAACCAAAAGAAAAGAACCACAAACAAAAACCAAACCCAAATGAAACAATAACAAAAAAAGAACCCCAGTGACCAAAACCAAAATTTTTTGAGCGTATTTCTCTGGGGGTTCACCTGATAAATTCTTTAAATTTGAGTTCAAAGTCAAATAGCACCATTAACCTAGCTGCTGCCAGGCTGTTTTAGACTGCCAAATCTTGAGCATGGGCAGTCATGACATCTTTTCTTTCTAAGGCTGTCCAGGATATGCCAGCTCACCCTGAGTACAGCTTGCTGGAAAAGCAGCTTATGGAAAAAACCCAGCCATCCAACCAAAGTTCCCCCTCCAAGCAGCTCTGCACAAAGCCTTGTCCTGTCACTCTCCCTAATGGTGCCCAGGCTTTCGGCACAGGGCTCAATTGCCTATGCAAGTCACAGAGCAAGGCTGAGAAAGCAGCTGTGCAGCTATTACACATTATGTTCAGGTGATAGGGTTCCTCCTTCAGGAACAGTGTTCCTGAAGGCTCATGCCATGAAAGCAGCTGTTTCTATGATCTGCCCATTAGCTTGCACTTGCTTTAATTAATTCTAGTCAGAGAAACTAACAGGAGTGTCTCAAATGGAGTTTGAGGATACTGATGTTGGGATTCCTCTGACCAAGCACTGTTCAAAGCCTTTTGGACACTTCTGGCTAGTCACAGTACGACACTTCGAAACCAAATATTTTTCAAGATGTAGACACAATTTTGCCTATGCCTGAAGGCATTGAAACTCCTATTTTGTATATGTTTATTTTAACTAAAAAGATTCCTGATTTGAAAGCTGCAACTTGTCCATGTGCAACACCAATTCCATGTGTTTTCCTTCTCAGAGGCAGATCATTAGCTCATACTTCCATAGAAGACTGTTAAAATGGTGGAACTGCATCTTCATTGGATGTTGGCAACAGGAATCATGCAACAAAACCTCTAAATGTCATTAACGTGAGCTGCCAGAATGAGCCCCTTGTGGTCCAGTCCAAAATGTCTTTTATCAGTATGGCTTTTTGCCAAGTCTCTTTGGTCCAGCTCCAGGCACTCACTGGATTAAACAAGACCAGTAAACATGGCAGCAAGAAGAAAATGCTGCACAAAAGGGATTATAAGCAGGAACAGAAATATGAAGTATCTCTTTAGACCCCAGGTAAAACTGTTGTTCTCACCTGATCAAGGCCAGGAACAGCATGTATTATCTAATACAGCACTCCTCAGAAACTGTCTCTTTATTTTTGAAGTTGTTTCTTAAGAAGCCTCCCCCATATATATGACCCTGATTTTCTGGTTTTACCTTAAGTTTCATCAATGTTTCAGTACTTCTTCCTTCTACATTTGCTGGATGCTTATGCCAGGAGCTAACTTTCACATGGGTTTCTGCTATTTTTGAATGGCTAAAGAGTGCCACCCTAACCCCACTCCCCCACTCTCTACACTCAGGCATATAAAATGTCCTCAGTATTCAGCTCTTCCTTTAAGAACTTGCCAGTTACAACAACTTTTACATATATCTGCCATATTTATTGTGAATGTTTAACAAAAGCTTTTCATCCCAAGATGCAAAAAAAAAAAAAAAAAAAGCATCTCAATGTGCAAGGAACGGCATTCTAACATAAAGCTGGCAAAACTGAGTATCAGACAACTAGGACAATTGAAGCAATGTCTGTTCATAAGAGCACAGCTAAGCTAAAAAACCTCTCTCTTTATACACGGAGACCTAAGCTTATGCTTGAAATGAACAGGGAACCAAAGACGTCCAAGACTATATAGACTCCCAGAATCAAAACCAGACAAAATGTAGCCTGACAGGTTTGGTAAATTCTGATTCCCACTGAAAAGGTGCAGTTGTGGGTCCATGTACAACCTGATCTCATAAAATGTTTTCCAAGTGTCTTACCTGCTTTTCAAGGGTGGGAAGTCCAGCCTGCCACAAAGAATGAGAATAGCATAATGCCAACACCAATCTCAAACTAGTAAGCTCTAGTAGTGGGAAGCATACACCTTTCATCCCACCATACGGTGGGCTCGAAATACTGAAAGAATATTCAGAATGCAGAAACACGGAAGAGTCTACACCTGCCTAATACAGGATGAACAGCTACAGGATGAATGGTTTGCACATTGGGGGCAGCTCACTTTCACTTCCCACAGCTTGACAGAAAAGCAACTCTCCTATCAAGACAGGCTGGGAGACATTGGATTGTTCAGTCTGGAGAAGAGAAGGCTCCAGGGAGACCTTAGAGCAGCCTTCCAGTACCCAAAGGGGCCCTATGGAACAGCTGGAGGAGAACATTTTACAAGGCCATTCAATGACAGGACAAGGAGCAATGGTTTTAATCCGAGACTAGACTTAGATATTAGGAAGAAATTCTTTACTCTGAAGGTGGTGAGGCACTGGAAGGCACAGGTTACCCAAAGAAGTTGTGGATGCCCCAGTCCTGGAACTCTTCAAGGCCACGCTGGATGAAGCTCTGAGCAACCTGGTCTAACAGAAGGTGTCCCTGTGCATGGCAGGTGGGGTGGAACTGAGTGATCTTTAAAGGTCACTTCCAAACGATTCTATGTCCTGATGAACCAAACCAAAAGCCAATCTGAGAAAAGAAAAACAAACCAACCCTAAGCCACACCACTGACAGTTGAAAACTACGCATGCCAGCAGATGTGCATTTCCAGTAGTTTTCATAAATAGACATTAAAAAAAACAGGAACAGAGTCAGAGAGAATCAGAAATAAGTTAGGATTGATTAAAGCATCATCCTATGTCTTCACTGAATATCAGTGTGACTACCTGCACTATAACTTTAAAAGTATATTTCACATTAAAAATATTACTTGATAGCAGAGTTGCAAATAACCTTCTTTCCTAAGTGAACCTAAGATCACTTAAAAATTGAAAGCAAAATGGTGTTATTATGCTGTTAATTTTTTTTAACTATGGCAAGATTTTTCCATGCTATTTGTATCCTAAATAATATGCCTCTCCAGGTTTTAATTATGAAACGCTAAATAAATCCCATGAGCAAATGCTTATTTGTATCTGTCTGCTAAGTTCCTACTTGTAATTCCAGCTAATTACTTCCCCTGTCAGGAAAATACTGTCTGAAGTCCCAAGATGCCAGCGAAGTAGCTCAATCACTTTCATTTTATGTCTCCCAATGTTCAATACAGAAAATGTAAATTCATTTGTCTACTGCTGGAAGAGTCAGAAATTTGAAATAATCTCTGCACTGTCAGCAGGTCTTTACCTTATGTGCTTAAACTCTGTTACCATGGAGATATTTAATTGCACAGCCACACAGTTTGATCGGTTTATTTTAAATTGAGGTTCTTCTGTGGAACGGTCCAGGATTCCAGTGAACTTCAGATAAACAGCTTTCAAAATATTGCAGTGAGTCATAAAGTTGTCAGTAACTAGATTAATTTGAGTTCAGTTGAACTATTTCTTTGCCTGAATCTTATATATATATGACAACATACAAAATACAAGGATTTTTAGAATTATATTTGGGAGCTGAGAATTTTGAGTATAATTAGGCAGCATTTTTTTGTAAGAAGGGCAATTAAAAACTAAATGAGAATTAAAATTCAGTAAGCTTTCAGTATCATCTTGTCTTTCTAATAGAAATTATCTTCCTGTTCTACAATACCCATCCAGACAAGAACATTTCACAGGAGGCTTAAACTTATTTTCTTTACAGACAACTGTAAATATACTAATATGAGAGAAATTAATCCAACAGGATAAATTGGGCTTCTAAAGTGCTGGCTTCCATATACCTCAGTATGCAGTTCCTTAGTATATGAATGTCTGCTGTAAAGGTATCATCAATATGGTATTTCCAGGTATGGCATAATACATTAGATAACTCACTTTAAATTCTGTACATACTCCATGATGAACTGGTGAACTTCAACTGTGCTGTTTAAACAGTAGTAATATACTGTGCTTTTTTTTACCTCCTCTATAACCCAGCCCCAGTACACCTTTTTCTCAATGTCATAACTAAAGCTCTGGGGGAAATTTTCACCTAGCCTTTGCTGTGAAAGGTCTCAGTTCTATCACCGAGTATCAGACAGTTTTGCCTTACTTAATTTTTCAAGCTCATGGCCACTAAGGTCCCAGTGTACAGGCTGCAGAAAACACCTTTTAGGTGTTTCTAGGGATGTATCCCCCTCTTTATTTTTATACAGCCTGGTTTAATTTCATATGCAGAGGCACTGTGTTTGCATCATTGGGGATACCAGCATGTGACTCAAGATAAGACTTAGCTTACTACAAACCACTACCACTCTTCCAACCACTTGCATGGCTTTGCAGAACCAGAACTTGACACTTTTAATCCCAGTCTTCTAGGGACCACACTGTTTTACAAGAGAGATGCTTGAAAAAGCAGACTCCAGCTGGGGCTATCATTCTCACACAAACTGTTCACAAGAATTGATTTGTTTTACACTCCCAGGAAGGGCATCTTGGTGTACCAAAGCAATGCTTCTACAAAAGCATTTACATGCTGCAATGAACAAATGAGATGCTGCTATTCCATATGAAACATTGTGGAATACCTAGAACATTGTGTACTCCAACAATAATGGGGATTTAATCTTTGCACCTCTCTGTATTAATGTACACTGTGATCCTGGGTTAGGATACTTTGATTTTTCGACTTTTTATTTTTTCTATACAGGTTCTGCTCCAGAAGTTTTATTCCTTCCCAACCCTCCTTCAAACACACAAGAGTAACAGTATTCAGGATGCAATACTTCTCTGAATTTCATGGTGTTCCCATACAGCTTGTGTTGAGAAAACACAGAGGACTAACTCAGAAACACTGAATTTGCTGTAGCAGAGGCCCACGGTATGATTCCCTGTACTCCACTTAGGTATAATTACATCAAGGCAACCCAAGGCAAATGACTGAGCAACAGCTCCTTCTCTTCAGAGGAGTCTCACCCACATTCACACCTTCTTGTATAACCCCCCTTCACCTTTCCAGTGTGAGAAATACTCTTGGTTCAGCCAGTGGGGGTTCTATGTGTGTGCAGAGAGGACTCAAAAATGGCAAGACAGAAGAGAGGGAGGGAGCCATGCTGCTGTGACTAGGTCCTCAGTTACAGCACACTAACCAGCTTAAGTACAGGTGCCTTACAATGCAATGAACTCTCTGTTTTCTCATGCTCTAGTTAAAATACAACAACCCCACAAAGCGTCATCTCCTTGCTATCATTCCCTCCATTATAACAACGATTTATCCCAGCCAGTATTAACATCACTTTGTCTGTCATATTTATGACTACCATATTTATGGCTAGAGCAACATCTCTTTGTGAAGAAAGGACAGTATTTAAATCATCCTCTCTTTTCAGGAGGTTGATCTGATTTAGCAATACTTTCTTTTTCACCATACCCAAGTAATCTCTAGGCAAACCACTGACATAAACAGGTTGCTATATCATTTTACTTCTCCTTTCTAATTATTCAGGTTTGCTTTAAACAGTCTCTTGTACTTCTGCATCCCTGCTGCTGCTCATCTCTTCTAGACCCACTCCCTCTTCCACCGTATCATTCTGTCCTTGAGTAGGTCAAACCCTTAGCAACAGAAAGCAAATTGGTATGCAGTCTGAAAGAAGCGGAGTAGCACTTTTTCTAACAGCACACTATTCATATGAAAAGTCTGTATTAGTGACAAGGGAATTTATAAAAAACAACCAAAAAGACAGAGAAAAAATCAAGAATTGCCATACCAATCAGACCTGTTGTCCTCCTGGTCCAGTATCCTTTCTCTGACAGCACTCAGTACCCACTTCAGAGGAAGGTGCAAGAAACCTTGTAATTATAGAATAACCTGATTAATACAGGAAGTTTCGTCCTAGCCCTAGGCAGTCAGCAGCTGACTCACCCGCTTGTCTGAAACATAAGATTTTATATCTGCTCTAATTTTCTTTTAATCCTGTGTAATTTAATAGTGAAAGTCTCATTACAAATGTACTTTGCAAACGTACATTTGAATCCTATGAAGCATTTTACGCGTTACCGTAACCTGTAGCTGAGAGTTCTATTTGCTAATTATATAGGTTGTACTATTTTTATCACTGTTAAACTGCCTGCCATTCAATCTCATTGGATGTCCCTTTTAGGGACTCGGGAATAAGTGGGCCAGAGAGTGCGATTCCACCGCCTTTTTTCCTTTGGCATCTCACCTGGGAGTGGGGATGCCTGAGGAGGCGTGCAGCAGTGAGCCCTTGGCTGGAGGCACTAAAGCGATGCAGGGGCTGCCTCTGCTCGCAGCCCTCGCCGGAATGAAAGGCACCCTGCACAAACCACAGGTGCTCTTGTGGACGGAGCGGCAGCAGCCGTGCTGCTCAGATTTTTGTGAATACCACAGAAATCCCGTGTGAATCCAGGCAACATTGTTTCTGTACTCAGAGATGAAGGAATGCAATGTGCTCAATAAAGTGCTATATAACGTGATACCTACAGAGCAGAAGGTGGCTCCTGTGACTTCAAACTTTCATTACGACCTTATGCACTATGGTGGTTTTAAGGTAAAATAACAGCAGCCATTTCAAAACCCCAGAAGATGAACAACACAGTAAAAACAATCAAGGCTTTCACTGTATTTTACTTACATCCTTTGATGGTTATCAGAACCTTCCAACAGAGCAAACTCCTACAGAACACATGTAGAAGAAGGTTGGGTTAGGCTAGACATAACAGAAGAAAATAATAATTAAATAAATGCTGAATGGTCTGATCATCATCTGTGCTTATTTATTTTGAAGTAAACTGATGAGCAGGCTGTGAGCGTCAGCTTTGCATCTGGTACAAATTAGTGGTCCTTAATAAGCAGAATGCTTGACTGATATGCCATTAATATTATCAATGATTGTGTTGTGTCATTGCTGGCCAGTTGTGAGAATTGGGCGTACAAGGAGGAGCACACAGGCCAGACAGGATGCATGCAACAGGCACAAGGGTGCACTTTCAGAAAACACAACTGAGGTCCCTCTTCTAAGCACTGCAGGCACTGAAAGAATAAGATGAAGATTACTAAAGAAAATTTAGGTAAGTGTTTGAGTATACAAGAATGCCATGACTTTGTGTCGCAAAGAAATATTGTACCATGCACGCTTTGACAATTTAGGATGTTGTGACCTACACAAGTTATCAAAGAACATAAACATGTTACCTCTATTTCCGGTAGAGGGCAAAAGCTGACATTTAAAAATTTCATGTTTCAGGAATAGCATAGCTACTAAGTCAAAAAAAGAAAACCTAAATTTAATGATTTCACAAGCCAAAAATCACGGAGCTGATATGTGAGATAACATACCTGTCTTGGGGTGATGTTATGATACTTGTATTCCCTATCGTTTGCATATGTGCTTAGAAATGTGGTCCTGTAGCTTTAAGTGCATCCAGCAGCCGGGAGAAACTGCCGGGCNTTTTTTTTCCCTCTTTCTCCCTTTCCCCTTCCCCTTGTGCTTTGCAGGGCACCCTGCGTGTGTTATTAAATAAACAGTTGGTTTTTTTTTCCACTTTCATCCAAGAGCTTCTGTTGTGGTGGGGGAGGGGGTGTCAGAGGCCTTTGCTGGGGGAGGCTTTTTATTCAGAGTGCTTCCCACCTGGAAAATTTGTCTATAACCTGGGACAAAACCTTAGAGAAAAGAATTAAGCTTGCCAGACACACCTGGAAGAAGTCTAGAATAAATTTTTGTTACTAAATACAAAAGCACTATAAAAAACAAGACACTCAAGATATCAAAATGTGATGTAACACAGAATCATAGAATCATTTAGGCTGGAAAAGAACTCCAAGTCCAACCTTTGACCAATTACCACCTTGTCAGTTAGACCATAGCACTAAGTGAAATGTACAGTCATTTCTTGAACACCTCCAGGGATGGTGACTCCACCTGGGCAGTCTGTTTCAATGTTTAACATCCCTTTCCATGAAGAAATTCTTCCTGATATCTAACCTGAACCTCTCTTAGTGCAGCTTGAGGCTATGTCCTCTTGTTCTGTCAACAGTTGCTTGGGAGAAGAGGCTGACCCTCATCTTGCTATAGCTTTCCTTCTGGTTGCTGAGAAGAGCAGGAATGTCAGTCACCCCGCAGTCTCATTTTCTCACAGCTGAAGAACCGCAGCCCCCTCAGCAGTTCCTCATATGATTCACTCTGTAGACCTGCTACCCTTCTCTGGACACACTCCAGCACCTCAATGTCTTTCCTGAGGAGCCCCAAAGTGAATGCAGGATTTGACGTGTGGCCTCACCAGTGCCGAGTGCAGGGGGACAGTCAAGTCCTGGTCCTGTTGGTTACACTATTTTTGATACAAGCCAGGATGCTGTTGGCCTTCTTGGCCACCTGGGCACACACTGGCTCATGTTCAGCCTACTGTCAACCAGCACCTTCACACCCTTTTCTGCCAGCCTGCTTTCCAACCACTCTCCCTAAGCCTGTAGTGCTGCATGGGGCTGTTGTGACTGAAGTGCAGGCACTGGCAACTTGGACTTGTTCAGCTGTCCCTGTCTGACTGTTGAGGAGTCACTCTGTCACATTCACACCACCTAAGCAGGGGCCAAGGCCCCGTCACAGCTACACACCCCACACTCACAGTCAGACCAGGTTTTCTTGCCAGCTCCACCCCAAGTTTGCCTAGCAGTCTCACAAGTCTCACTGAGAATAATTAAATCATGGTGAAATAACAAAGTAACAGCTCGAGCTGGATGCCTCTGAGGAGGGACTCTGAAAAAAGGAAACCTGGCCTTTTATACCCTTACAGTCTGAGCACAGTCAAGTCCGGGATCCTCGGCTCCTGTTGTGCCTCTGAGTGTCCTGTCACCTGGCTGGGCCTCGGGTCCCCGTGCCCTTTGCTGTGCAGAGGGCTGGCAGTCTGTGGCCTCTTGCCTGCAGCGCTGGCTCCTGCCTGACAGAGCTCAGCCTGCAGCTCCACCTGCACTGAGTGTATTTCTCAACAGAACTTCACACTGCTGGCCTCAGCCCATTGATCCAGCCTGTCCAGATCCCTCTGCAGAGATTTCCAACCCTCCAGCAGATCAACACTCCCACCCCACTTAGTGTCCACTGTGAACGTACTGTGGGTGGCCTCAATCCCCTCACCCTGATCATCAGTAGATATTAAACAGGACTGGCCCCAGTACAGAGCTCTGAGGAACCCCACTCGTGACTGGCCTCCAACTGGATGTGATACCATCCACTGCCATCCTCTGGGCTCAGCCAGCCAGCCAGTTTTTAATCCAGTCGAGAGTGCACCTGTCCAAGATGCGGACCGCCAGCTCCTCCATGAGAATGCCATGGGAGACAGTATCAAAGACTTTGCTGAAGTCCAAGTAGCCTACATCCTCAGAATTTCCTTCATCAACTAGGCAGCTCACCTGGTCATTTCAACTGCAGTAGCAACCATGTCATATTAACACAAATAAGATTCAGAAAGACTTCTGACAAGTAGCTCTCTCCCAGTTCTGCTGTGCACTCTGGAGACTGGCCTGGGGTCTCAAGCCAAGCAGTAATAACGCTGCAGGCATTGATCTCTGGGTGTGCTTCCTTTAATTTCTTGCCTGGGACCCCAAGTGTTTGCTCAGTTTGTTCCAGACTGGAGCACAGAAGCAAGCTAATATGGACAAAGTACAGATGGCCAGGGTCCTTGGAGTGAAATAGGAAGCTAACCAAAGTGGAAACACAAACAGACCTCATCATCCTCTCCCAGGCAATCGCAAGAGTAAGTAAACACAACCGATAAAAACAATAAAGCAAAATAAAGTAAACAATCAATAGCACTTCTTGGAAACAAGGATATGGCAACACGCTGACCTGACAGACTCTATCATGAGAGTCTCATAACTAACTACACCAGTGGAACCAGTGTTGCTTCAAGTCCACGTGAGAAGGGCTACATTTTCTTTCAGCTAATCTTATTTCACATTCTCTGGCCTTTATTTGAGTGACAGAAACCAGATCCATGAAAACCCCAAAGTACCTTACTCCTTGTGAATTAAACAGCAATAGGAATCAAAAAGGTATGACTTTTGAAGGCAGCAAATTTCAACTTTCACCTTAAAGTGCAGTTGCAGGGCAGCTTAAGCCAAGACAACTCTGTTGCAACCCTGTTCTCAAATCAGTCAGATATTTCAGTATGGCAGCAATGCTGCTCATCCCCTGGCTCAGACCTCGTGGTCTGAGCAGGAGGCTGGACAGGATGACCTTCAGAGGATTGTTCCATACTAAACTATTCTGCAACTTCATCAGGCCATGCAAAGGACTGGCTCAGAGCAAGATTCACATAAAATTCATGGCTTTCTCCATAAGATTGACTTTTTATTAGCTGTTGCCCTAATATTTCCTTCTATCAATTTCCCTCCAGGTCTGACAAGCAGCAAGATTTCCACAAGGGAAAGGACAAAAATATACAGGTCCAAAAATCAGTACGATCATAGCAGTGGCAAAAATAAGGAGCTAAAATTGCCATAAGGCTAAACCTTTTGTATACAAAATCAGCCAAAACCTTCTGCTCTACATATTATCTCCCTAAAATGCTACATTCACACCAAAGCAATTTTTAATAAGTGTCATGCTTTTATTCAAATTAACATTACAGAATTTCTCAAAATCATATACTACACCGCATATATAATAAATGCAAATAAAACATTTAGGCCTTTTAAGTGGTTAAATATAACATATTCAAATTATTTCATATTAGAAGTCCAGTTTAATATAGCTTGTGCAGTGCAGAAACATGCTGGAAGAATACTAGATGATTGTAATCTTCCCATACTGAAATATATTACTTATCTCATAATGCTGTTTCAAGTAAAAGTGGCAAGTTAAAAGGGAACGGGTGAAGTTCTGAAACTTTAATTTACCATGGCCTTAACTTAAGAAAAAATACTTTAGAGGTTTGAAAAATGACCCTGGTTGTGCCATCTGTACAGAAGAGATAATGAATTGATAGCAACATCTGAAAATATTTTGATAAGAGATTCTTCTCACACTTTTACAAAAGCACTGCCTGGCGATGGAAGCTGCCTCTGATTAGCTGATGTCATAAGGGCTTTCAGAGATTTGAAAGAAATCAAATTTGCTTCAGCAGAAAGAATAAACATCTCATCCCTTACATGCCTTAAAGCATTTGCACCAACACTATATAATTACATTTCATTCCACCAGAAGATTCTCCTGGATTCTCTGTTCTTTCCACAATTTCAAAATTACAATATGCCTGCTTGCAGTTGAATGGATATGTGCATATGGCACAAAGTAAATTATTTAACTAAAAAGAAGTTAATGTTGCTATGAATTATGTTACTTCCTTGTACAGAACCCATGCACACATTTCATTGTGATAATACCTGGTTTATACATCTTTAATCAAAACCAAGCAAAGTATTTAAATTGCTTTTTCTCCTTCAGTGTGATGCAATTTGTTAATCTGCATGGCTATAAAAAGCCTTAGAGACAATAAGAAATGTTATCTTGCTGATCTCTCTCCTGTCTTTGTTGGCATAACTGTCAACAACCATCTCACTATATCATTCCTAAAATCTAGGTGTGAAAAATGAAGGAAAGAAAATTAAATTCTGTTTTTATTTATGTAGTCCCACGTAGTATTTGCAAAAGCAGTTGTTTTGAGAGCCAGAGAGAGCTTCTCTGCCAAATAACAGTCACTGTAAGGACAGATACTATATATACCTCCACAGAGGAATTGCTGGCAAGTCACTGCTTCTGTTTAGTCTTTGGTCATTCTTCTAAAACCAAGATATATGTCATGGAACTAACCAGTCACATCACATTAGCTGGGCTGATGTTCCCTAGTCATGGTAGATGGCTGGTGATTAGGGGCAGCAGAGTGTGGTTCCAAATGGTTTCCTGGCTTCATTCTGTTTCCAAAAGTTCTGGCCTTTAATGCATTTCTGGGGAGTGTCATTTCATATAGGAGGCACTACTACTCTGGAAGCACATCTGTGCACATGCTACAGCCAATGCTGCTGCTTTAAAACTTTTGATATGGGGATGTGTACAATAAATCACGCAATGTATGGGTATGTAGCAGTGTTCAACTTGCACCTGAAACTGCTCAGAGATTCTGGTGGGTTGGAAAACATCAAAGGCTTCTACAGATCAGTTTCTTCACAGGCCTCATTCTCTTTACCCCTTACAGCAGCCTATTTTTTCCCATATAGTCTAACTATCCACATGCAGAGACAACGGAAAAAAGACCAGAACTCAAAAGAGAATGGAAAATAAGTACCTTGTAAGAGAATGGGAAAAAAAACCCAAAACAACCACACCAACAACAAAACAACCACAGGCCTCATATTATTTAAGGTATACTTTGGCACTACTCCCTGTTACGGTTTTTTTTCCTAGATGCAGTTTTCTCAATTTAAGAGAGGGATGTGGTAATTTAAGGTACTAAAAGGCATTCCAAAAAATAAACAAAATAATCATTAGCTACTGAGGGTTAGTAAAGAATCCCAAATTGCTAGCTTAATGAGAATTGAAGCACTGTATTTTGTAAGCCACAGCTGTTGACAGCTACACAACAAGTGCAGCATCCCATTATGTGACCAGTGAGAAAAGAGGAGGAATCAAACGTAGCACCTGTGCTCAGAATCAGGATATTAATTCTTCAAATGGATCTCATTCACACAGAGAACATACCAACAGTCTGCAGAAAATAAGGACGAGACATGCAGGTCCCTTCACAAACTTGAGCAACAGAAACAACAGTTTCACATCTGCACAGTACTTTGGAGGCTCACCTATGCTTCTTGACAAGCCTAATTAACTCAGGCAGAAAACCTATGCTAATATAGTTATATTGTGCCTGGCATTCACGTTCACATTGTCCATCTTTCAGACATCCAAAGCATGACAAATACTTGTTGAAGCAAGAAAACAACAATTCAAAGTCAGCTTCTGAGCCCTCATTAACCCATAAAATTTGTTCCAATTTGGACAGGTCTGAAATTGCTCTAAATCTTGAAAGCCTGCAGGTCACCAGACTGCTACAAATCTTGTTTTGGCTCCAAAAGCAAGTGTCTCCTAGGAAGCCAAGGCACACTCCGTGGACAAAAGGGTTAGGAAGGCAAAGCACAGTAAGAGGGATCTTCATTCTTATGTTGTACAATTCTTTTTTTGCAGGTAAAGGATCTCGAGAGAATTTAAGAACTTTTAACACACAATTAAAAATAAGTTTGATCCTTCTACTCTGTGTTAAAAGAATTCTACTTCTCATCCATTACTTTTTCAAGTACCTGAAAGTTTCTAAAAAGGTTGATAAAGAAAAAAATTAAATAATAATTTAAAAAAAAACCAGCAAACCTTCCACAAGAACAGAATCAAAATATTAACCTTAAAAATGAAATGTAAGCTAAAGGAATGAATGGCGGGCAGCCAATGGTTCTGCTAACTCACTACCATCACCCCTTTTTAGTGAAGAAGTTCCAAAGCCATCTAAGAGTACATTTGCTAGAACAGCAAACTGTATTTTATCCAAGATACTTCAGTGGTTTTAAAGAATAATTATGCACAGTTTTCAATGGGAAAAGAAAAGCCAAGTATGTTTACAATTGTATCATACACATTGACATTTATTTTTCAATCTAGAGCTAAAAAACTATGGGAAAGCTAAGAAATAGGATATTTACTATACAGGATCAAAATATACATTTTCTTACCAGTATAATAAACACATTAGACAAACCAAAAGACCTCACATGGCAGAGATGGAGGAGAGTTGGAAGCCTCAGTCAGAATTGACCTTCTGCCTCATTCTTTAAACAAAGCATTTTTATTTTTTATTTATTTTTTGTAAATGACCTTACTTGTAATTCTTCAAATAATTACAGGTCCTTATATTATCAGCATTCTCTTGAGCAAATTAAATAACCAAGTACCAAAGCAAAGTGCAGTAAAGTACAGTCTGAGCTATCCCTGTGCCATAAATCAAACCAGCGAACATTAATGGTATAAGAAGCAGGCACTAGGATTCCAATAGGATTCAGTTGAGAGCAGGGCTGCAGTGCTGTGCCACCCATGCACAGCTCACTCTGCCCACTTACCTGATGAAGTAGTCTCTTCCATCTCTGTTTGCCGTCATCTCCCATCCATAAGGTGTCCCCTGGTTCAAGCTCCAGGTCCCTGAAGGGTGAGGCCAGCCTGAAGACTTATTCCTGTGGCTGCAATTTTGGGAAAAGTGGAGGGGAAGAGACAGAAAAAAAATAGTTATTTCTCTCTTGTACTTCATATGATTCACTTGACATCCAAATCTTTCATAGTTGTGAAATACAGAATCAAAACCCAGGCAAGGGAACAGAGATCTATTTACATGTATAATATTCTTTAAGTTAGTAGAAGACACACTGTCATTTCTAACAGTCTGAGTTCAACCCTTTGGTTGGTGAATTTGCCATTATCCATCAGTCCCACATACACAATACTAATTTCCAGTAGTTTTTAATAAAAGGGATGGGAAGCATTTTCATTCATCACCATTCCTTGTTCAAATGCCAGCTCTCAGTACAAATTTAGCAATAAAAAAATAAATAAAAAAAATCCATCAAACCAAACCACCCACTTCATCACTGCAGATCACACACATGGTACAACACCTGGCACGATAAAGAGCATCACTAGTCTCACCAGTAGGAAACAATTTTTTGTTTCTTGTGCTGGAATGAAGGACGGCCATGACACTCTGCATAAAAAGCTAAATTGACTGAATATGTAAATGTTCCTGCACTTGATCATTATCCATTAAGCTTTTCCACCAAATAACCTTTAAAAGGCTGCAGAATCTCTGAGCCCACACACTCTTCTATCCCGCTGCTCCAGCACTCTGTTAGTATTCCCACTCCCAAAAAACGGCCTAGCAGCACTCCCAAGTGACAGTGTTTCCCCACTAGATCTGAAATATTTTGTGAGGTGCTTTCTACTGACTCCATACAAACAAACAAACAAACAAACAACAAAAACCAAACAAAAAAAAAAAAAAGATTCAGCTAGCAAGAATCCCCCATAGTTTCCCATAGGAAGCTCAACATTTGCACTGATGCTTTTTCCCTCCCCTGCAGGGACTAAGCTATATGTTACCACACATTTCCACTTTCTCCTGTGGGATTTAAGAGGTTCCAAAGACAACAAACAGGTCTTTTAGCAAAACTAATCAAGTCATTAATATCTATGTACAATCTGAAAAAGTAAAAGGGCAGGAAGAGGAGGCAGGGCAGCCAAAAAACTAAAGACCAGCTAAGGGCATGTGACAGACAGGCAAATAGGAATGAGCACACAATATTGAATACAATCTGAAATTTTGAGATGCAAACCAAATCTGAAATTATGATGTGAAAACCAAAACCACACAAAATAAGAGCATGTTTGACTTAGTTGTCTTCATCTCTGTCTTTTCTCCACCCATCAAATATATTACAGGGTAGTTTTATGTGCTGGATTTATTTAAATTCAAATCATAGCAAGGAATTTGCTGCCTCTTGCCACAGACAGAGACATAGGAACTTCTTTCCTTTAGAGAAACAGCACAATGTAACCTGACACAATCTCCTGAAGGAACAGAATTGGTCTCCACAGACAACTCAACAATTCATTGTAAATTGCTAAATTCAACCAAGTTGTACATAGTTAATCTCTCCCAAAGGAGAAATGTATCATTAAAAACAAACTAGCTGCTTTGCCCTCCCCCTTTATTTCCCAGATTAATCACAACTGAGAAAAAATATGGTGCTTCAAAATATAATTTACATGTAAAGTAGAGCATTACAATAGAGTGCTAGGTATCATTTGGTTTACCAATTACGTTAAGTACTCTATCTTCAAGGAGTAGAAAAACACTTCTGTTAGCATTTTCACTGTTATTTGCCATAAGGCATGGCTTAAGTCTAATATTGGACATGCTAGAACTCTTAAAAAAATTACAGTTCTTCAGGGTTAATCAACACATAAACATCAGATATGCTACATTACCCCAGATACATGCAACTAATCCATTTCTGATCCAAGGAATTGATTTAAAAAGTCATACAATTTAAAAATCAAAAATACTTTCAACACTCCCTTCTGCAGTTTCTTGTTAAGCTGAGAGTAAACACCCCTTTTTCTCCATATGCTTGAGGGATAAAAGGTGGCCCCTTCTTTTAGACAGGAGCCATTCTACAATGTGAAAATGTCGGCTTAACTACATCTGCAGGCTTCAATTACACTTTAGAGTATTTGGAATCCTAACCACTGCAGTTAACTAAATACAGTAGAACGTAACCTTTCTTATCAAGCCTATATAAATGGATACGTATCCATTTAACACTTTTTGGTTTAATTAGATGTGTGTTTCACAAACTCTGTGCTATAGTTTCACCATCTGTTAAATGGATACAGCGACATTTAAATTTCCAAGTAAAGCACACCAAACTTCTATTATCAGATAATTTGTAGGAGCACAGGACAGTGATGATGATGATCAATATTATAACTCTCTGCATTCAAATTAAGGGCTCATCTTTGTGTGGATTATAGCATTAGTGGGTTTTAAGGTAAATCTAATTCCCTTGAAAGCTTTCTTTGAGCCCTTAAAACATTAATGGTGTCAGAACTATATCATATATGATGGGTAATAACTGTCCTACTTAACTATAGATATGTCTACATCTGATCTACTCCTCCAGACTTTCTTATAATCAGTGGGATACAAGTTAGCACTTGAGACACTGTATGCACCCACACCTAATATGTGTGCAAATTCAAAGTGGCTCCACAGGAAAAAATAAATACATAAATTTCTCCTATAGCTATTGTGCAATTCAATAATAAACACTCATATCCTAACAATAAGACAAGGTCTTTACACTCAGAGGTGACTAGGATTCCCAGCTGCCTCTACAGTCTGAAAAAAGGAGCAAGTGAACTGAATTTTTTTTTCTACACCTCCCTTCACTTGTTGAGTATCATTCTGCTTGTCTGCAAGGATTCTGTTCAATGGCCCCTATGAAGGGCAAAAGATGGCAAAGAAGATAAATGCCAGAAGGAATATTAAAGGCTGAAACATGAGATAGTATGTAAAGTCTCGTGCACTGTATCAGTGATATGCTGAGCATAAACCATGCATTAAAAAGAACTGCAAATCTGTAGTACTGGCCAATTCTTTTTTAAAGATCAAAACTAGAACTACATGAGTTTTTAAAGCATACTCTTAAAGCCTAATGTCCATTTACACTTTTAGAAGTGCTCTGATGAAAGCAGAAAGCAACATCATTTCTTCTTTCAAACGTGGAAAAAACAAATGATTACATTGGCTGAAAAATTCAATTAAAAAAAACCCAAAAAACAAGCACCTACAGAGTCAGCCAATAAGTATGTAATATTGTCCCAAACATATTTTTTTAACCAGCAACTGGAGATTCCTCTCAATAGGTCTTTGCTATAAAAATCTTGACAGACTTTTTAACCATGCTTCCTCTATCGCCCAAGACTGTAAATTTTGTTATAAATGTTGTGCTTCCCTGAACTAGTGGAAATTAAACTCTCAGGCTGTAATTTTAAAACAGCGTAAACTGACACAAAAGCACAATTTCATTCTCCCAGCATCAGACAGTCCTGTTTCACAGTCGCTCCTGTGCCAATGAAAGTAAACTGGTTCACCTTAAAATTAGCAGCTATTTTTTTCCATTCAGATTCATCTCTGCTTACTCCATGGCCTCACAGATGGCCACATGGCAGCAAAAATGAATGGTGAAATAAAAACTGCCTTCTTCTGATAGTCCTTAGGAAAAGACAAGACAGAAAGCCCTCAATTAAAATTGAATGTCCCAACTGTATTTAGCACACTTAATGTCTAATGGGGCACAGCACTCAGTACACAGGATTAGTGTTCCTACCCACGCAAAAGATGGACATCATGTTTACGTTCACCCTCTGGGAACAAGGAACACCATTCCTTAGGAATGATACTGCACATGGAGTTGGGAGTCTGTCCTATCTCTAGTGTAACCTTTCCTGCTTTGCCCAGGAATCCCAGATTGCACTCTGCAATTAAAATGGTAATAAAAAGTAGTAGCAACCCTTAAAACCTCCAGTACTCTTTTATTTTTTTCTCCCTATAATTTAAAGAAGGCAGAAACCTGGTTAGTCTTGGCTAGTTACCTTCATTCCTGCTTCTTGCATTCCTCTACTGGGTGGGAAGGAGAAGAATTTTATTTATGTACTTGTTTTTCAGTAGGTCTCACTTCATGATTATCATTTTTCCTGACTGGCACTATTATAAAACAAGGTATCTATCTGCATTCTCATAGCTGCCTGCCACTTTCTGTTTGATGCCCTCTCTCACTTGCAGTGGTGGACAATGTCTCCCTTTTTACCCTCACCATGCCACTTGCAATTCAGTAGATGTCTAACATTTCCCACCACCACATCTAACAATCTCCACTGCAGGTTAAAGAGTCCTGGCCTATACAGCTATTTATTATAAAAGGTTTTCACAGCCTTGATCATTCTCACTGGCTTTCTCTGAAATCCCTCCAGTTCTGTCCCTCTGTTGAGACAGGAGTTTGGGCATTCACTCAGGTTACAATTTATAGTGATGGGCTGCCTCTTTGGCAGAAATACAGAAGATACCTCAAGATGTAGTTGAACACCATCTCTGGGTCTGGGGTCTTAGTGAGGGAGGTTCACCTCTATTCTAAAGAACGACCTCTGAATTAGCAAGCTTTCTACACCTATTGACTAGCTCTCCATTAGGCATAATTTGGAGCTTTATATACACCAAAATTTGAATTTCAAGCACACAAATCTGGAGGTGAATTCTGTATATTCTCAGAACAACCCCTTGCAACAAATAGTGAGCCCTTATTTTTAAACTGATGTATAATGTAAGAAAACAATTTTTATCATTTTATTACTTATTGCCCATTCTGTAGCCCCTTCCAAAACACCCAGAAGCACCAAAACAAGTGTAAACAATTTCCAAGCTCCAAGCTCTCATTAAAGTGAGAAATTTTACACTACATCTATCAAGTTGACTCATTTACTATAAAATCTAGATGCCATCTATCAACTTGTTATCATTTGCTTCTGTGATCTGATGTCTAGGGTCACTAGAAAACTTTTCCAGTTGGGGCATGTCTTCCAAAATGTTCCCACCAAAGCAGCTCCCCTTGAAAACCACCCCCCAATGCAACCACTAAAAAAGCCTTAGCTTTCTTTTCCTATGCCTTATTTTCTCCCCGTGTTGCTTTTAGTTAATGAATACCTTTTATCTCACAGGTTATCAAAAACTGAAATTATCCACAGAGTTTCTAACAAAAACCTTCATAATTGTGTAAAACCTCTGTATGTGGAACCGTATGGAGCCCTGATTTTCCTAAATATAAATAATTTGAAATATTAATATTGCATGCATGATTTCTCTTTAGCTATTAAAAACTTTTTAAGCATCTACCTTGGATTTCCTCTTTTGGATTAAAATAGTGGAAGAATTATGTTATAATTTTCTTTTATAGCAACTCTTTGAACTACTGCAACTGTGGTGGATGGCTAAAGCTACAGAATGTTGATTATGGGGATTCACATTATAATGCCATGTTTACCATTTGGATATTTAATGTCTCAGAATCATCTTGTTTAACATCTTCATGTTTCTCACAGTACTTCCTCATACAGAGGAATTATTTTACTCCTGAAAGCAGAGGCATCAGTGACTCACACGAGGCCGACCATCCAACACCAGCAACTCAGCACTGAGAATGAACTAAGTGTTGATACACTGGCTTTCCTTTATGTTGCCACGTGGAGAAAAAAACTTCTGAATTTTGAGTCTTGCCATGTAGCCTGTCTTCATTTCAACTCTCCACTGGTACAAAAGCCAGTTCTCTGCTTCCCACATGACAATACATAAGTTAGCCCCTCTCCCACCCATCACAAAAGAAAGACATCCTGAACAAAAGCCCCATTGTTGCTTACGAAGGACACAGGGCTCCACAGCACAGAGTCTATTCCAGCCACAACAATCCCAAGGAGGTGCTGAGAGGAACTCCAGAGATAAAACATTTTGTATTATTCGTTTTTAAAAGTAAGAACACCACACCTGAAGTATTTGCAGGGTATGTCTATCTGGGAATAGGAAACATTATTGTGACACAAGTGGAGTTCAGTAACAATCTCTCTATGATATTTAATCTTCCATTGCCTCAGGAATAAAACCCTCCTTTCTCAATCCAGTTCTCACCCTCTCCTGTCCCAGAAGATTACTGCAATAACTTTACCTCCATCCTACCAATTTAACTTGAAAAAAATGAGAAATGAAATTTTTAAAGAATCTGTAGGAATACTATCAAGATCAATCATCATACCCTGCTATTGAAACTCTCCTGAGGGGCACACAGACATGATGGACAATAATTTCCAGACACAAGATCAAGGACAGTAAAAGATTTCTTGTCCCTGCAGAGATGAGTGCCATAAACCCCCAGAGAAGTAGTCCCACCAGAAATACAAAAGCAAATAAACTGCCCCAGACACACTCTGCTGAACTAAAAAACTTAATTCATACTGGGTCTCCTATGACTAAATCATGTAAGTACAGAAGGGAACCCTAATGACTTCAGAGATCCTTCATCCTCTACAACCCACATGCATTCAAATCTTTTGACGGGTAAGAAAGCCAAAGGGTTTTAGTCCTCATCCAACTGTGTGCTATTTTTTAACTTGGGTGTGAGTTAAAAGAAATTTGATGAGTATCATCCCACAAATGAGTTTAGGGTTTTAAACTTGCAATTAATCAAACATTAAAGGTAGAATCATTGTCCAAGCCTGTTTTTCTTATTTGATCATAAGAACAAAATGCTAGAAAAATATTTTTACCCTTTCACACCTGTCCATCTCAATAATTTTACAACAGACCCATGCTCTGGACAAAGGTAGAATAATGTTACTGTACTCTTTAGGCTTGTCTGAAATTTTCTCCCTGCATCATGCATTATCAGACAAATGCAAATGCTATTCAGAAAATAAAGGCATTCTCCTTTCTTGTAGTTTGTATTAGTTTTTTCTATTTTTCTAGTAAGGTCTATGAATAAAGCCAGGCTGCCTTGCACCAGTTATTCAGAAATTGTCTCCAGCTCAAAGTTTTTCTTTCTTAGGCATTAACTATTCCCCAAACTCTAGTTGAAGCAAAAAAAATTCCAAACTTTTTTTCTGCTGGCTCCACCTTCTACCACAGATGCTATGATTTATTCACAATTTCAGCAAGTACCACCCATTCTTACTCCAGACAACAATGCTAGGGCTTCACCCAACCTTTAAATCCTTTGGTGGAGTAGAGAAAACTTCAAGTACAACCCAAGAGGTCATACTGAACTCCTCTACGGCAATTCACAATTGTAGAGGAGGTACATTTCTAGAAAACCCTGTCAGATGGTTTTTGTCACAGATTTCATTAGCTTCAATCTCCTCAGTTCCTAAAACAATTTTCTCAAAGGCAGCCTATGCCTGGGTTGAGAACAGATGACACTCCCAGGAATTCCTCCTCCAGAAGTCCTTGATCCTGCTGCCAGTCATGAGACAGCAAGGGTCCATGCTGTGTAGCTGATCTGAAAGGTCAGGGATCCCTTTTACCAGAGATTCCACAGCTGCCATGAGGAACATTCTGCTATAGCTCTCCTGCCACACAAGCAGGGAATACAGCAGCAGGTGCCCATCACTACATCAGGGGGAAAAAACAGGGCAGTTTCACATGGCCAGAAAAGTCTATTCATGGACTTTATGAGCCACTCATGGGCTCCAAACACTTCAGCATCGATTCCAGACTCCTGTCTGTATCATAGGCAGGACAGAGTGATGAAAAACAAAACCACAGGCTGTTCAAAATGTGCGCTGTACCCATTACAGAACTCACTACGCAAGGAATGGTTCCTCTCAGTCTGAAACTGCAATATGATGTTTCCTCCAAACAAGGTTTGTTTTAATGATCTCTGAGTAGAACGTTTTTCACCAAATATCTTCCAAAATTGAATTTTTGCTTTTCTCCCTCTTCTCTACCTGATGTGTCCAAAGACCCAAGTACCCAAACAGTGCAGTGAAGAAGTACCTGTGGAATATGTTTTATGCCTTCAGTTAGACAGAAAGATCCTCAGCACTGAATGGTGGCTCCCCAAAGAGCCACTGTTGTCCTCTATGGCCCAGAATTATCACAGGGGCAGGCAGGACTCTGGGACAAGGGATGAAATAAACATTGTGAGGCAACGCTGGTCTGTTCCAGGCACTAACAACCTCCACATGCCTTGGAAAAGGGACAACGTAAAGGTCTTGTCATTCCTAAAGGTACCTTGCCTGCCCCTGAATGCTTCCTTACTTGTCCCTGATTCCACACAGAGTTTTAAACTCTTATCACTGATATAGCTGTTTCCTGTACTGTCCTGTTCAACGTAAGCTGAGTTTTTCCTTTTTGCAAAAAATGTGCATGCATTCTGATTCTCTACAATCACTGCTGTCCAGTTAATGCACTTTCATGTCTGTTGTTTGTTTTATTCTGCACTCATTGGTTGGTTTTGTGGGCTTTTTTAAATATCTGATACAGGTCCCATTTTTCATTTCCCTGTCTCTTCTCCCTCTATGCTTTACATCCATTATTATTAAAGATGTGCCCCATTTCATAGAAAACAAAAGTCTCCATCATATTTTCTTTTAGACTGCCAGGACTTCTCATTTAAGGCACACTGACCCCATTAGAAATCCAAGTCCTGAAAGAATTGCTTTCACCTTCAGAGTTTTGTATTGCTAAAGCCAGAAAGTACCCAAAGCAGCAAGAAATGGTTGGGACTTGGATGACTGTGAAAGGCTCTTTGACATCCTGTTCTATAGGATGCTTCAGCTTCATGCTGATGTGCACTAGAAAGTGAAAGTCTCTAAAAGCTGATGTGTGAGAGACTCTGTTCTCTGTTTTAATGGGGATTTTGACCTGAGACTTTCTCAGGACTACTCAGTATTTCTGGAGCAAAAAAAAGTCCAATAAAAAACTAATGAAAGTATATGAAGCATATTTTTCTCTTTCTTATTTAGTAAATAGATTATTGCTATTTCTCACTAAATCTTCTGAAAAATCTTTTTTTTTTCTCTCTCACCCTAATACATGCTGGAAAATCTTACCATATGACATGCAGCATACCCCTAGACCAGGCACCAAATTAATTTTTCATAAAATGCAATACATTACAAAATCACAATTATTATCAGATGCTGAATTTTATCCCACATATGATTTTTATGGGTTTTTTCTTGCTTTTAAGTGTTGTTACTTCTGCTCTCAATTAATATTTCTCCTCTTACCAGCTTTGCAGTAACATGCAGCCATGCCTCACCATTAAGTTTCAGTGAGAAGTTCGGGAATTTTGCCATTTCTGCCTTACGGAAAGAAAGTCCCATAAAGCCTCTGATAGCAATGCAGTCTAGCTCTTTTGTTACTAATAATAAGAGTTTATGGTAGTAATGCTGTACACAATGCTGTAAAGCTGCATCATATTTTCAATAAAAGTAACAGTACAGCATATAATTTCTTACCACCTTTTACACAACTGTCCATTTTATGCCATAAAAATTTAAGGTGTATATAGTTATTGAAATTCAATTATGCACACTGCATTTGGAAAAGCAAAAGGAAATCTCATTTTTATGCATAGTAAATTATGCATTTTTTTCAATACCTTGATATGAATACAACCTGCCTGCCATGAGACAAATGTACAATCATACAGTAGTAAAGCACTGAAAATTTTTAAGCACTTCTTGCGAGATTATTTCAAGTTCTATAAAGATGTCACCCATGTTTGCTCTACCTTCTAGATTAGAAAAAAAACCAAAACAAAACAAACAAAAACCTTAATATTCCACCTGGCTTTAAACCAAAATTCTCAAAACTGGGAATATATGATGAAATAGCTATCCTGCTATTAAAAGGCTAACCACACCATGCACTTTTCAATACTTCACTCCCAGGCAAAAGTTACAAAAAAACTTCAGAAAAAGACCAGATAAAACCTGTGCTGGGCAATCTGTTTACATTCTCAAAACATATGCAGAAAAGCCGGTGTTTCTACTGCTATCACACTACAAGACTGGGTTTTTTTTGTTCTTTTCTTTGAGTTCCTTCATATTTTCCCATAAAGAAAATTATGATTATATGGCAACATACTGAGACATAATGCAAGTAAAGGACATTTTGTGTAGTAGTCAGACATTTTCACCGCTGGTAAGAAGTCTGCATTCAGACAGGAGGTTATTTAAAGCACTCTAAACATAAATACAAGAAAAATTGAAGCAGTTTCATTCTTAGGAAATCACTAACACTTGGCACATTCTATCACAGAATTATGTCACAAACCAAGGCATGTGTAAAACCTTAACAAATGAGAAAGATTAATTGAGGGATGGGGTGTTAATTTTTCTTCCCTTAGTCATAGTGATTTCACAAAGTGTGACCCAATAAAGTGGAACCAAAGTCTCATGTTTCAAACGTATTTTAGAACATGCATACTTAAGAACCAAGTGCAATATTTAACAAAATGCATCAAAGAATATGAGGTACCTTGAAAAAAAACTAATGTAACTTATTGAAGATTTGAACAGAAGCTGTGAAGATGCAGTCCAAAATTGGAGACAAATGATCTCAAAGCATTTGTCCCTTCAACACATCCCAGGCCATTCCACAGGGGAGCTTAGAACAAGGAGGGCAAAATATCCATCCATAAATGACAGACCCAGTTTCCCATGACAACTGATCTAGACATATGCTCAGAAATTATTTTCAAAATCTTTTCTTCCTGCATTCACTATTGGTTAACATTGATGTAGTGTCCTGAAATTCCAATGAAATTACTGATTTCCAAGCAAGAAGCTAGAAATGTGTAAAGCTGCAAAAGGACTGGAGACAACGGAAGAAATTTCTTGGTTACAAATGAAAAAAACCAGAACCAGGGCAAACTTAAATGTTTGACAAGAACCCCACCTATCCCAGAAAACCACCACAAGGAGCACAAGTAACACTAATCTTCTCTGTCAATTTAGAATCACTTTTTACCCATTATGCAGTCTACAACACACTTGTTGAAGTCACATGGCTGCACAAAATCCTTTTGCTTGCCTTTAAGATTAACAGCAAAGCTTAGCATTTACCTTGAATGTTGTTTCTAGCACCAGCTGCCCCAAAGCACTGGGCCCTCTGCCCATTTTCATGTTCCACAATCAACAGCAAAAGCTCTTGCTGAGCTCTGAGGCAGCAGTGCTCATGCTCCATCAGCAGGCTACCAACTTGCACATGTCACAGAATCACAGGACAGGTCCATTTGGGAGGGACCTCATGAGGCCAGCTCCTCCAATTTCCCGCTCAAAGAATTTCAACATTAAAAAATACAAAAAATAGCTATTACACTGAAAACTAAGCTGCCTGGTGTTACATACTTTAACTCTATAGGCCTATCCCATTAATCATTAAGAATAAGACAAAAAGAGTGAGATTTGCTGATTCTATTCTTTGCTGGTTTTTGATCTATATCCTGTTCTTTCCCTATCAGTGTTTCCTAATCCAGTGATTTTTAAACAGAAAATCTGGAAACAAAAACCCATAACACAGAATGCATGGTTTTTCTTTAATTTGATTTATGACCTGAAAAACACTCTGAAGGCAAGCAGTACTTTAACAGCCAGAAGAGAAAATATAAGTGTGAAATCTTGCTGCATAAAAATCTCCTGAAATACCGAGGCTCCAGTTACCTAAATCCCTAATATCTCATTATATTAAACCATCTAGTTACGTACCTAGGTAAATGGACTCATAAATTTCTTCCAATAACATGTTCTTAGAAATGACACATAGACACACAAAAAAAACCCCCAACCCATAACCTAAATGTTTCATCCTCCAATTTTCCCCAGTCCTTGGTTACACACCGTGGTAGGAGTTTGGGTGCCTATGCTTGCGTACATCCTGGCAAACTACAACTGCATTGCTACTGTGACAGCTACAAGAAAGTCCCCAGAAAAATTCTCTTAGCTTTCTGCAAGTGATAGCTAAGGAAAATGATACAGACAGAAGTACAGCCGGCTGAGCTAACCTACTTACAGCCACTGACAAGCAGCTTCCTAAAGATCTTGCAGCAGAAAATGAAACTTTCCCTGCAGTCAGAAAACTAGAGGGACTTTGGGACTTATACAGGTTTAATACTGCTCTCTGATAGGAAGCTGTAGTGCTTCTGGCTGTTTTCCTACAGTAATATAGATGAATCTGTTTGCAGATTGCAACTGCATGTTCCAATCAAGGAGTGCACCTACACACGTATTTAGATGGAATCCAGCTCTTCGATATTATGCATTCTTTAAATTTGCAGTTCTCAGAGCTTGCAATTAATTGCATTGCTAAGAACAAAATTAGGCACAGTATCAATACAGGAAAATGCAAGTGAGAGCATACAGAAACAATAGAGTTTAATAGCCAATGCAATTCTGAGATAAACTTCAGCGTTTTCAATGCAGAAACTGCTCTTGCAAAGCTTGGAGTCACTCAGTCACACATGCAGGTTTAATCCATTTAAGGGGTGATATAAGCACTGTTCCAGCTACTACTGTATTGTTTCCCAATAACTTCACAATATAGTCCATAAATTGGGTCCCCTCATACCAACAGGGAATGACAGGGATATTGTTAATTTGAACTGGCCCCAACATCAGCACCAGCTGTATCATGTCAGGATTTCATGAGATAGTCTCAGCACAATAGATATTCTGGAACTAGTGAGCCATAGATTTAAAAATTATTCAATGAGAATATGTGATTTTCACAATAAAACAATGTGTCATCTTCCTGAGTGGCAAGAAAGAAAACAGAAAACAGATCATTCTTGTAATCCTTGCATTTTTGTCCTGCAAAAACATGTCTTCCTTGAGACAGTGACTGGAGACGGAAGCAACTGAGAAAACACCAAGTTTGGTTTGAGAGTCACATATTAACTTTTGCCCTTCTTCACTCCCTCCTTCAGCATTGCAAATTTGTTTAGAAATAGATTCTTCCCTCGACAGGATAAAGTAAACCAATTCTGCTAGCCTAAAGTCTTGGCTGGTGGTAAGATCAATGTAAAGGGACGTAGTATATCCTGAGCTCCCTGCTGCTTTAGCCCCAGGGATGGACTACTGGCACAGCAGCCAGACCCCAGGTTTCCAGCCACTTGCAGAGTTTCACACCCCAAGGAACCGTCCAGGAGGATGCCGGAGCCTACTTGGAATGAATACCAAGTGCTGCTGTTTCACTGCCTTTGCCAGCAAGCTTTACCCCAAGCAACAGGTCAGCAGGCTGATTTTATCACCCACCACTCCATTATACTTCACAGAGCTATTTTTATTTCCTCAATGTATTAACTCTCCCACCCGTTTTCTGAAGCACAGAGCCAGAACTTGACAGCTTACTTTCTGTAAAGACATTCGGAAATGCTACATGTGTTCATAAGGGCCTAGTTATTTATAAAACTGGCAAAAAAAAGTGCCTGGTAACAGGAGTTATTTACATTTTCTGTGATTCTACTGAAGCTCACCTGAACCTTCAGATGCTTCAAAATCCTTAAAAACCTGATTGCAATTATTTACAAAGATAAATCTAAGTGCAAAGAACCTAGGTTCACGTTTTATAAACATGTTTTCAAGTTTATAAAGTTATAAGTTTTCAAGTCTCAAGTTAACTTGAGACTGTCTTAGGCATTATTAAAATAAATTAGTATGTCAACAAATACACTATTGGTGAATTATTTAGTTAATTACATTTTAAAGGTCATACCTTAACACATTTTAATCTTCCATTTGTCACCAACCCAAACAAAAGAATAAATTTAGATATGCGTAGGTTTTTTATATTAAAGTTGTTATTCTAATTTTAATTTTAAAAAGAGGATTATATTTTGCTCCCAAATGAGAATGTGCTGGGTTTAAAAATTCACTTTGGAGGACAGTATGTACACATGCAGACTATAGCTTCACAACACTATTACTGAAGATAAACAGAAATTCTAATCCTATCTAAGGTGATGGAACTCTTACCACTAACTTCAATAGAGCCAGGTTTTTATTCCTGGAGTATGATCAACAGCAAACCCTGCTACCTAACTCTGGAGCTGCCGGACTCCACGGCACGACTGGTGTCCTTGTTTTGCCCAGCAGGCAGGTTCCTGAAGCTCTCGACAGGTGTGTGCTGAGATGACAGGCACTGGAGTGCAGCACATGCCCAGAAAGTTTCCTGTCTGCATTAGCATCTCCCCAGCACAAAATTAGCACCACAGAACTGACAGCACAAAGAAACAATACTGGGTGGTTTGGATGGTAAATATTTACAGACTGTCAACTTAGATTGCAACAGCTTTAACTCTGCTGCTGGGTACAACACAGTTGATTCAGAGTCCTGAAGATATGTATCTGTGAGGATACACTTCCCCCCCACCCCCATTCCCTATAAGTAAATATTTAGGAGATAGTTCAGAAAATAAGCTTGTTTTCTTAAGTCACCACAAGGCAATTTTTCCTTTTACCAGCTCTGTCAGAGCATGCAGACATGTAGGCACATTGGAAATTGAAGTAGGCAGCAAACAGTATTTTTTAAACTGGTCTTTATGATCTACTGTGTCATTACTACAAACATTTTGATGCCTACAAGTCTACAGGATGCTGTGAGATTATACTCCTAACAAAATATGCAAACGTGATTTATTTACCTCTTTTTCTACCAAATGCTACATTTGCAAAATTGGTTTAAATTCTTCACCCATTTTATGATCAACTGAGGAGCAGCATATCTAGCTGCAAGTAAAAAGAAGAAAAAGGAGACACGCAAATATATATGTACACACATGTGCAATGCATGGATGAAGTATTACAAATACATATCTAACAAAGTAATTCACTTTCCCACCAAGCTTCATTTCACATGTGTGTTTGTAGCTTTTTTCGCCCTAGTTCTGTTGTTTTAGAGCTAGGACCTCTGATTTTTTTTACAAGTTTCATTATTTTGCCTCCTAATTAAACTTCTTGGAATCTTGCTATTTTATGGTAACTTCCATTGAGATATAAAAAGAAGTTTTCTGGACTCAAAGTGGAGAAGGAAAATTTTTAACTATGAAATGCTGAGGCAGGAGAGGAATTGCATAAAAACTGTTATACAAGTCCTGCTGTCCTGGTTTTGTCTTGGAAAGAGTTAATTTTATACTTAGACATCTATTCCTGAGAGATCTGACAGATTTTTAATTGTCCTTCCATATTTATTCTTAATCACAAATGTTAAAGAAATCTACTACCCCAAATCACAAACTTACAAAAAGACCAGTCCTTCTACATTTTGTTTAGAGAGGGACAGCAAATGAAACATGCTGCTTCTTTTCCTAAACGTTGTAAGAGGTTTAGCATAAATTTTACAGAAGACATACAATTTCAAGTACACAATAGGAAGGCATCAGAATGTCCAAACATGGTATCACTTACACAGCAATGGAAAAATACAAAGAGAGAATAAAATTGAAGGAGAAATAATTCACATTAGTCATGTGCACAATCTCTTCTTTTTGGCATTATGTTGCTCAAGGCTCCTCTTCTTCCAATACACATACTGAGTACCTTGCTGCCAGAGTCCTTGCTTGTGTTATACATGAGCCCTCTCTGCAACATGGTGGCAAAATACAAGCTACCTTGAAATACAAGCAAAATCCCCGGCCCTCTTCAATTATGATAATTTTTTTTTCTGTATCTTGCCCTTTAAAGTTAATTTTTTTAAGAAACTACTTTTGTCTACCTCTTGTAAATCAGCATGGACACTGCTTCATTCCCCTGTAGCAAACATCTGACAGTTGCTCCCTTTGGTTCCTACTCAAAGCAACACCTTGATTTCTTTTCAGATTCCAAGGTGGACACTTTTAAGTTTCTACTGTCTGGATGAACAGGTTCCAAAGAGCAAAGCAGATCAGCTCTTGCAGTATGGGACTGCGGCAACTCAGTGTGATTCTCCCTCAGTTTGAAACCTAGATCTCAAAACTTAACATCTAGATTAACTTCCCCCTCAGATCCAGACATAATTTTTTGATATCTTATGTAAGTCAATCTCAGTGGTAATGCCAAAGGATTTCTAAAAGATATGATTTGTAATCAGTATACAAGTAAATAGCTAAAACATAAGTAACACGAGAATCTTTCATGAAAGACTTTAAGTAGAAGCAACATAATTTTGTTTATTTGTGTTACTCCTGCACCCCATTATCACATCAAAAGGAAATGCTGATGGAAAGGGTCAAGGAGACAAAAAACACCACCCTTCTGAAAGAGGCAACCTTTGCAATCGTATCTCAAGGAAGTAGCTCAGGCCTCAGAAGACACTTTTTGCTGATGGTTTGCAATGGCTGCAGAGAGCTGCACAGTTTCTCAGCTGTCATTTTTCTGTGCCCTGGCCCCACCTGCCATGAAACACAGCACAGCCGGAGACAGCCTTCCTTTGGCTGCATCCTTCTGAGGCTCCCCTTCTTCCTTTCTCCTTCAACAGGATGAGCAAAGGCTCCAATGCTATGAGCCCTACAAGGTGACAAGAGTCATGTGAAGCATGGGCTGAGCCCTGTCTGAGAGTGGGGAAGAAGTGGAGTGAGGCACGAGTGGGAAGCTTTAGCCTTGCTCTGATGGAGCTTCACTTCAGTGATGAGAACTTTCATCCCCATGAAAGCCAAACATGACTTTGTGTTTGACAGTGCTGAGTTTAAATTAAATTAAAATACCTCCCACCCAGCTCCAGTCTCTGGGTTACCACGCTCTGTTAAAGACTTGTATATTTGGCATTTGGCTATAAGCATGAAATGTTTGCTGTCCTTGACATTCAGCCCTGAGCCCCATTACTAAGTTTTGAGCTGTCTTTACCATAGCAAAACCTGTTCCCTTGCTGCCAATGCTCAGGGCCTGCCTCTCTAGAGCTGCAGCAAGATGCTGTAGTTAGACCTAGCATGGCCTGTTACAGCTTGTGCATAGAGACTGCCCTAAATCAATCACAAAAATGTCACCAGCGACGAGATCAAATTTTAATATTGCTTGTTACAGCAGATTCCCTTTTATCTGTTAAGAAGAGGATGCTGCTCACTTCCCTTCAGTCTCATCTCCCAGTTCCTCAGGAGTTTATAAAGCCCTGTTATGATTTTCTTTTGTTGTTGCTGCCATTGCATTTTCTTCCACCTTCCCCCCACCAAAAACCTCTGGGAAGGCAGCCATCAAACTCTTTCAGAGTTCGCTTTTATAACTGCTCTACTTCCTCTTCTATTTTCTTCTGTGTGTGCATCACTGTGCACACCACCTGTATCTTCATTAATATTTACTCTCTTTTGAGGAGGAAGGTGCTCCTCCATTTACTGGCATATTTACTTCATGTGCCTTGCTGCACGCGGAGTCATAAAACATAAAACGTTTTCCCCATCAAACAACACAAACTTAGTCTGACACCAAATTTCCCTTGCCACCCCTCTATGTCTTTCGTTACTCGCTCGGTGCACAAAACAATTTGCAGTTGCACAGATGCATAACACAATGATCCTTGAATATATTTCTTGGCTCTTGCACCCAGCTTTCCTCTCCCTCCTTCACCCTGTAACTTGACTACCATGAGCTCTGAAGGGCCGGTGAGCTCAGGGCTCCTTTCCTCCCTGCTACAGCCAGCTTTGGGAGCTGGGAAGCAATGAGCATAAGCATTGAGCCAGGAAGCAAACTCCACACAACTCCTTTCCATGGGGAAATGCAGCCCCTTCCCTCAAGACACAAAGGGCGATGAGCAAGGAAAAGGCAGAGTAGTTCCCAGGCACAACTCTTCCCCTAGCACTGCCCAAGGCACTGGAGTTAAACACTTCCACTAAATACAAGCACATGCCTGGAGGCACAGTCTTGCTCTGTTTATGTGCTTTATGAAGCTCTTTTTCTTAGTGCAATCTTGGCTTCTTTCATAATGTTCTCAGTTGGTTTCATTTAAACCAATTTCTCCCCTTTTGCCACACTAATCGTATTTGACTCAATCTCTTCTACTGATTCCTCACATGGCTGGCACCATTCTCATATAGCAGGAACCAGCCACGCATTCATTTCGCAATGCTCTGCTTCCTTGGGGGGTATCCCACAGACACCTTTCGTCATTGTTCTCTACCACTCCATCACATTACTCTCACCCCTTAAGTTATGTTCAGCTGGAAAAGGCTACTGCTTATTTAGTCTCAGTACTCATCTAGAAAGCCCAAAAAGGACACCAGTTTAATCTGTAGTTGAGAAACAAGCAAAACAGGGCAAAAATGATTGCAAGGTAGGCAGATAACAAGGATAACTGTCCTCACTTTTTATTATAACACATTGAGTCAATAGCTTTTCTTTACCTTGTAAGTAAACATGAGATGATGCATAAGCAAAGAAAATGCCAGGAATGGAAATACACTGCTTTGGGAACATAACAACCAGCTTGAGTCCCAAAAAGGTCAGTGGAGTGAAACCCTACTGCTCATTCTAAGTATGCCATTGGTTGTATCACTGGGTCACATTTGACCCCACGTAAGAAAGAAATTTAATATTACCAGCTGTTAAGATACCTGTCAGAGTGCACATTGCTCCTACAAAGGCTAACCCACTTGAAATGTTTTTAACTCATTTACCTGGAAGCACTGGGCAGAGGAGAGAAACTAAATCCTCCATCAGCACATGAAAAAGCAGGAAAACAGCTTCTGCCAGAAGAATATCCAATTTGTACCTTCACTGAATCCAACACATTAAAAACATCTCCCTGCTTCCTAGCACCAACTTGGAGAATTTAATTAGTTTAAAATCATTGGACCAAAGTTAATTAGAGAGAAAGAAAGAGGTGGGGGGAATACACAGGTGTATCATATATTCCTCCATTTATATAGGAAGGGATGTAAAGCAAAATCCAAGAAAAATATTCCAAAATCTGGAAAACCCAAGCTCAGTAAGAGTCCCCATTATGGAAACACACATTAGTAGTTTGTATCCTCACAACTGTGAGACACCCAGGTTCATTTCTCATGGCATTATCATAAGGGTTATTATTTCACTCCCAAACACACCAGAATCTTGGGAGCAGGGGCTGATTGACCAGGTGAAGAGCAGTCAGGTGAGAACCTGACAAGTGAAGCAGCCCCCTGCCATGAGGTACCACTGACTGTCCCTGGAGCATGGATGCAAGCAAGCCCCATGCCATGGGATCAAGAGTCACTGCTTGGGGTCAGAGGAAAATCAAGAAAAAGCCTGAAACTACTGATTTTAAAGATATCAGGAATGATTATTTTATAATTTATTTCCATTGTTACTAAGTGTCATTCTTTCAGGGTGAATATTCTTAATACCCTGAATTTGTATGCTCTTTTAGAACAAATTCATTAACCAGCTTTTAATGTTGCTGGGTAATAAGGGATCCATCAGGATCCTGGAATCCAACTCCTGGCCCTCTTCAGGACATGCCAACATTCACACCACGCTCCTCAGAGTGTTGTCAAAATGCTTCTTGAGCTCAGACAGTCACATTTTTTAGATTTCTACTCGTGGTTTTAAAAGGTCTCTGAAGCTGAAGAACACACTTTATTTTACATCTAGCAAGAAAGGCTTGGTGACAGCAGAGTGCCACCAACAGTGACCTCTCTTCATGGTGGTCACACACTGGTAGCCTCTGGCAAGCCATGTAAAGTGTAGGAATCACAAAAGGGATGGGGCATGGCCTGGACAAGTACTGTCTAGGGGCAGAAGGTAAATAACTGGATGTGAAGGTTTTGATGCTGCATTAATACAAATGAACACACACACACACACACACACACACACACACACAAATAAAACAAACCCACCCAAATACCCCCCCCAGGGAGCACAGACCTATTCTTCCCTGATTGCTCACAGAGAGGTTTCCACAAAATAAAAGGGCACTGAAGTACAGTGTGGCATTTGTTATTTTCTCTCAGATATTCTACCTTAAGATAAGGATAATTTGTCTCATACTGGATGAAACATTTATACTTCCAGATATGTCTTTTGATGTTTTTATCCTTCAGTTTGCTGGGTAGATCAGAAGTCCAGTTTTAACAGTACCACACCATATCAAACACAGTAACATCACTGGATTACTTTCCAAAAAGGTACATGATTGAAACACTTGAGTCAATTATCTATTGATTACAAAAGGCACCTGCTTTAATGTAAAAGCACTTTGAAGAATCTTAATTTTTCTATAATCAGATATATATTTTTCTAATTGAGATTTTTAAAACCTCCTCATCCAAAACTCTTCTTTCATCTGAAAATTATACCTAAAGCACACCTAAAATGCATCAATCCCCACTGCCACCAGCCTGCAGCCCCATATTTAGCTGCTGCCCTGAGCTGCACAAAGTCAGGCAGAGATGCTGCACAGAAAAAAAACAAAACAGTGCAAGCATGAAATACCATCAACAAATTTTTCATTCCTAAGTTAAGGGAAATGGTTGAATGATGCACCAGAAGAGATATTAATCTTGGGCATTCTGTAATCTTCTCTTTCCTCAGAGTAGTAGTAAAGCAAGGAGACATTTTTCCTTGGAAAGGAATGACAAGCTGAAATATTCCTTCAGGCACCACATTCCTCATTTCACTTTTTATCAGACAGCAGGATTTATTTGGTTTAGGTGGGCCTAAACTTGTTACAGTGGCATGAATGATAGAAATGAGAGGTGGATAGCAAAAGAGAAATTACAAACCCCCTCCACATTATGAAATAATTTGACTTATAATGCATCCCCAACACCCTACATAGGAGTTTAGGGTGGCAGGTGTTGTGTGACCTTCAGCAGATAGATGCATCTCAGATAAAATAAATAAATGATAATGAAATAATCACAAGAACTGCAAAAGTTCTAAAGCACCTAATTATTTTGCATCCTACCAGACACCTTATGTATAAAATGAAAACCAAAAGATAGATTTAAGCATGGATAAAGAAGTAGCAGGGCCCATAGCTTCCCCCTCGCACTTATTTTTTAATTTAAAATAAAAATGCATTCCTGAAGAAAATTCTTATGTCAGATCTCTGTCTACTGAGAAATAATGCAATGAGAGTCAATGGCTGGATGGGATCACTAGATTAATTAAAATGAAAAATGGGGGACATATTTTATCATTATAAAACAGGTAATTAAAGAATAAATTCAAGACATAAAATCAAAGCTGGAAGTTGTTAAAAAATAGGTAAAACAGAAAATATACGCTCAATGAAGCAATCAATGAGTGCAAATTTTTTAGCTGGATAAGAAGTCAAATTAAAAGATCGAAGTAGTTCACAAACCTTAGCAGGTGATTCATGACAGCTTGAATAAAAAGAAGATAAGATGATTTAAGACATTCTTAAGGTAGGTCAGCATGGATCTATGGAAAATAGGCCAGTCTTTGCTTTAGATCTAATCTGACTTAAAATTTAACAACTGCACATCTGAAAAATTGTGCAGCTCCCAGAATTAGTAGTTGGCTCCAGGGTAAGCATGAAAAAAAAACAGTGAATAGTAGAAAGAATGATTATTTCCCAATTAGAATATGGACCAGTCAAAAGGGAATAAAGGAGAAAAATGGAAGACAAATTGAAGTTCCACTATGCTGCCAAAAAGAAATAGGCTTGACTAGTCTTTGCTAAGCAAAACCCTTAGACACGGAACGTACAGAGAGGATATGATGGTGGAAGAATAAAATAATCCTTGTTCAGTGAGCTTTCAAATCTCAAAATATTTATGTATCATACATCTTGATAAGAAATGCTACAGACATTTCAGTTCAGACTCTTCCTCCTTCTATGCAGAGAGTTATAGAATGGTTGCAAATATAAACACCATACTCATGGACTACCAATTTTTCTCTCCATATAATCTGCAACAAAATTTTAGAGGCTGCACTGAAGAGTCCCAGGATTGCTTTTTCCCACATTGCCAAATTTTATCCAAGGGCTACCAATAGTCTGCTTTTTTTGAAGGACAGAATACACCTTGCCCATGCCCTTCTCTTGCCACCAGAAAATGATCATCCAAACATTCATGTCAGACTTTTTCCAAACCCTTCAAATCTGTCATGCAAGCCCAAATTTTTCTAAATTACTTTCTGCCTAGATATCAGACAAACCCACAGGATTAAACTCTACCTTGTATAAAGCAAACTATTTGGAAGCCAAGTGACTTTGAATTTTATAATAGAGCATAATGAAGCCCTTAATGTCAAAACACAAACACTACCCATTACACACAAACACATGCAGGCTTCTGGATTTCCACTCACTTTTTATAATGTCCTTTTATATTCTAAGCACAGTAAGAATTTTCAAGAAAGATGGTGTTGACAGCACTAGTGCATCTGGATAAAAAAATTAGGTTTACTCATAATTTTGCAAAAACTACATTTGTCAACTCATTGGAAAGCTTTCATAATGTTCCCGTACTAGTTATCCCTTCATGCTCTAAAATTACTGTTAAAATTCAGATGATCATATAATAGACCTTGTGCCTCAGTCTGCACCTAATCTTCACTATCTTTCACTAAATTTGAACAAATCAATATAATGGGAACAAATTTTAAAAATGGGCATGAAAATAAAACAAGCACTGCGCTAATTGAGACAGTACAACATCTTTTAGCTGAGTCTCAAGCATTTTTAAACTTCTTTTTTTATCAAAAATAGTCTTCATTCAGATATGCCCTACATTACCTTTTACCCTGAAACAGTCAAAAATCATTCCAAGCAAAATACTGTAATTTCATGCTTAATATTTAAAATTATATTTAAAAAAAAAAATACAAAGCCTAAACAAAAGAGCAGTGTCATGTCTAGAGACTGTCTATTGAATGAACTGTTGCACTGATCAAGAGCAGCACAGACCAACCCACCACGCTGCATTTCCATCTTTAACTCTGACATACTCAGAAACTCAGAAAAACAACAACAAGACCCCCAAACATTGAGGCATCTAGCATCTCTGAGTTTGAAAGCTGGCACATTAGCACTGAATCAAATATTGGTACTTATTGCTAGGCATAAATTCCCAGCATATTTGGTAATTATGGGGATGAAGAATAACTTGTTCATTTTCCAGTTCTGAGCAGCAGAGAGAAGAAAGATCAGGTATGTACTTCACAACACCCACAACTTAGGCTGTTACTTCAATTGGAAGACTAAATTGTAACACACTGGACTTTGTGAAAAGAGAAGAAATAAAATACTTTCTTGGCTTTCATCCACCTTCTTACAAAAATTGCATTAAAATAAGATTCTTGTGAAGAACACTTATTCACAATATTATACTCACTCAGTTCACCATTGTCTCTGGAAGAAAAAGAATTGAGATAATGGGATTACAGTGAGACAAGGGAAAAATAACAGGCCAAAACAAACTGACCTATATAGAACAAATTCATATGTCTCTTCATCAATGGCACAATGCATTCACAATCCAGAAGAACTTACTTATGCAAATTAATAAACTTCTCTACAATATATACATTACTATTTACATAATAAAGTGGGGAAAAAACCCTGATGCTATAAACCCTGATCCTATATGTTTAATAAGAATTTTTATTACATTTCTATACTACTAAGGCAAGACTACTTCAAGAAGTTCAGGCCTTTCAAACACCTACAATTAAAGAATATGAATGAAAGTATTCTTCCCTGTGAAGCTTTCACATCACATATTTGTTTGGTGTTATTGTCTTGTATCAAAAAGATGTAATTTATTTTGGGACAGCTTAACTTTTTTTCTGGTTGTAATATAAGTTCTAGCAAAGGCAACAACTTCCTAATTTCTAGAGTTATTAAACTTTCTTTAATGGGTGCTTTAGATGATCTCCAGGTGCATCACCACTGAGGAATGCAATTATTATAAATTAATGTGATGTGTCATTATATACTCTTTCCTTATTAATGAAATGCTATATAAAACCCCCTTGTAATACACAGAAATCTCAGCTTCTTTTTCGAAGCAGAAGCTAGAATACATTGGCAATGCTACATGATTTTATACAGGACAGCAACTAAAGGAAAAAATAACAACAGAAAATATAGCTCTGGGCTGCAAAGACACGGCTTTTTTTTAAATAAAAAAATAAACCAACAATAATTATCAAAACTGAATGATGAAAAGCCAATGGTCTTCTTTGTTTAATATGACTACATGAATAATTCCACACATCTTAAAATACCATACTGATTTTTTTTTTTTAATAAAGTAAAGAACAAGAAATCATCAGAAATTTTTACAGTATAGATTCCCACATTCTTCTGGTAATACACTAGTTTTGAATATAAATTCTGCAGATGACAACTGGTCATTCTATTATACAGATATTTTAGAGAACCAAAAAACATTACTGCTTCTTTTGCTTTTGATGAAACGTATTCTACAGTGATAATCTTAGTTTAATCCTAGTTGAAACCTCTGTAAGAAAAGGTAAGTTGGCTGTTCATGTGCTATATTTTCCTAAGTTGTAGTAATATGTTTAACATAAGCATATTGTTTAACATAAGCAATTTCTTTTGGCTGAAGGATGTTGCATTTACAATACAACAATCAGCATACAGGTAGATACTCAACACACTGATTTGGCATTGAGTATATAAAAGTATTTTCCTACATCTTTTTTAATTATTAAGTAATTCTTTGGGAAACATCCAAAAGAACTAGCCTTAAGACTGTAATCTTAAGAGGTTTCCTCTGCTCTCAATGGACAGACTGAAGTTTCTCCCAGGAGCAAGCCAGCAGAGCAAGGTGGAACATGTTGTTTTTTTTTCCTGGAGGAGCTACCACATCCTCTCCACTCATTATAGAGGGATTTTACAAGGACCAGGCTCCCAGGGTTAAAATTCATCATGGGTATTTGGCTCTGTGTTTGTTTCACATGAGCAACTCATGAACCTCGTAGTTCAAATATGAAAGTTAACACTACCCCATACCAAAGAGAACAGGAATCAAAACCATTGTTAAGAGTTTTCAAAGCCAATGTGCTCTTAAACCTTCCTGCTCAGAGAGTAGAATAAAGTATATTCATGAGGAAAAGCTCACTAGTGAGATGAGCTGAGGCTGCAGAACACCATTTTTTGTGGTCTGAAAGTTAGAACAGCAGATTCTGCAGGTCTCATCTGAAAATATATTCAGTTTTGACTGAATTGAAGAATGTAGGAGGGAAGAATACATTAGCATCTGCAATTAGTATTACCTTCTCAGAACCAGCAAATAAGGCTTTTTCTTTAGGCCAAATAAAGTCGTGTCTTGTCAATGTCATAAGAAAACAGTCCTCTATATTATTTTCGATATAGAGGCAGAAATAGGATTACACTGAAAGCTGAAGTAACAAAAGAAAAGAACATCCTCCAGAAATACTTTTCTTGCAATAACGCAATTATGCAAGATGAGCATATTATCTAAGATCCTTATCTAGTTAAGAAAAAAACAGTTAAAATTCAAAGAAGGCCTTGAGTCATTAGACAGTTTTGAAGGATCATGTGCATTGAGCTTTTGGCGAAATGAATTATTAGTGTTTTTCATGCATGATGTGAATCCATTTTTAAGCAATTAGTCTGTAAGCATTATCAATTCCCTATAAGCTGACAGTTACCTGTGTACTCTGCAAAATTAACATTATGTATCTAGCAGAGTTTATACAAATCTCATTTATGCTTCAAAAGGATGTCATCATGAGAATGAAAACCTTAACATTTATGCTCGAACTGACTTGTTTTGAAAAGGAAAGCCAAAGGAATTGAATGGGACAAGAACCTTTTGACAGAGACATTTTTCAAACCTCTGGAAGATTTCAGGCATTGACTCTGATCCACACTTGAATAGCCTTTCTCATCAACCACTGCCACTCCGGCACCTCAGGGAATACAAATAATTCACCAAATGCATACTGCTTTCTTACAGCCCCTTTCTTGAAAAACGGGAATGAATCTGCTCCCCAACCACAAAAGAGAGTGCCCACAAATCCTGGATGCTTCTCAAGTTTTAGTTATGTCACTCAGCCAAAGCAATTCTATCTTCAATTGTAGTAGCTTTTCTGGGCTTGAAAAACATGGTTCATGAGGTTTAATTAGCTCTGGGACTTAGTCTGCAACACAGAAGTGGGCCCTCTCCATAGAGGTTAAGACACAAAACTAACACTGATGTTCTGACTGTGCCTATCACCATGAGGTATAAATACAGCATTATTGCAGCAGAAGTTTTGTCAGAGAGAAAAATAACCCTAAAACCTTCCTGCAGGTACAGCATCTCTATCATCTGCAGGAGATCCCAGGAGAGGGCAACAAGCAATAGTTTTGAGAGGCTACAATACTTGAGAATCCTCTACTCAAATAATGTATGATAGAGATGACAGAACTAATTCAAAGAGAGCTGGCAGCAGTCAGAGCCTATAAAATCCAGACAGCTTTTTGTACAATCACATATTATTAATAATAATAATAATAGTAGTGGAGAAATAGCAAATACATTTGTCTAGCACTAAGATATAATGTGTAAATATTCAGAAGAGCAGAGGCTGTTTAAAGCTCATCAACAGTGAGAGACTAACATTTATTGTCTTGACATGTGCATGACCTAATTTCTACTTGGAACTATCCATTTAGTCTTTAAATTGGACAATCATATAGCATTCAATACTACCTCCACACAGTAAGCAATCACTAAAACCTCACTGGCTCTTAGCATTTCCCTTCTCTTTTGCAGATATAGCCATTTCTATGAAAACTTCTGTTAAGCAGTACCATAAAATTACATTTACAGTAATAGCATCAGACAGAGATTCTGTGCACAGCAGCCAGTTCTTGCAGGTTCTACACACTTTTCCCCCATGAATATTAAGTTGACACGCTGATAAGAAGCAACACCTTGCTTCTCATTCTTGCACAGACAGAAAAGAACATATACGGTAGCCTGTGTCTGACTGCTATCCTTACTAGGAACTTTTACCAGAAATTTGTATTTACTCATGTTGCAGCTGGGAAAAAAAAAAAAAAAAAGACAACCTGTTAAAGGACCCCCAGCTGAAAGCTGCTACATTCGTCTCACACAGCACAACTAGCTTTCCTCCAGCACATCGAAGAAGAAGCAGGGCACACACTGCAGCTAAAAAGCTGATTGAAAAAACAATGATCACACACAGTGCACCAGAGGATGGCTCCTCAGGCTCTGCCGCACAGCCTTCTTTTTTTCCATCTGAAATGAAACTGGAGAGTTAATCACTTGTCTCAATCCGATTAATCTTATATATTGATAGGTCAAATTAAAAGCTCAGTGGGAAATTTTGTATTGCCAGGAAAAGATGGCTCCTTGACTTCCACTGGAATAATTTTTTAAAAGTTATAACTTGCAAAAATGGTAATAATTTTATTTTTCGCACTTTCTTTATTCAGTTAGTCAGGTATTTTCATTTTCTACTGTAGCCAGTCCCAGCACAACATTTATTCAATATACGACTGCTTATCAGTGAGGTAATATGTGAGTAATAACTTGGTGCCTACATCTCAAAGAACACTCAAAAAGCCAAACTTCTCATAGGAGAAATAATTTCAATATGCATGACTAGTAAATCTGTATTTTTATTCTATTTGTAAAATTAACTTATATGAGAGAATAAAACCCACACACTAAAATTTTTACTCAATTACATCTTGTGGTATTTTAGGCATTGATAGTAATACATTTTCATCAAATTCTAGGGCACTAGTTATTTTTCCTGTAAAGAAATGTAAATCATGCAAAGAAATTCATTGGTAAAAATCCTACTTTTAACATCAATTTTATAATCATTCATGTTTTTAAAGAAGTAATTACAAATGTGGCAATATTTTGCCATTACTTCATACTAATTCAGTTAATTAATCACAGTTTGGCTCAATAACCTCCTTAGCTTTCAGACATCTTTTATTTCCTAATGACATGTCAGCTTTGAAGTTCATTTAGCTTAGAACTAAGTTGTCTTGGAAATTGAAGTGGTCAAATAGTAATTATTTACTTGCCCTTTATACTGTAATTTCACTTTGAGGATCTCAAAACAGCTTAGCAGCCTTAAAATATTCAACCTCATAAAACACTTGCTAATGCAAATTTGTCCACACCTGCTTCATAGGTGGGAAATTGCAGCATGGAGTAATTAAGTTGCAAGATGCCCCAAAAGCATGCCAGTCAGGAGCAGCATCTTGTGACAACTCCCCACCACTCCATTTCCAGAAGCCAAAACCACACCAAGGCATCTGAGGGCCTTACTTCAGCTAAGCAAAACCCGTGTAATTCTCCAACTTCTTTTCCATCCAAAAAACCCCTGACACAGCCACAAAACACAGTTCAGCAATTCATATTCAGTGAGCCCCCATATCTTTTATGCACATCACAGCAGCCTTACAACGGATCAAATTTGGAATTTCCTGCAAGTATCAAAGAAAATATTTACTGATCTGGATGCATCCCAAATACTTCGTTAGTACTGAAATACCCTGAAAGGGAAAATTAGATTTCATTCACATGAAGATATGATGGAGTCTGTACCCTTGGAGATACTCAAAACCCAACTGGACACAGTCCTGGGCCACCAGCTCTAGGTGGCCCTGCCTGAGTAAAGGATTAGACAAGGTGACCTCCACAGGTCCCTTCCAGCCTCAACCATTCCCGTGACTCTGAAGTTCAATCCTATGAAATATAAATAACAGGTATGTATTTGGTGCATATATAGAGGAGGCATATTTTGTACAAAAGTAGTATAAGACAAATTTGTGCACATGTGTGTGTATGAAACTACTCTATGCTACAGCTGCAATTCAGGGACTTCCAGAAAGTGCACTGAAGGCAGAAGCAGAAGAGGAATTACTACCAAACAGGACAGGAGGGATGATGCATCTCCTGAGAGCCCCTCAAAAGGAAGGAAGCCTTGATGAGAGAAAGCAAGGTTGCAAACCTCTTACACTGTCAATATAATTCAGTTTTCAGAGGTAACACACTGCTGAGTTTCCCACTTGGCTCCAACAGCTTCAAAGAGGCTCCACTCTACAAGGCACTACTCCAGAAGCACGTTGCTGAGGGAAGCTCTTTAGTTTAACCAATGTTGAGAAGCATCTCATAAGAACCTCTAATAAGACAGCCAGGAGACCAGTGACAGTATTTTTTAAGTGCAATAAATTTTCTAACTTTTTTACCAAGATTCTGTGTTTTGGCATCTTAGAACTAAAAAAAAGCTGAAAGAGTAAAAATGTTCTGCAAGCAAATATGGTAATAGCAGAGCACACACCTCCTGTAGAAAAAATGCAGCCAAATAAATTGGTGTTAGCAGAAAGCCTTTCTTAAATCAGGAACTGATGCAGTTTCCAATAAAGTGCAAGAATTGTTTTCAGGCCAGGTATTATCTAATGTCATTCACCAGGTATCATCTAGTAACTTAATCACAGGAGGTATAGTAGAGAGAGGCCTTGCAACTTGTAAAAATTCATGCTGTGATTTTGTAAAAACATAAACAAACAACGGTGAAGGACTAAAGCAAGTGAAAGGAACTTTATTGCGATGGCTTTGTGAAACAAACAAATTTGTGCCCTTTGCGTTAGTCATACATTTCACATACCTCTGAACAGGATGACTTTAAACTGCCATCATCAGCAGAAAATGAATGGCACAAGGGCACAACCCAGCCCCTAGCACATCCCAGTTCTTGCTATCTCTTTTATTTACAGCCTTTGGCTTCTGGCCCTGTACATGTGTGTATTTCACAGTCCATGCCTCAGAAGCCTGCAAGTGGAGCAAACTTCTATCAGACACAGGTCTCCCTGCTGCTTCCCTGCACCAGCTCAACTGGCAGAGACCGAACAGCATCTCCCCAAAGGCGATGGGAGCAAAGAACTCCTGCTACAACAACTCCCAGCAGGGAACTCCTGGTAAAGTAACTCCTCTGCTACCAACTGCATAAACTCTCATTGAAGCTTATTTAAATGCAAAGACAACTAACTAAATAACCCCACCTATACTTTATTTAAAATACTTTTTGAAGTATCTTATCTGATGTGACATTAAATACCTTGGTTTTCCTACATCTGTAGGTAGCAATATAATGTTAATGGGAAGTTACAATATTTGTTACCTGTTTTCAAATAACAAGAACCTAAAGCATAGCATTTAATTTAACTCTTCTTTTGGTCTGCTCGCTCTCTTTTCAGGTTTCAGTGCTCCCCTGGGAAACATTTTCACAGCTGAAAGTATGCTGTGTCATCTGTTATTCCCCATTTCAAAATCTAAGACTCTAGTGCAGGAGCACACATTAATCATTTATACTGTATAAATACATGAAAAATTAATAGCCCAGCTAGGATTCCAAGGCATCCATTTAATGACCTGGGACGCAAACCTAGGAGCATCATGTCATTACCCCTACCCATGTATAAAATAGTTCTCAGAAAGCTTCATCAAATGAGACCTATTACTACAAATTCAGCACATTAGACTTGTGAATTAAGCATTCAAAAACCAAATTAGGAATTTACTTTCTGCAAGAGGGGAAAAATAACCTTTCTTCGTAATTATGAACTTGCTGCAGAATACTGAAAATTCAATCTTAAATTTTGAAAGGGCAAAATTCAAAAAGAAAATGGCATAAGATATTTAGTAAACATGCTCTAAGTTTTAGTTAGTTTTAAAATAAAATCCAGTGACTATAAATAAGGCAATGCTTGGCAATTTTCAAAATATTTGGATACACTGAGAACATCAATTAAAGCCATGCTTATTGCTGCAAGAACAATTAATGTGACAAATCCCAACATCACAAGCACAAATAATGAAGAAATAATAAAAAGCAAGAATCAAATTATGTAATTATTTTGTTCTAGCACTCTGAATTGTGATCTGCCTTCATAGTCAGAAGTATTTATAATTGAATTTACACGGACTAAATGGGGTAATACAACCATGCCTATTTCCATGACAGCTGCAATCACAGCATCAGCTTTAGTTTGACCAGAAATTCTGTGCCAATGCCAACCTTACCTGAATGCACTTTGAAGCACTCACAGGACAGCCACGAAGTAGTTCCTTCTTGGAATCAGTAATTTTCGTTCTTATCAGTGGTAATTTAAAAGCTCCATTTTTTTTTTTTTTAATACTATACCACAGCCCATCAAGAAAAATGGAAAAGCTGAAAACGAATAACAAAAGCAGGAGGCAGACTGATTGCCTTTGAAGAGGGGAGGGCAGATAGGCAAGAAGAAACTGGTGGAGGATGCAGCATCATCAAGCCACTAGGCAAGACAACTGTTAGAACATAAAAAACTTCGCCACAAAGCAAGAATTTCTAGAGAAGGAATTAACATATTTTCAGAAAAAAATTAAGTTGTAAGATGTGGAGCTGGAATATATCAGTAATCAGATGAACTGTAATTCTCACTCTTGAAATGTTTTTAACATTAATTTCCATATTACTTAGGGAATAATAAGCCATTTGCATCTATATTGTGCAACAACACTTGATGATCAGGAATGAGCTCTTCTGCAACCTGCAAACGCCTTACAATTATGGTCTATGTTTCTATATTTCCTCAAGCCAGAATGATAGTTCTAATTTATTCAAAACTCATTTATATTTTCCTCAGAGCAATTTGCAATTCACATAGCTACCAAAAGCAAAAGAGAAAGAAAAAAATAAAAATGTGAACGGGCTGCTGGCAGTCTTTTAACTAAAAAACATGGTGTAAGCTTTTACACAGTTCAAAGGAAATGTGTCCACCCATAAGCCAAACAAAACTCTATGTTCTAGTAAAATCAAAACTATAGCATGAAGGTGGCACCATGATCTTAACCAGATTGCAAAGATCTGATTCCCTGTTTTGAAATGCTTCACATTATGGGAATGCTAAAATTTCTCAGGGTCTAATCTCAGTTTAAAGCAGTCTGGTTTTGTGAGAGCACATGCATATGCAAACCTGTTCCCAACACAGCTGAGTTCAGGGGGTATGTAAAAATCAGTGGGGGAAAGATGTTGCCTGCAAAAAGTCAGAATGAGGACACAGACTGATGGCAGTGTAAACAATGAAATCCTAATTCAATCCAAAACTTTCAGTAAACTGTCCTCACCAAAGCAGGGTTAACTCTGGGTCCTAATTATGGAATTCCCCAAACTCGTATTTTCCCACCACCCTGACTCCTTCTATATATAAACCTCCAGCTCTGCAAGATAAAACAGAACTGTTTCAAGGATACAAATTTTAAAAATGTCAAATTACAGGATCCTTCTCTCAAATCAAGATAGAAATACCATAATTCACTAAGCATGTGTGCTAAGCAGGTAAGTTATGCTTCCTATCTTAGAGACATATAATTTTGGGATAAAATTATCAAGTATCACTTGCAAAAGAATGTAAAAGAATATTTCCTTTTAGAATATGAACCAAAACAAGTATCAAAACAAAACGGGTATAAAAAATTGGCTCCTGCAATGTAGAAAGCTACATCAGAATTTGATACAAAAAAAAGCTGAGGAAGCCTGTCTCATGGCAGTGGAAGAAGGTATTCTTAACAATAGTAGTAATGACAAAAGATACATGATAACTTTACAATAAAAGTCCTGAGAACTACAAGTTTCACAGACAATGACAGCATCTGGGGTTTGTTTTCTCTTCGACCCTGATACCTAGAAATGCTGTATTTTCTGGAGTAAAAACAAACAGGTTTTTTTTTTTTGAAAGGAGGGAGGGAGGGAGGAGCAGCATTTCCTGTGTGTGCACGACATCCTCCTACGTGAGCTTCTCAAACACGCCAAAGGCCCCAAATCCTGAGTTTTTCTTGCAGCATGTTCAGAAGAGGCCCAGCATGAAACTGCCATCAACCTCTGGCTACCCAGACACTGCTTCATTTCACTGCCCAGTAATCACATATAGGTCTGACTTCTTTGGTAATCTTGTGACTATAAATCCAGCAATCACAGTTTTAATCTCTGGCACCAAATGAGCTTGAACTAAACTACCCTTGGAGAGGCAGAATCAAATTCTTACCTTGAAGTTAAAAATCAGCACCCAGGTACACCCAGGCTGGTAAAAAATGTTCATTTATTAAACACGGATGAAAAGATGACAAAAGGCTTTGGAGCAACAGTTATTTTCAAAGGGCATAGACTGCAGAACTTGCCCAGGCCAAATGGCCATGCAGTTTAAAGCCAGGCCCCTATGAATCTTGCATAAAGAACACTCTTATCCCAGGGAGTAATTCAGATTGTAAGGGATATATTGAGGTCTCTAGTTCAACCTGCTGGCCAAGGTAAGGTCAAACCAGGTTTCTCCTCAGGGCTTTATTGCATTTAGTCTTGAACACATCAAAGGATGAAAACCGCACAGCCTCTGGGTAACTTGCTTCACTGCTTAATTATCCTTATGATAAAGTTTTCTTCGCTCATATCCGGTCTGAACCTCGCCTTCTTCAATTTATTACTATAATCTGTCATTTTCAGGTACATACATCAGTAAAAGGTTCAGTTCTGCCTTCCTCATAACTTGTTGGCAGGCTGCTGGTTGGTCCTCCTGAACTGAGCAGTACATCTATCCTTATAGCTAATGTGTTGACAAAATTATTTAACCTTGTATAAATCTAACCCTTATTCAACATTTACCACTGTACAAAAATTAGGTTTTCTTTCTCTTAGTTTTCATAATAAAACTTCTCTGACTTCTACAGTCGAGCAAATTATTTCCATTACTTCTTGTAATGGAACCAGAGTGCTTTTATTTTCAGTCATTTCCTCAAGAAATGAGGAACAAAAATTGTGAAATGAGAGCACAACCACTTCCATTGTTTTAATACCAATGCAACAATCATAACAGGCACTAATGAAACAGGACAAAATCCATCCTTTCCTCACCTTTTCAAAGGCACTGTGTCAGTAGCACACAAATCATACTGCAGTCTGTACTGTCAAAACCTAGAAATTACAGCATTTCTCCCAAGCTGATGGGTAAGTTTGTGTCATCTTAGAGCCTTTCACAGCTTCCTCCACTTTCTCAACACAAAACACAGGAGTCCCATAGCAGATAACCAAGAAAAAGGAAAGCCAAGTACCAATTCAGTAAAGCCTGTGTGATATCTGCTTAAAAGAACACACTGTGGTGATAAAGCTGTTAAACTCCATTATAGCTCCAGAAGCTCAACTGTGCAAAGCAGGATCTTAGAGTGATCACAGTGATCTGTCCTCACAGAAAGAATTTAATTATCCTGCTTACTCTATGGCAACTAATGGTTCATGTTTTGAGGAAGACAAGCATGGGAGTCACAGTATAGAAAAACCTCTTGAGTAAATCTTAGTTTACATCACTCCCGTTCTCTCTGCCTTGCAATGTACAGGCTCTCTTTTGGGGGGAAAAAAAAAATGGGATGGGGGAGGGAAAGTAGCACAACGAAAATTGCTATTAAGAATTTACACAATATTCAGAGGGATGGCAGAGAAAGAGAAAAGACTGGTGCTCAACTAAACCAGACAGGTAAGAAGCTGGTTGGATGCTCAGGCTCAGAGTGAGCTGTAGCCCACCCAGAGACGAGCACCAAGTGGAGAACCACAGGGGTCTGTCCTCAGACCTGGCATGCCCCTATCAGTGGCCTGGAGGATGCGGTGGTGTGTACTGGACCTTGGCAGCAATGGCATCCTGCAGCTGCTGGGACGGACAAACAGGGGCACAGCTCAGAGATCATGGGAAGGGACTGTCCGGCTCTGCATAGCACACATCAGACCACATTCCAGCGTGAAAGAACTGCTTCCCTGTGAGGATAGTGAGGCAGTAGAGCAGGTCAGCCCAAGAGATTGTGCCATCTCCATCCCTGGTGGGCCTCCAACTGGTCCAAGCCCCGAGAAGCCTGGTCCAGAGCCAGCCCTGCTTTGGGAGTAGACAGGCCCACATCCCATTCCACCAGGGAGGGCCATAAGGGAGATGAGAGAAATTGAGAAGCTGTGCTGGTCAAAGCATCACTGCTTGGACAGGGCAACATGGATGGTTTGTCAGCTGCAGCAAGCTCCTGCCTCTCTCCTGGTTTTGGGAGGGCACCCAACGCCTAGGAGAAAACTTCTCAGTTATCAGATGCCAAGAGATGCATGTGAGGAGGAAAAGTACTGAACAGTGAACTTAAAAGCTTGAAGTGACAAAACGTATATTTTCTATATACTCCACAAGTTCTGGAATGAAAAAAAATGCAAACAAAACCAAAATAAAAACTCATTAACAATTATTTTAAGCCAGAAAAGGACAAAATAGTAAGAGTCACAATATGAGTGTATATTACAGAGAAATGCCTAGAAGGAATTAAGATTTTCACCTATGCAAAAGGAAATTAAGACACAGAATAGACAAATGCTTGCGTTGAGCCCCTCAAGTGCACTTTAGAGAACAGGTAAGGTATGAAAGGGTAAGTATGATTTTAAAACCCAGGATCTACTGGAAATAATCACTTTTTCAAATAAAGCCAAATTATTATGGTCTGTCAAAGTTATTTTATCAGGCATTATGTAATTAACATAATGATTACTCTGTAATTCATATTAGTATAATGAACTCTGAAGTTTTTTATACATAGTCTTACGTACATTTATCAGGATGACATTTTGGTTGGTGAGAATTAAATTTTACTACCTTTGGGAAGTGACAACATTCTAGCTAGATTTTTCTCATTGATTTTCTGTAAATATACAGTAGCACTTTGGTGCTGCTCATATATAAAAAGCCTACTCTTCTTTACACAGTAGAACAATTAATTAGAGTGTTGTTGACATTTTCTACAGAGAGAAACATGGAAGTATTTAAAAGAAATACTGAAAACTAAAAATATACCATGTTGAACAAATAAAAAAAGAATAGAGTCATCTTTTTTTAATTATATTGTTTCCATTACATAAGCCTGGAAATAGTTTTCATTTTCACAAGCCTTCCAGACAAAATGTTATTTTGGAAAACCCTCATTTATATGATAGCATGAGGGCTTTTTGTTTACCAAAGAATTAAAATGTCAAAACTTTGAAAATTCTGTCTAAAAATTACCATTGGAATCTGTACAAAACTTTAATTGTGCATGTGTAGGTGTGTGCATACAAGAACAAAATTAAATTTTAGGAGAAAAATAACCAGTTCTTTAAAGGTAATGATTTCCAGATTGGTTTCACTTAGGAATTCGCCATAACAAATGAAGCCAAATTAATCACTGAACTACTGTCTTGCTCCTTTAGCACTGACTGGGTTCAATGGAAACACAGCAATAAAAGAACAGTTTCAATTCCTGGTTTATATCACAATGCATTTCAAGCACAAGTACCTTGCAGGTCTAAGGGTAACAGAGGTCCAATGTAAATTTTTGGATGAGAAAGCAATGGATGAAGCAGCTAAAAAGAGAAGGTGAAGACAGAAGAAATTCAGCTATTTTTGCCATTCAAACCAAGCTTTTTCATACAATCATAGAATCACAGAATGGTCTGGGTTAGAAAGGAACATAAAAGATCACTCAGTCCCAACCCCATTGCCATGGGCAGGGAACCTTCCACTAGACCAGGTTGTTCAAAGCTGCATCCAACTTGGCCTTGAACACTTTCAGGGGTAGGGAGTCCACAACTTCTCTGAGCAACCTGTTCCAGTGCCTCACCACACTCACTGTAAAGAATTTCTTCCTTATATCTACTCTACATCTATCCTCCTTCAGTGCAAAGCCATTTCCCCTTGTCCTATCACTACATGTCCTTGTAAAAAGTCCCTCTCCAGCTCTCTTGTAGCTCCCTTCAGGAACTGGAAGCCTGCAATCAACCCTGGCTCCTCTTCCCTAGCCTGAACAACCCCAGCTCTCAAACTGCTCTCCTAAGAGAGGTGCCCCAGCTCTCTGATCATCTTCATGGTCCTCCTCTAGACTTGATTTAATAGATCCATCTCTTTCCTGTGCTGAGGATGCCAGAGCTGGACACAGAGTTCCAGGTGAGGTCTCCTGAGAGCTGAGCAGAGGGGCAGAATCACTTCCATCAGCCTGCTGGCTACTGTTTTTAAACAGTTGACTGAAATCTTAAATTATGTACAAAAGCTAATGCAGCTGGGGATGGTGAATTAAAGTCTGACATACAGGACAGTTATGGAAAAATTCCTTCTGTGGGCATCAGCTGCAGCAGCAGAGGACCTCCACATGAACCTCCCCCCAAAACAAGACCTTGAGTACAACTGCAAGGCCCAGGTGTACCAAAAGGGAAGAGTGACCCACAGTTACAGAGGGAAGAGCTGAGATGAGTGCTGAAATGTGGGGTCCATCTTGAGTCTCCATATTCCAAGAGATACAGCAGAGAGCCATAAACTGTATCCAGAGAAAAGAGAGAAGCAGCTGGTCTGTGAGACTTGGGACACTGTGACTGGATTCACAAATAAACGGCAGATGCATGTGACTCAAATGCAAAGTAACAGCAGGTCTGGAAAAGGCACTTCAATCTCACAGCGCAAAAGTACAAGAGACAAAAGTTGACACTGAAGTCATACAAATCCACATAAAGGAAGGAGAGAAGGTATTCACATTCATCTATAATACAAGAGTAAAAGCAGTACAAGAACCATGGCATCTCTCAAGAATGCAAAGAACAAACACGCTTCTGAAACAGGCAGATCTCAGTCACACGCGTTAGGGGAGACAGCAAGGGAACAGCCTATTTAAACAGCCTGCAGCAAGCAGATAAAAGTACAAGGTCCAAAGGTCCCTTTGGGCTACATAAGATGAAATATGGGCTTCAGTGGATGAAATAAGAGTACTCAATATCCTTCATTCCAAGACAAGGGTAATTGTGCCTGCTGCGAGAAGCACATCTCACTGCAATCAATGCTGAGACACCAAGGCCACCCAGGAACAGCCTGCACAGACAGCACAAGAACAGCTTGCCACATCTGGGACTGCTCTGCCACACCAGTGCTAGCATGCTCCCTCAGCCAAGACTACCCAGCAGTGCATTTCTTGGGTCATACCACCTGCCCCTCTCCAACGTTGTATTTTTGTTATTATTTTGAAAACTACTAGTTAGCCAGTTTTCAGTTCATTGTGTTCCACACTGTTAATGGGATTATTTCAAGTACTGGTAGTTCAAAGTAAAGGTTTTACAGAAAGAATATAATAAATGGAGTCAGTTTTGTTCTTACCAATACAATTATTTTTTACAGTGAAGAAAGGTAAAATGTGAAAAAACTATAAGCTTTTTTGTATTCCCACTATTAATAATCTGGTTTTACAGAGCAGCCTAAACATACTCAAAATTTTCCCAGTCAGATTTTAAAATAATTGACTATTTGATCATTGTATTACTTAAGTGATTTTAAAACAAACAATCTGTAATCTACACAGTGCAATAGAGTGTTACTTATCTTACTGACAGTATGAGACAATTTTCTTGAACAGTCAAACACCTGAATATCTCATCCTCAGGCTGTTTGTTATTATACAACTTTGAATATTTATTGCAAGCAGCAAGTCCCATTAGGCTGTTATTCCTACCTCAGCTATTGCAGATTAACAGGGTGCTCTTGTCATGCAGCTGCTGCACTTATTTTCTTCCACAGTTTAGAGACATCAAGAGAAAAGCAATTTTCACTTAAAACATTATCATTTCCTATAAGTGATCATTTTTCGCAATCAGGTAACTCATGCATTAGCTTGCAGCAGTACAGACTAGTAAATTATCTTTGCTGAGTTGTTGCAGTCTGGAACAACAGCAACATTTCAAAGTTCCAGTCCCACTCATGGTCTTCACCAGAGCAAATCTGAACCCAAACACTGTATATTGCCACAGGAATCAGGACATCAAGCAGTAACTTCACATAAGTCTCCCCACCTAGGCCAGGCTCCTGCACCACGTTGGGTTCCCCACTCATGGACTACAGAGCTTTCCCTGCTGCTTCCACAGCTGGCTCCAGCTTTAGCTCTTCACAGAAGGAGACTCCCATGTTCAACACAATAAAACATCATAAAATCTGCTTTTTGAGGGGCAAAGATTTCTCCTAAAAACTTGATTTTGCAGCCACATCCCCTTTCAACTAATCCTTACAGCTACATGTATGCATTAAAGCACTTTAGATAGACTGCATGTGTACCTGCAACTGTGACCCTTCATACTGGAGAGAATCAGATGCATACAACAGATCATTCACACAGTCTAGCCTTCCCTCCTTTCAAATGAGTCATCTTTGTGACTGAGTTACATTTAGATGGGGGATTAACCCACAGAGCTGCAGCAGTTTCCTAGCTCTCCCTGCTCCATATTCAACCCCCCCCACCACACTTCCCTCAAATCTGAAACAAACAAAGAAGACCTAAAATTACTTTTCAAAGTATCAATCACTTTATAGCAAAAATAAGAGCAAATCAAGGGCCCAAACAACCAAAATTAATTAAAAAAAAAAAATATGTAAGCAGCACACAACCTGCACATAAGAAATCCTGGTGCTAACAAGGCTGTGCAAAAGCAAATCGTCCTGATTTTCTTACAGCTTTTGCAGGACTCTGCATACAGATCGAACACAAGAGGCATCATTTCTACAGCACACAGCATCCTGCTGAACATTAATCATCATTACCCACTTAGATATTGCAATATGCAAGACTGATTACTTCTCCACAACTGCTCCCCGGCACACTCAAGCGTGCCAGCACTCAGTGCTACTCCTCTCCACTTTCTTACAGAGAAGTTAAAGGAAAACAATGAATTTTCATGCTCCAAAAGGAAAGACAATTTAAATGTCGAAAAGCAAGATTAGTGGCACACAATTTTAGAATTATCACTGCTCCCCAGCAATTAAGCCAACAGGTCACTTTGGGATTCTTTATTATTTTTCTTGCATTTGTTCTTTAACCTAAATTTATAAAAACTCTCAAATAATTGGACAAGAACTATCCATTTATTTTACATAGGGGGTCTTCCATTCTGTTGGGTTTCTACTCAGGGCTTTCCTTTCATTGTTTACTTTTTGTCTTTTTAAGAATATAAAAAAGTGTTTTTCTAATGATACAGAAGAATTTTGTGTTTGTTTGCCATCAGTTTGTAATACAAAAAACTTTAAACACACGGTTTGGAAAGTAGGAAAACCTTTAAGATAGTCACAAATACAAAATTTTTTCTCTTTTTTTAGTATTTGCATATATATTGCACATCATTAAACAAAACTAGCAATTAAGCATGTTTACATGTATTAATTTCTCCTTGTCACACCATATGGCAGCACCTTTTAAGAAGGAGGTGCCAGAGTTCATTAGATACTGTATGCATATTGCAGTGTCCAGCACTTCTTCTTCAATTAATCATTTTGAAGAATGACATAAAAAGTATTAATTGCAAATGGAACACTCTTAATACTGCAGTCTGTTGATGAAAGAAAATGTGGTTTTAGTTTTTATGTCATTTAGATAATAACAGGTTGTTTCACTGCTTCCATTTAAAACTAAAAATCTCAGTATTTATGATTAATATGTATTTAATAAGATGTGAGAATCTACAGCCCATGCCTGCAGTACTATGGGTAAACACACATATCTGCACACAGGGTATCTTCACTAGTACATAAGTTGATGATGAACTGCTCAGGAACATGGTTTAGTGATGGATTTGGTAATGCTGGGTTTATTTTTGTACTAAATGATTCTATGATTCTGTAGTACAATGATGTGAATTTGCATAATCTTAGTACCAAGGGGTGACCTCACTCTAGTCTTCAGCATCCTCATGAGGAGGTGGAGGAGCAGGTACCGATCCCTTCACTCTTGTGACCAGTGACAGGACTCAAGGAAATGGCATGAAGATGAGACAGGGAAGTTTAGGTGGGATATCAGGGGAAGGTTTTTCACTCTGAGGGTGTTTGGGCACTGAACAGGCTCCTCAGGGAAGCAGTCACTGCACCAAACCTGACAGAGTTCGAAAAGTGTTTGGACAACGCTCTCAGGCATATGGTGTGATTCTTGGGGTGTCCTGTACAGGGCCAGGAGCTGGACTCGTTGATCCTGATAGGTGCCTTCCAGCTCAGCATAGTCCATGAATCGACAATTAACAGAATACATAAAGTCCTGCTTGGCCCTCAGTGAGGGGCTGGGGAACATTTTTCTGTGAAATGTAAAACCAGAGGATAAATTGCAGGAAAATAAAAACTTGGTCATCTTACACCATTTCCAGGTCCACATGAATATGAACATATTTGCTTTCTTTACTTACTACTTTATTCTAATCTGAATCCATTCATGACGGATTTAAATTAGAACAAATAGAATCTTTTATCTGTATCTGTGAACTTCTCTTGTTTTATTCCTGAACCCCAGAGAAATTTAAGAATGGATGTTTTTTAAGATGTTTCTTGGGTCTGCAGTCAGCAATTCTGCTAAATACTTGGCTATGGGTGACAGCAGGAACATTTGTCAGAAGAGACCAAGAAAGATACCAACCCTAAGCTCATGGGCATTTTTTCACCCCTCTCTCCCTCTTCAAAGAAAATACCTTCCTGAAACGCTTTCCCAAGAAGCTAAAGCTTACATTGGAGAGAAGGGACATTCTTCAGCCCCTTTGCCAGTTATGGCTGTGTCCAGAGTCCTTTCAACAAAAGAAGCCAACCTCCTCAGGCATCTCTCCTGCGGCAGAACAGACATGTTGGTCATCTTTGAGAGCCCTACTAAAAATGGACGCAAATGTGTACTTCTGAATTCTGCAACATGATGGAGTCACCAAGGGGTTAGCAGCTGATTGGGGAAGCAGAAACTACTCCACTGAGTAGCGCATGCGCAAGATTTCCCACCAGCACGCATGCTGGGCAGCAGGCAGAGAACTGACCTTTAGAGCTACCTGCAGCAGTGGGAAGGCAGCAAATTTCTAACACAAGAGGAATGAAAGTGATATATGCTATTAAAAAAAACCCAAAGGCCTAGCCCAAACTGAACTGTTAGCCATGCAAAATGGGTTCGCTCTTCATGAAGGCATGGAAAAAGAATAAAAGCAGCTTTGGTGACACAATTTAGGTGCCAATAGGTTAACTGTGGTATCTTATTTCTTTTAAAAAAATAAAACAACAAAATTTGCAGAACATAAGTATGGCTAAAATAAAACAACAGATGCCAGTATTTTTTGATAATTGCACTACTCCATGAAGCTTTTTTCTACACTGATATACTCTGACTCATTCCTTAATGAAAGGTATTTGGTTAAATTATTAATTCTTCTGCAGAGGTAAATCAAAACACGAGAACAGACTAATAAGTAATATAGACACTTGAGTGTTTAAATGTTAAGATTAATGACACTCATTGACAGCTACTACAAAAACATTTTTTAGATTAGTATTAATAAAATTATTTTGCTATATTTATACACCTGTTGCAATACCTTTGGTATATGTTCATTAGAAGCAATACAGTAGGCTCATCAGTCAAGCAGAGTGAAGATAATATATTTCTTAATTTTTATATATTAATGGTAAAATGTACCTTCATGGTGACATTGACAACACTCTATCTATATGACTTGCATACAGAAAGTTGTCCTCCCAAAAATATTACTAACACAGAAAAGTTTTAGATGAAGGCACAAAATCACAGGATGGAAGATCCTCTTTAAATCTTCCATCTCATTCCCACAACTTAAACTTTTGGAACCTTAAAGAAAAAGGTAGATCCTACATAAGTAGCTTTAAGAAAAACTTCTAGTTAACCACTGAATAGTAGAAAGTTGTATTTCTCCTTTGGTCACATGAAGCAAGAGAAAGGTTTTCTCATTTTTTCTGCTCCAAAATTTTCCTCTTTTCTCTAGGTTTTTGGGCCACAGATGTTATTTTAGAAGCCAAAAATTTAGAACATTGGTAAAAATGGAAAAAGATAAAAATTAAAAGAAAGTTGTGTTCTCATTCCCATTTTATTTACCAGGATAGAGGAAAGATAAACAAACAACGACAGAAAGAGAATTTTCAGAAAAATATGTTTCTGTCCAAGCAATATTTTGAAAAATTACGCATAAATCATAGATAAAAAGCTATTTCTTATCTTGGTATTTAAATAGCATATCTTAGTATTTAAAGAGCAATATAGTGCATTTAACCAATCCATCAGGGTTGCAGATTTTTTTAATTACCATTTTATTAATGCAAAAATTTGGGCACCTGAAGAGAACTCTTCCTATCTCACTTCCTGCCCTCTCATCTCCCGGACTGAAATGCTCACACTCAATTTCAGCAGTTCTTCTCATGACACCTTCAGAATATGGGTATCAGAGAAGTTCATAAATTCATTCATCAAAAGTCCTGTGGTGTTGGTGGCACTTTGGGTGCTGAGCTAGCACTGAGCATGAAAGCAGCAAACCAGCTCCACCTGCACTTGCTGGATGTGGATCAGCAATTCTCAGCATCTTGTCAAAGCACACCCTTAGGCCATTTCAGGCAGAGAACAAAACAAGTTTTTATTCCCACTGTGTAAACTATAATGTGCTATCCAAAGTGTAATAACATAAAATTAAATCAGAAACAAAGGATCAGGAGAGTGTTATACAAATGTAGGGTTAAGGTTGCACTCATTCTTCCTGTAGTTTCTTCCCCACCCTTTTTCTAGCTTATACTTCATACTCAGGTGGGAGAAAAGCTTAGGCTTTTTTTTCCACCTATTCAAAATAAAATCTTGCAGAACTCAATTATTGATAGGTGTGAATGCTTATTTTATGATTATATTTGGAGAGGTAGGGGGAGAGTAATATACTTAATGGCTGTAAAGCATCTACATTTGAGTATCTCATTTAGTCCCTTTCTAGTTGTAGAATCACTTCTCTAATAGAAATAGTATATTTAAATAGTAGATTTAAATAAATACAGGCTGAATGGCCAGCAAGTATGCTCACCTCCTCCTGTAGGTCAGAAGTGTGGGCTTCAGGTACTGACCTAAAATTGCCAAAGAAGTGACAGGATCAAGGAGATCACACATCACACCCATCTAAAAGTCAGGTGCTGTATCTAGACACATCTTGTAACTGAAAAGCTCTGACCTGAATTGTTACTTCCAGTCCTCTTCATTTAGGATCCAAAAGGATGATGGGGGTAATCCCTGACAGATCTTGCAGCCCTTTGTCCTTCAAGGTCTGTTTCACAGGCACCAAACTGCTTTGAAGGCTCCATCACCCAGCAAAAGGGACTCTGGGATCCCTGGCCTTACTGACTCCAGTCCTGCACTGCGAGCTCAAAGGGACCAGACAATGTTCCCGCAATTGTTCCAAATGTAGCCCTAACTTGTGATAGTTGGGCCATCTTTCAATCTTGCCTTGAGCCCAATAAATTTCTTGCAGAAGCTGTAACTGGGAAACAAAGAGGTAACTGGCTCTTGCAGCTACTCTGGCAAGACTTTGCATTGTGGTTGGTGATCCTCTCATTTAGTGGGCAACATGGACATCATAACTACCTGGTTATATCTATTTCCTTTGTCAAAATTATGTAGGTTTTAAATGTGTGTGCTCACTGAGAAGGAAGGGTGTTGTACCACACTGACAAAATGCAATTCCCTTTCCGTAATCTAGTTGGAAAATATTTAACTTCATTTCAACATGCAATTAGATTAGGTTCTTATTGGACTATTAAAATATTCAGAATAATCATCCATCTAAAGCTATTCTACAGTCTGAATTACTGGTGTTTTCTATTTTTATAAAATGTATTTGGTAAGAACCCAAATAGCTTTTAATTTTTTTATGTAACTGCCAAATCATAATACAGTAGGTCAGAAAATGCCTGAAGCAAAATATAATCCATGATATATATGCTCTTTTTTTTTTCCCCTTTTCTCTTGCAGGCCTGAGTAATAGAAGGGCACAAGCAGTTTCACATGCTGTTCTGCATCGCAGGATTTAGTCAGAATTAGCTCACTGAAATAATTAGGTTTTTTCCATACTCATAAGGATTAATGAAGGAAGGAAAGGTAAAATATCTAAATTGGACTGGACAAGACAAAAGAAGGAAGACTTTTTGTCCCTTTTTGGAGGGTGAAAAAAACCTATTTTCTAAACAGTTTAAAATGTGTTTTAAAATTACTGCAGACTTACAAGTTACATCAACATATGAATTTCTGCATACATGCACTCAATTTTATGTCTGTAAAATATATTAGGTGGCATTAGTAACACCTGCTGACTCAGACAATGCTGATGTGTGTAACCCAAGGAAGAGACAGGAGAGTAGGAATACATGGTTTTGTATTGCTGTCTTGTAAGTCATCATGCAGCAACCCCGTTCCTCCTGTGTGCTTAAAACCTGTTGTTTTCATCTCTGCATTCTTATCCTCCAGATCTTGTCTGAGTTTTCAAAGACTGTGGCTTCTTATGGCTCTGCTCTTCATTCAGCAAAATTTGAGAAAATAAAGCCACAAGGTACTCAAGTGACTATCCCAGGATAACAATCAACCTCTACCCAGGAAAATGAGTCAGAGATCAAACTCCAGTTTCAAACATAGGAAAACATATGAAGAAGGACATGAACTGAGGAAAATCACAGAATCATAAAGTTGTTTGGTTGGAAGGGACCTTAAAGAACATATCGTTCCAAACCCTTGCTGTGGGCAGGAATAAAATCAGAAAGTAATTCTGTATTTGCTGAAATTCATCATTCCTTTAGTAGACAACAGGCAGTTCTTCTCCAGTGTTTAGGACAGAAAAGCCTGAACTTCACAAATTTTATTGTATGCAGTGATTATCTCCTATACAGGATGCCCACTTCCAATTTTTAAAATGATAAAAATATTAATCAAAATTAAAAAGTCATTGTAGGAGTCAGAGGAGGTTCAAAATCAGTTGCTACTATGGACTTCACTACAGTTAATTTTCCTTGGCAGGCACTTAGGTACAATGCCAGGCAGATAACAAGCACAAGTGAAAACAAAATGATATTACTTGCACTCCGGTTGCACAGTGCTGCCAATCCTCTGAACCTTCTGAGACTGGCAACAAAACCCAAGGACCATAAACCATGAGAACTGTAAAAGCTGATGTTATGCACAGAGATCTTACCAAGTAAAGATTTAATTATTAATAATATACAGCTTTAATCCATGTTTATAAGATGATAACATAATATAATTAACCAAGAAAAACTATGAAACTGGTACATCACTTCAAAAATACAAAATACAACCCAGAACATGAAACCAAGATGGATGACACCATTCCAGATTATTCATCTGAAAATTTGGTTGTTTGAAATCATTAACCTCAAGCTCAGAGTAATTCCATGATTTTTCTTTGTGAATACTGAAATCAGCCACATACATCTGAAGCTACAGCCCTGAATGTAAGTTCATAGAAATAACACAATTTTGTTACACAAGTAACATCAACATACTCCAACAGACAAACACCTTAATGTAGCAGAATATCACATATTAAATTTCTTTCTAACACTTAAGATCCTTAGTGATTTAGACATTTATAACATTACTGAGTCTTATTTATGAATTGCAATAGGATGGTTAAATTGAAAAGGAAAAGCAGAAAACCAACCTATCTTTCAGAAGCATTTATACATGAAAACCTAAGCTTAAAATCAAATTACGTCTTTTCTTTCTTCAACACAAATAGCCATGAAGCATACTGTGCCATGCAAGTTGTTGTAGCAACCACTGCTATGGGTGGACCAATTTACTAATAGTTCATGCAGAAGTATTCAACAGACAATTGTTAGATAATCAATTTTGGTTTGGTACTAGAACACATAATATATTTTCATTTTGGTTTACATGTGAAATATGAGCAACTGAAAAAAGTCAGTTTTTCAGAAGGGGCTTCTACCGAAGATTGATAACACTAATTTTTAAACTTGACAGTTCTCTGCTTCAGCTTCCTACACAAACAAGCACAACAATTAAAAACAAGCCATTGCAAATCACCACTGTTATCTGAAAATTTTGAGCTTTGCAAAATAAGTTGATTCATAAAGACATTACACCAAAATTAAACAAATCACCACTGAAATAGGTATGAGCTGTCATCCTTCTTGGTCACAGAAGCAAATTAAGAATATTAGCAACATGCAGTCTGAGCCGCCATGTCAGCATTACAAATTCTCCCATTAGGCATATAGCTCAAAAAATAAACAGAGATAATTTAAAACATCAAGTTTTGCAGCTGTATAGGACTTCAGACATCATGTACTAATAATACATCTAAACACATACATTTATAGTTTCCAGTTACATTTCAGGTCAGATCCAGAGTCTATTTCAGGAATATCAATCCTGCATTCAAAAGGGCAATTATACTTCATGTAGATACACCCAAGACAGAAACACTTCCCAGACAGGCGCAGCTTTGGTCTCATGGTACAAAGATGAATGGTACAGCAAAACCACCTGTGAATGCTGTGTGCCTGTATTTCACATTTCCCTTCAGCATTCTAGAAGCAAAGACCAAGACAAAAACTTTCCCCAAGTCCCCAGGTTAATTATGGAGATACACAGTGCATCTGGTCAGTGCATACACATCACACCTCCCAGTCCAGGGTCATAAACTACCTGTGCAGCCCTCATAAAACCTGCACACCACATGTCTGCACATTAGGCTTCTTGCTACATTACTTGTGTATTCCTTGAGCCTCTACAGTAACTCCATACCAGTAACAATAACTACCTGCATTATTACTGTCAACCAGGCTAACTAGTTCAGTGGTATTTTAAAAGATGTGACTACAGTTTAGGCATACCTCAAAATGAGTATTTCAGATACTACTCACTCCCCAGCTATTAAAAAACAACTTCAGAAAATCCAAGCAATATAACTTCCTAAGAAAATCTTGATTATTACTGATGGGATTTAACACAAAATTAGCATAACCTCTAATAAAAGCTACTGCAGTAAACAGACTTCATGCATCGTGATGAGATTAAACAAGAAGTCTGATAAACTGATAGGAAGTTCTGCAGTTTGTTTAATCTTTTAAAGGGAAAATCTCTATTTATTGGGCTCATGCTGTACTGGCATACACCCAATCATTTCTTGTGCACAAAGAGTGTTTTTGTGAAGGTATGAGGAGTTAGAAAGAAAAATAAGCAGGGCACTAAAATTTTGATTACAAGCATGCAACCACACAGAGAGAGCGCTCTGTGCAGACAGATCCAAAACATGAAAAAGGACAAAAAGACAACAATACATTTACTTTCAGACTATCTCCTTAGTCTCCCAAAGATAAAGTGTATTTTACTACTATTGACCATCATTCAATTGAACCCAAAAAGCTCTCTTTGCAGCAGACTATGAGACTAAGCCGTCTCACAGTGGGAGGCAGTCAGCCTTGGAATTACACATGCTTTCATCAGGTTCCCTGAATCCAGAGAGTACTTATCTGATGGGGCACTCTTTCAGGACATTAGACCTTACCTAACCTATGGTGACAGAAGAGAAAAAATTAACTCAGAATACACAGGCAACACTCCATTTTTCAAACTACCTGTATTAAAAGTATCCATGTCTCCAATTAAAAAGTGAATGTAAACTTCTCAAATTAAAGCTCAGATGTAAAAATACAGTGCTGCTTCATTTCAGCCTAAGTGGTAACAGTGAATAGAGATGCACTCTATACCGGGTGCATATTGATACTGGAGTACCAAAAACTATCCTTTTGTATATAACCTTAAAGCATTTTAAAAGACTTATAATGAAGTTCTTTTTCCAGTCATCTGTGAAATCTGGGATGATTACATGATACAAAAAAAAAAACCAAACAAACCACCAAGTGGTCCATCAAAGTGTTCTGCTGAATGAAGTTGTTCCTTTCATCTTTTTCCACCATACTTGAACCAAACTGTCTCCACATCCTCTGTGTCTCTGAGATGTCACAGAATCAGAGAAGTGCTGGCTGGGATGAACTTCTACCCAGGTGGAAACCACTGCTAACAGCAGATGAAGTCAGTCACAGCTTTGTCCAAACAGGTTTCAAACTCCTCTGAGGACAGAGATTAAACTACTTCAGTGACCAACCTCTTCCAGGGCTGCTTTGCCCCAGCAGATAAAACTTTCTCCCTACTGTTCAAACCTAAGTTGCAATTTGTGCCATTACATCTGTTTTTTTGCCATCTGTCACTACTGAACAGAAATCAGATTTAAAAGCTTTGTAAATGCCCTTCAAGAAGTTTTAGGATGCTACTGGACTGTTCTTCAGATTCCTCTTTTCTAGACTATGCAAGTTCAACTCTGTCCAGCCTCTCCCTCACACCCACAGCCTTTCACCATTTGCTAGGTCCTTCTTCAACTTCTGTCTACCTCTTGAAGTGCAGGGCCTCCAAAACTGAATGGAGTATTCCAGACAGCCTTACAGATACTAAATAGAGGAGATAAAAACTGTCCTTGGGGTGCTGCTTCTAGTGCAGTCCAGTGCCTTATTTACCTTATTTGCAACGATGGCACATTTAAGGCTCTTACAATATAACACATGCGGTTAATTTGAACCAAGTGCTCTCTCTGGATTGAAGCTCCTACCAATGTGATTTAGTAAATCTGAAAATATGCACAAAGCGCCTCTTGCTTCTTGACCCAGGCTGTTGATGAAAACCCTAACCGTGCCTGCCTCAGCATCACTTCCTAGAGTAGCCTGCTTGTTGAAGGACCAATTGGTTGTAAAGCACCATTGACCTCTCAGCAGCTAATCTTCAACCCATCTAAAATTCCACGTGCCTCAACCATACTACTTCAGCTTCCAAATGAAACCTCTGTGGAAGACAGTGACAAAATCACTACTGCATTGAAGGGATCTACTGCTTGCCCTCATGCCTGCAGCAAGTCATTGAAGCCAAAGCAGCAATAAGGCAAGCCAAGCACAATTTGCCCTGGCTAAATCCATGCTGACTGTTTCTTGTTCTCTTCTTGCTCTTTATGTGTTTGGAAATAAGAATATACTCCATGATCTTTCCACGCCATGAGATGAAACTGTGCAGCCTATAGTTACCTAGATGCTCCTTCTTGTCTTTCTTAGAGATGGATAACACATCAGGCTTTTCTCTTTCACTGAGGACCTCCCACAGCTGCAGGCTGTTTGTAGGGGTCTCATATCTTCCAGCTCTTTCACTACCTTCAGCAGCTCCCATCCAATCCCACTTTTCTGGATATATCCAGCTCCTTTAAGTGGCCACTAATTTGTTGCTCTGCAGACATTGGCTGTTCAAAAAAATGCTGGCAAAATACAGAGGCAGAGGATCAGGCCTTTCCCTGAGGCCATTAAAGCGTTTAGTACTTCTGTACCATCATATACTAGCTGGTTTCTTCTATTCATCAGTGAATTTACACCTTTCCCAAACTTTCCTTTGCTATCAATCTACTTTAAGAATCCTTCCTTGTTACTTTAGATGGTTTTGGCTCCCCTTTTTGCATTATGCTTTTCTGAATTTTAGTTCCCAAAGCAGTTTGTTGTCAAGTGGGTCTTATTTAAAAGTCCCTAATCTTCTTGCACAATAGGATTATTTTTTCCTGAGCTCTCAGTAAGTTTTCATATCTTACATAGGAGGACTGAGGAGCCTGCCACTCAGACACCTGTCCTTCTTACCTCTGCCCCCAGAGCCCTGCAGTCACCTTCAATCTGCTGAAAGCTTTTCCTGGCCACGTCACTGATGCCTGTCTAAATGAGCTGCCAAGGAGCAGTCAGAAAGCCAGATAAGCTGTGGCAGCCTCTCTGGAACACCATGGATCCAGGCTCCAGGCAAGCAGCAGCCCTCCCCAGATGACTGATCTGGCTGGCAAACAGCATGCCCTGTCCCACAGAGGGTGAAGTCACAAACCACCAGCACTTGTCATGGCATCTTCATAGGATAGATGGGTCTGAATCAGTGAGGAGAGGTGTCCAGCCTGCCATCCTCCCACCAGCAGAGATCATCCACACGGCTCTGCCGATGAAGCCCAGGCAAACAGCCACGAACAGCGACGGAGCCTTCTGTGTGTGCATCTGCCAACCTCCCCCCAGTCCAATACTTAAAAACTGGTCGGGGTCATCTACCAAGGTTAATTTGATCTGATAGCTGGGAGAGAGAGAGAGGGAGTGCAAGCACTGCAACCTGGGGCTAATCCAGCCCCGCATGGGCACCGGCTGCTCAGCCACATGGCAGCTGCCTGGGGCCACATGCGAGTGCCTACTGCCCCTCTGCTTCCCGAGCGGGTCAGAGACAAGTGCTGGGGAAGGGATCATAGGTTCTCTTGGCTAAAGGCTGCGGTAGACTATTTTAGGACCACTGAGATCACCACCCATCTGGCCAGCTTGAAACACATTCGACAATGAGTTAAAATGTGTGACAGGCACAGAAACAGGAAGCTAAGTTATATAAGCTTTTTTTTTTTTTTTCGCTTTGGAAACCAGGCTAAGAAGTCACCCCTACATATGCATACGTCCTCCATATCAGCAAACTCATTTAACCAAATCTCAGTTTCCAGTCTGTGCATTTATTTCATTCCCCAACAGGAATGTCATCCTGAATTCCTTCTCCATTTCTGCTTGTCACTGCTAAGACCATGTAGTCAAAACATGCTCTTTTGGTTTCTACAGGATGGAGGAAAGATTCAAGGTGTCACCACAGCACATGATTTGCTCTAACCCCCTTCTTCAAATATGCTGCTATAAAAAGAATCAGAATTTGTTTTATGCCTAAACACAGAAGATGAAGCAGGTGCTAAAAATCTTAGCCTTTCTGTTGGGACAGTTTTATCTATTACTCAGTTCCATCAAGAGATAATATAAATGGCTCAACAGCATTAAAAAGTTATTGCAGATTTGCTACCATAAAGTTGAAAATGTAGTCTTACAGAATATAACATATTTTCCCCACATTAGAAATATTACAAAAATTCATTTAATACTACCCACTATCAAGCCTAAACGGTTTGACAGCCCATTGTTTGGAAAATTAACATCTTCCACATTCACTAAAGTGGATTTAATCCAAGATATAAGTTAAAGTAAAATGAAGAGCAAATATGAAAAAGAAAAAAGCTCTAATCAAATCTACCAATCTGTGTTTTAGCTATAATGTAATAGAAACAAATCTAATTCAGACATTGGTAGGATTTAGACACCTGATGCAATATTTGCAATACAAGCAAATTATATTGATTTTCCTCCCTCATCAGCTATGATTAAGATAATGTAAAGAAAACATCAAACAGTGTTAATAGAAAAGAAAATGAAAGCCTGCAGGTTCAAATCAGGTTGCTCCATGCAATCCTTCTCATAAATAAAATTCAAGAACCACTAATTACTTTTTCCTTCAGTACTCATTATCACGTGTCATGCTTGCTGAAGTCCTAGCTAACAGCTGAAGGTTCAGGGTCATAATTTCTGACATGCTGGTTATTGCTAGTCAATGAATGAAACTTAGTTCTAATAGATGCCACAAAGCCAACCAACTTCAGTTAGATACTTCTTTGAAAGTCACCACAAAAGACCTTTCTGTTGATGAAGCCAGAAAATAATCTTGTGAGGAATGGAAGGTGATAGTACAACATTATTTAATGCACTATAAGGTTAAGGGGAGAACATAAACCAATCTGTCATTGCCCGAGAACTGGACATAAAACACGTTATCCCTGACAAGTCCAATTGTCAAACTGCACCTCACCATTCAGTTTTGGAAGAGGTCAGATTGCCTGCCCTAAAGCAATGGTAACTAACTAGAGGCTGCAAGTCCAGTACCCATTCACTCAAAGCCATAGTAATACTTGAGATATAAGCATTGAACTTAACTGTCCAGATTGCAGAAGATAGGTGTTTAAAGAAGGGATGGGCAAATTTATCTTTCAGGCCCACTTTTCTGGAGTGGAGTGGCAAGTGAGGTTAGCTTAAACTGAACCTATTGTAAAACTAATGAAATAAATGATTGCTATCTTCTTTAAAAAGGGAATTGACTTCTACTGATTAATAGGCAGAAAACTGCAAAACAATCAGACTTTATCACTAACATTTCCCCTACCCTTTAGAGAAAAAAGTCTTCAATAGGAACATTTTGGCAGGTGAACCAAAGCAAATGAGGCTGTAAAATTTCCAATGCTATCCTAAAATAGGGGAAAAAAAAAAAAAAAAAAGAAAAAAACAAAACCCAAACAAAAAACACCAACTGAAATTTTGGAAGTCAAGATTACCATGACTCCTTGTTGTGAGATGGGACCTATGGAAATATTTCTTCAAACTAAAAGACAAACTAAGGAATATTGCGGTGGTAACACAGAAACTCAGACATGCCCCATCAAGAAGAAAGTCCTCCTTCTGTCTTTCTTAGACTACTCCCATAGAGGTGTAGTTTGGAGAAAAGTGGGCAGCACTAGAGTCTCAGTGATTGCATACCTGGGTCTGTAATATCACCACACATAGAGAAAATACTGCAAATAATTTAAAAAAACCCAAGACCTCTTAAAAGATGCTTTAGAGTTGCACTACTAAACTCACACTGGCTGCCATCTAGATATTTTAGCATCAGACTAAGAATGGGTGATCCAAACCCTTCTGGATCCACCAGCATTTCAGGTTTTCACCAGCAACAGAAATGCAATCATAGTCTGTTCCTATGGCTGCTGTAAGGACTCCTCCAGTCGGCGGCATTTCAGATTTCTACATAAGGGGAAGTACGCACATGAATATGAAGGAATAACTAAATACTTTACACAAAGGGTGCTGCCTTGGTATGAATGTTGGAGACTGGCTTACAGGAAGAGCCCCACTCTCCAAAAAAGCAGTGGAGATGATGTATTTTAAGCATCACCATTCTAATTTCACCAACCATTGTATTTCTTCTATTCTACTGAAGTTCATGGTAGAATGAATCTTATAATCCATAAGTGGTAGCTAGGATTCTCAAAAGACTGCCTTTTGTCACAAGGTCTTCAGAAGCTTTTAAGAGAAGATGAAGACATGTCAAGCAGGCAGGCAGACATTTTTCCTCAGATAATGGAAATACTAATTAAATCAATCTTACAGGAAAAGGAAAGAACTGCCACTTTACTATATAAATATCACTGTGTTCAAATTCCACCATTCCCTGCAATAAGGGTAAAGCTTTCGTAGAAAAAGTCAAAAAACTCCCAAAACTGATTCCAAGGCTTGTATTTCTAAGACTTACCTATTTTTCAGAATTTATTAAAGTTTTCTAAACTGTTATATTTGTTTCCACTTTTGTAGATTGCTTTTATAACTTTTATTTCAATAGCATATACTTTTTTATAATTATTTCTTGTCTATAAATAAAGATGAGCACCACAGTCTCCAGGTTTGTAAATTCCTCTCCAAGTGCAACATCATGGTCATGGTTTTTTCCAAGAGTTTTTTCCTCACTAAGCTTCAAGGCTTTAGGCATGAAGAAGCAGGACTGGTAACATCTGTGTGGTAATATCTTCTCTTGCAAGGAGCAAGAGAAGATGGAGATGCAGACATATCCCCTTTGAACAGATACTAAACAATGAAAATATCCAGCTTTAAATAATGCAAACAGCAAGAGACAAACAGACTTTCAACACCACTTACGGAACTATTTTGGTTTTGCCCAGTACAGTAGTTTAGGTTTTAACCTTCTGAAATAGTGAAGGTTTTGATTTCTCTGTGCTGTTTGCTAGAACACAGGCTAAACTGAATGGAAAAAAACTATGCCTATCCAGACTTTTTCATTTGTTATTCCTCCCAAATTCCTTTATGCCCTGCAGATGCCTTCCCTTTTCCCAGAACTTTCCTCTTTAGAATTCTTCTACTCATGCTTCATTCTGCATCAACTTTTGGTGTCTCTCCAGCCCCCAGAGACATGACAGAAACAGCAAACCCTGAACTCCCTCCCTCCCACACACACAAACCTAAGGCATCACATGAATCCCATGGCTTGTCCCTCCCAGCTATTTTTCTCTTCTGCCAGTGTCACAGCTGTGACTCCAGCACCTGGTTGTGTGCATGTCTCACCACAGGCAGCTAAGCTGGCACAGAAAGACGCCATTCCACCAGAAGAAAGGAGCACGCAGAGACTCCAAGGCTGTAACGAACTCCATCTCACACTCCTCCCTGAAAGCCTCCCACTCGCAGCCAAAAGCTGGCACTCTGCTGACCTGTTTCCCCATCTGAGGGGGCTGCTTTTACAACCAAAACACAACAACACTGCCCACAAATGTGCAGAGAACAAACACCACGTGGGCCTACGTGTGTCTCTAGTAAGCTCCTCCTAGGCTGCTGAGAGCTAGCAAGCAGAACTCTGAGTCATGCTTTTTGGGTCAGAGCTCAAAAAGTTTGGGCTGTTTGACACAACAAGACTACAATGTACTGTGTGGAGTCCCCGCAAAAACAAGGCACAGGTGTGCTCACTGCCGCTCCACATCACAACCCCTCTGGGGCATAGTGAAGGTAGTTCTAGATCTAAAGCCAATGAGAGGTCTGCTTTAGATACAGCAAAAAGTCCTCCATGTAAAAAAAAAAAAAAACCAACAAGAAAAAATAACAACAAAACCCAAAACAAATCAACCCCCCCAAAAAACTCTCCACCCAACAAACAAAAAAATCCAAATGCATTAATGTTTCCAAAACAATGACAGGGAACATGCATCTTCTTAAAGAGGCATCTAATTAGTGAACTGGAGCATAAAGTCAAAATGTAAGCCAATGTTTGCAGCATTGAAGAATGAGAAATACATAATTAGTGGCTATTCTCACAGTTTGAAGCCAAAGATCTGTTATTCTGAAATGGCTTCACTATCAGTAGTTTCCAACTAAACGGAGGCAGAATTGCAACAGCCTTCAAACAAAGAGTATCTGACTGCAGATCCAGTGTATGCACTCAGAGAGGTGATGCAATCTGGACTTACACATTGACACCTCCGAACGCTCGAACCAAGACACGTTGTACAAATACAGAAATGTAGCTGTGGACGTAAACATTAAGACAGACATTCATAAGCAAAGTTAAATTAAGCCCCACAAGGAATACAAAGCATATAAAGATAGAGCTGAAGGCCTATTAGATTAAAAAATTCATCAGATATTTGTTTTTGAACTACATTTATGACAAGAGATAAATGACAAAGTATGCAAATTACTTCAGCCACCTGGCAGGCAGGGAAATTTGCTGCAGGGAACAAACAGGTCGCAAATAAATAAATTAAGAATATGTTACCAGGCTGTGAGAGGAAGGGCTACAAGGAAATGGACTCTTTTCCCTCCAGCAGAGGTCACAGCAGTCAATAGGAATTATTAGCATCATTCTCATAACATGAGAACAAGCCAAGCTGCCAAATAGCTACACTGCAATAGTATTTGAAACACAGAAGAAAATTTCTTTTCATGAAAAGGAAATTGAGCTCCTTCAAGAAACTAAACTAGTCATTTCATCTCTCATTATATATTTTCCTTGTTGGCACATCTTGTCTCAAAAGATCTCTGACAGTCCTGCAGCCTGATGCAGGGCTTTTCACTGTAGTGAAAGTCATGAGCATAACACAAGAGCTTCCCAGAAACCATAGACCTTCTTTTTTCCTTCTGGTCAATGGAAATTGTCTAATTATGGCAAATTCATTATTAGAGAAGTTACAAATGGAGCGCAGGGATGCCTGAATGTACCTTTTCCCACTGATCAAATGCCTGAGCTCACAGCTCCTGAAGACACTGCTGCTTCCTACTCTCATCTGTGCCCACAGAATATCTCACAAAGTAAAATAAGGCACAGTTCTATTTTTGTTTGTCCATACAACAAGACTTACCCTGATGCATTATATCTTTATGATCAGTTCTGAAACTGATAGTAATTGAAAAAAAACAGATCTTAGAAGGAAATGTTGTGCATGCAAAATGCTGATTGCTAAGGACAAATCTCTGTCTCTGTTTTTCTCAGAAAACAGTTTTATTCAATCTATGAAACACTACAATATACTATGGAAGACACCTATCCCCAGACACATCTTGCATAAGTTGTTCATGTGGTTTTTGGCAAAGAAAAACAACCCAACTAAATCCACCAGGTAAGCTGCATTATAACAAACCTAGTCTCCTCCTCTTGCTGGAAGAACTATTTGCACACCTGTATGTGGAGCACACTAAATGTCTGCCTGCTTCAGATGGGAAACACTACAGAGCATAACTCCCGAATCAATAGGTGAGCCAAGTGGTTCCCCCAGGTATAAAATGTTCCTTTCATATCTACTGTTTCAACCTATTTAGTTGTAGCACCAAGGTTCTTCAGAAGGCAAATTTAGGACACACATTTTGGGAGGAAGTGAGAAGCAACAGAATTTAGTCACTTGCATTGGAATAGGTTGTAAATCTGGGAGTGGATGGCATGTGATGGAAGAAAAAGTACATCTGAAACACTGAAATACTACCACTGCTATGAAGGCTGCAGAAAACTAATAGCTTCTTGGACTGGAATGATGAAGATCATAAATTCTTCTAAATATATTTCCCCCGATATACACCTTGTAGTGACAGAGATGCAACCTCTATCAGAAATCTCAAAATTTTATTTTACTTTTTTCTTTGTTTTCTCCTGTTTTGCTGCCTTTTTTTTTTACAGAGAGAAGGCCATTTGGTCCATCAGTATACTTGGACTTGCAGACCATAATATTTCTTTGTTCTAAGCATCCATGTGAGCAGCTAGTTGCTGCTTTCCAGTTTTTAAATTTCTGGTGAGAAATTTTTAAATAAGCAAATTACCTCATCTGTCCTCTTCTCAGCACCAGAGGCACCACAGCCACCCAACTGCCTCAGCTGCAAAGTAGCACAGCTGCTTGCATCAGACCATCTCCATCTCTTTTTTTGCCTGGGAGACATCCAGTAACATACCTGTTCGGGTCCCACCCTGCACATCTGCCTCACCTCTGAATACCTCCCCTGTCAGGCCACCAGCTGGCAGAAGCTTGTGAGCAAACTGGGAATTAAAAGGACAAGCCAGGTGTCAGAGGGAGCAACTGCTTAGTGACAGCATCACTGTGGTAGCAAGAGCCATCTCGCAGAAATCTTAATTCCAACAACACATGGCCATGAGCCCCAGGCATGTTGCATGAAGCAGGGAATAAAATCTCTAGCTATGCTGAAAAATCAAGAGGTACAGGGCTATCTACTGTGTGACAGTACACCTACCTTTTCTTTTTAGCGGTATTTGGGATTTTTTTCTTTTCCCCTTTCAAATCTGGATGCTCACAATTCTAGCAGCACAGGAAGTACATCCCCATGTGCGGCATCTTCCCCACAGTCCGTTCTCCCCTCAGAACCAGGGGTCTCATCTTTGTCTACACACCCAGCTCTTCATGTCTCTGGGGACCAGGGGGCCACGCTTCTCACCTTCCTTGCCCCCTACCTACCGTGCAGGTCCCACTGATAGCAGCAGCTGCCAAATCCCTGTCAAACCGTGCTAAAGGGGTTTGACATTTGGCTTTTGGCAGGGAGGTTCACTGCTCAAGCAGCTGCTCCCATCTTTGGGGAAAAGAAAAAGCAGGTGCTGGACAGAATCCATTTGCATCTCTGATTCTGATCTACCACTGGGCAGCACACTGGTCACGAATAAAACAGTTTCAAGAATATGCTCAACACTCTGTAACTGAAGAAAAAAAATGTACATTTAAAAGAAATTCTAAAATTTTAAAAAAATAAAACTGTGCCATAAAAATGTTTCACAAGATCTAAGTTATCACTAAAGAACAGATTGCAGAGATGTTATATTCTTATGAAGTCCAATGTGATTCTGTAGGGCTTCTTTACTACAGTTGTTTTGGTACCTCTTTGAAACTGAATACTAAATCAATTTGGACAAAAATACTACCCAATTACACTTGCTGCTGCTGACTCCAACTTAGGAAATGTCAACACACTTAAGTGTGAAGTGATCTGGTCTCAGACAGAAAACTCTGGAAACTTATTTATCTGAACTAAGAGCGCTACAAAGATGCACTTCATTTACTGAAGAGGCAACCAATGATCACAAGCAGTGCTAAGCACTAAAAGTTTATGTGAAAACAGAGGGAACCAAAGTCATCCTGAAGCCATCACTGTGCCCAGTTAAATGCACCACCCCCCACTGCTACACCATTTCTCTTAGCAAATGCCCATCCAAACCAACCACCACTCACCTCAGCCAAGGTTCCTCTTCAGAAGCCTGACACAGAGTTGCCCGTTCTGCAATCCTACTTCCAGCATCCACATACATTCACCTCTCCCCTCCTTTTCCTTCCTAATGCTTTTTAAACAAACAATGAAATTTTAACTCCTTAAAGAGTCTTTTTTAAAAAAATAACCCAGGTTTTCAATGCTGTCAAACACTCTCAGACACACTGGCAATATGGAGAAGGATGTTACAAACCAGACAGACAGTCTGAGAAAAAAGGAATAAATTTTTTTATTCCCTTTTTCTCCCACTTGATATTATATCTGCACATTTCCACTGCATTGTTTCCTCTCTCTTCTGAAATCCAAGCAAACCCAGAGAGAGCAGACAACCCTTAGAAATCCTAAATGCTTCTTACATATTTCACTTGAACGTTGCCCTCAGAGAGCCTGTGGGAGGTATTCAGAAAAGCAGTCTTTGGTTTAGTGATGCTTGTCCCTTTTAGCTTGATCTATTGCTGACACAGAAAAAGAGACTCTTCCAAGGAGTGGGATGCAGAAGCTGGTATCTGTCATTGGCAGTGAACTCTCTTTTGGAAGAGCCATTTTCTTTCCCCTGACTATGAGAAGAGCAGGGAGAATGTTCTCTGGAGGATTTTACGTGCACTACCATCACTGAAGACCCTTAACTACTGCTACAGATGACTCCTCACTTCAATTTCCAGCCATACTCTCCTACACCTCCCTACCTAAATCCATCACTCAGCTGTTGCTGTCTAAATATAGCATGTTAACAACTATGAAAAGTGTCTCTAAATATATTTAGTTTACCTAAATGATACTTACTCATCAGTGCCACGTGCAAGTCTGCTATTACTGGATAACATGCTACTAACAGAAAAATAAGGAAGCTTTTCATAATGCAGTTAAGTTACAGAGGAGACAGGTAAACATAAATATAATTAAGATTAGTTTGTGACAGAATCTGTCACTGAGAATCTTAAATGGAGACTCTTTGCTGAAGCTCAGCAGCTCTTGTAAGCATGATGCCCACGTTGCAGAGTATTACAGTGTGCTTTTAAAATTATATAATGAACTTACTAGCCTGTACGAGAAAGTATATATAAATCTACTATCAAAGTCCATTCTGTCTACTAAGTCATTAGCACCTATTCCCATAGTGGAGAATTTCACTATAGAAATGGCTCCAAAAGAAGTCCAGGTTCATAGAATATGTCAGCAAGTATCAGATATAAGTTCCTGGACAAATTGGATGAATTCCCACTCTATTCATTCCCTGTAGGATAACACATTTTCAAGCTGGATCTGAGAGCTCTCTCACAGTCATGTGTCAGTGCCAGAGAGAAGCACATTAAAGGACTGTAAAGCTAAAAATAAAAGTCCTTTAAATAAGACAGAGCTAATGAATTGCTGCAAGTATCATAAATGAGAAAGACCAGTCAGCCACTGATTTACATGACAGCACCACAAGGACTGAGAGCAGTAAGACCAAACAACAGTGCACAGATACCTAAAAAACAAGCACTGTTAAGAAGTTTCTTCATTTAGCTGTATTATCCACTTTGGAAAGGATGATAAACCCCAGTTATAGGCAGGTAGACCTGTATGTTCTGACACCACCTTTCTCACATACCACTCTGAACAAAGTTCCTTTACTACCCTTGAAATAAAGGTGAGATTTCATTGCTGCAAACAGCAGAAGGTGGAAGTTTACTGAACTTTTTGAGACAATAAACAAGGAAATATATCATTTATTTCAATCTTCCATCTGAAATATCCTAAGTCTGAAGATGCTTTCTCTCATCCTCCTCCAGTGACAACCTTCCCATGAGAACTCCTCTGTAGACTGAGCTATTCATCTGAGTAAAACCAGCTTACACCATGTAGCATGAACTTTCATTTTCCAGCTCACAATAGCAAGTTCTGTGCCTTTCCTTTCCATAATGAGACACTTCCACCCATATTTTCCACAATTTTCAATAGCACAATTTAAAAGAAAAAGGTTCATCCAGTTTCTTCCTGCTAGAAGAACCAAAAACAATTCACACATAAATTGCCTTTAATGCTCCCTAAATAGAGGGAAGACTAGAAGAACTATCTAGCTTGGAGTGAGGTTTTTGAAAACTTCACATGGGATACCAAAGTACACCATAAATACCACAGATAGGCTCAAAAAATTAAACTGGAAAGGATATATAATGGCACTGCTAATGTTTAAGCAGCAAGGGGAATACTACAATCTGGTTGTTACTCTGCTGCCAGAATCCAGCACAAAACGGCCCCTTCTCTACTCCTACTACCCCTTTACATTATTACAATAAAAGTTACACTGTACTTGGCAGGGGTGGACCTCTGGAGAAAAGAGAGCCTGAACCGTGGATGTTGGCAAAGGTGATATTTAAACTGACTTTGTACAAGACCACAGTTTGTCTGCCTTCATTAAACCAGCACATGACTTCATGTATCTGTCTCACAAAACCTATCAGATTAACTAAAACAATACACTTTTCTCAGAAAAGTAAACTTGTTCAGAGTAAATATTGCACTTCTCTCAGATATAGTCTTGAACCCTCCACCAGTTACAGTATAAGGGGTTTTATCAATACCTTTATGCCATTTTATAGCTCTACAGTTCATGGCTAAGTAAGAAGACAGACAGATATCCCACTGCTCCCAAAGAGAAATTGGAAAATTTGTTAAAGGTACCCATGATATTCAAGCTTTAAAGCAACCAATAACTTCAGGAGTTGGATTTAACAAGGTTGATGTTTTGTTCTGGTTTATAATGTCTCTAAATAAAAGAGGCTGCAGTCACTGAAGAACCTTGGCCTTGCATCAGTAGCTATGGAAAAAAACAGCAGATTCCGGATGCTGGGCTAATGACAACACACATCTGGACCTGCCTTGTGAGGGAGAGCTACTCGACCCTAAACAGGATGGCTTCTTCATTGTCAAGGTCCCCTTTAAGCAAGGTAAAACACTACAACTTGTGACACGATTTTTGCTTTCTCTTTTTCTTTGTAAACACATGACCCGAGCCTCATCTCCAAAGAGCCCAGCTGCTGCAGCTGTTACTCACCCACTTCCATACCAAGGCATAATTTCACTTGTGCAAGAAGGGGTAAGGGTAGGGTTTGCTACAGCTAATGAAGCAGGGCAGCATGGGTCAATCACAGGAGTAACAGCAGAAATGCTGTGATTTCAGTGCTTGCCAAGGCTGGATGTTCATGTTTCCAGAAGGCAAGCATGCACACCTGCAAAGGTGGCAAACACCACACTGGCAAGCTTCCTGCACCACGTGGCTCAGCTGCCCAGTGCCATGTGCTCTAAACTACTTTCAATACAGAACCAATGAGGTTTGGGGAGGATATTGCTGTTTCTGCTTGTAATAAATAAAATAATATTCAAGACTTGTCTTCAGGTCCTCTTTTTTCAGGTGCCTACTGAAAGAAAATAATACTACCAAGTTTTAAAACTAAACCGTACAAAAACTAACAAAAAATAAAAATCATTGAGTGTTACCCTGTATTTTTTCTGCAATCATGAAATTTTCAGGAACAAATCATAGTTATTTATTACATTGCCCTGAAGTAATGGGTAATGTAATACCCTAGCCCTAGGCTGTGCCCACCTCACCCCCTGACACCATCCCAATCTGACCCTGATTAGCCAGGAGGCTGCCACTCATCAAGGCAACATATGGCAAGAGAGGTCAGAATTTAGTTTCTATATTGAAAGAAAGTATACCTGCATACATGTATACATATGATGACCTACAATTGCTCATTTGTATTTACAAACAAGGGCTGTAGAGCCTGGGCAAGCACATGTAACACACCAAAAATGGTTTTTTTTACAGTCACTGTGCAGACACCTATATTTTAGATTAAAACGGCTAAGTATAGGAAAAAAAGCCCTATATAAGTTGTGGAAACGCAAACGGCTTACTTGCTGTCACCCTGTAACAAACAGGTCTGAAAACAAATCAAAAAATATGAGGGAGGAATTCTTCAGTTTTCCAGATTCCTAGCTGACTTTCTACAATTTCATTCACCAACAAAAAAAAAAAACCAAAAAACCCCCAAACAAAAAAATTGTTTCTCATCTATTTCTCACAGGCAGGCAAGCAGCTCTTTTTGTTTGAAAGGACAAAAATATAAAAACACCCAAAGAGAAAACCAAAACACTTTTCTGGAAACCAGAAAGCCCAGCAGAGGAATTCAATTCTCAGATTTTAATCTTAAATTTACAAAACTGCACATTATGGAAGACAACTGCTCCTTCCAAACCACAGATATGGTGCTCTTCTGTGCTCCTGCACCCAAATTCTTGTTCACATATCCCATGCTCTGCACTTTTGAAATGGCATGAGTCCAAATTGAAACTTGTTCAGAGCTAAAAATTATTTGTCCTCCCATGCACTTTAGAGCAGTCTCAGTTAAGAATTAGTTCTAGGATACACTATTAAAATTGTTATTCAAATTGAAATTCTCTTGGAAATTGCGATGGAACTTTTTTTCTCATTTCATCCAGCAACATTTTAGAAAATTTATTCTTAAACAATAATTACAACAAACAGTAATAATTCTGTCAAAGTTTAAAAACAAACTAGCAAAAACTGTGAAACCAAGCTGAAAAGTTGTAAAATCAGCTTTAATGTCTTCCTATGCATTTTTTTAGTGTTTCAAGAAAGCTGACTACTCGAAGTCTGGTTCAGCCATCTATGTTTTCTGCAAGTTCTTCCTTTCAATTTTCATGTTTCAGTACAAAATACCTAAGAATAGATGCAAAATGTTTACAGAAATAAGTTATAAACAGCATAAGTATCACTACAGTTCTAAATTTTCCATCAAAAAACATGAAAAAACCCCATAATGAAAAGGTGTTATCCTACCCACAGGAAAAGCTATAGATGAGTGAGCTTCAGTCCCATATTTCATCAAGGTTTTTTTTGTGGTACTGCTGAAGTGGGATCCCTGGAACACTCCAGCTGCTGACAGGCATTTTTTTTATTATTTCCTAAAATGACATTCATGTGCATGGATGGACAAGAACAAGCCATGTCAGACTCTGTACACTGAAAAACAATCTAGTTAAAAAAGGTGGAAGCAATGTTTTGCCATGTTACACACTACAGCCTTATTTTCACATCGCAAACGGATCCTGCCCTTCTTCAGAAGATACAACAGCACACAGAAAAATGCTTTATTCTTTCTCTCACTCTCACCAAGCCCTCCCCATCTAAAAAGAGCTTTTTGCTTGTGTTTTCAAGTACCACTCAATGTTATTAATGACCCAGAGCTAACCAAAGAGATGCATCAGCAAATATTGCTGTTCCCACTACCAGGAAAGTCTATCCTCCATCATGTTCTGCAGAGTCTATCAAAAATTCACATTTCCATCAGCAAGTGGTTTATAAAAGACAAAAAATTGCAATTCCACATCTCATGTCACATCAAAGGAATTGACCTTCAGCCCTACATCCCTGTTGCTACAAAGGACCCTACTTCCTTACATTACCAGACAGCTGCTTTCTCATGTCTCTCAGTGAACCCTCCAGAGGCTAATTATCTCAACTGCATGTTTGTCAATACAGCTTTTAAAACTCTACACAATGCATCAAGTTCACAGAAGGAGAACTGTAATTGTTGGTGGTCACTGCAGAGCACAACAGAAGCCTGTTGAAGCTTTAATACACCCAGACTTTATCCCAGGAAAAGTTCATGCTCCTGAATCAGAGAGCTGGAACCCAACTCTGCCAAACCCAGCTGATGAATTTCTTCCCCCCCCCACCCCCCCACCCCAGCAGCACTTTGTTAAATAAACTCTATTCCAGTCTGTAAAATTACCGTGCTCAATCTTTATAAAGAACCGCTATGCACTGTAGATTTGTTATGGTTCAGCACTTTGGCTCAGATCAGAAATTAAACACAAGCACAGTAAACAACTGCATTTGAGCTCTGCCAGACAGTTACGAGGTATAGCTTATCAATATGAAAAAAACAACCCACTTGGCTCCAGAGAAGACTTTTGTTCACAGATCAAGTATTTAAAACGATGAACAAAAATAATTCCCAGACCCACAACAAACACACATCTGTGTTTGTGTATATGTACATAAAAATATATAAAAGTAATCCTTTGGTACTTATTCATCTCTGAAGAACCTGTTTTTGCTCCCAAGAACATACGTGAAAGTTAGAACATTTTTCTTCATCTGAAGTGGAAATGCACCAGAAGTCAGACAAAACACAACTTATAAACAATACACAGGTTTCAGTCATAAATGCATATTGGCTTCCTCTGGTTATGCCCCCAGCCTTTGGAGAGAATCCTTTCTTTGGAGTCATTATTTTCTTTCTCATTTAACATTTGCTGTCTGTCATCTCTCTGCTTTAATATATGAAGAAGTTCCCTGACTCCTTTTCCTTGAATCCATTATCCTCATCATCTGCAATTTTATTTCACTTGAAGTCCTTGGAAAAGAGGAGCAGAACAGCTGGCTGTTGTTTCTACATCAAAGCCAACACCATGGCTTTAGTCCATCCTTTGAAAGAGGCAATAAGCACCAAACTCACCTTGTATATAGCAGGTGCCCTGATGAAAGAAAAGCTTATGACAACAGCAATTCAGGAATCAGTTGGAAATCCATAACCTTGTAAAAAGTACTAATAGTTTTGTGGACTTCCTCAACTAAGTGGTTTGAATAGATTTTCAGGAAAAAACGACAACACCTTGAACATTCCAAAAATTCAGCTTTGCAGAGCAATGATTTCTTTGGTGTAATAGCTACCTACTTAGAACAGGAATGGCTACAACACTAAGAAAAGCCAGTTTCCACTTCATCATTTTCATATATTGCCTATTACTGCTTTCTAGTATCCCAGTAAAGGGTTTTGCAGTCCAAAACATTGATATATGTACTCTACAGGGCCCAAGAGAATATCAGTAATGATATACACACTAGTATGGTGCCACTTTAATTCAAAATAGAATTATGTACTGCATTTGTTTTCTGAGCAGAGCATCCACTCAGCATTAATTTCAGTTACCAAGACAGAGGAACAAACAAAAAAACCAAACCACCATTACATCCTTGTTAGACTATAATTACATATATATTTATATATTTTTTTCTTTTACAATTATTACATTAGGAACAAGACAACAATTTCCACATACTACTATCAAACTGTGAAACCACAGAAAGAGACTCCACCAGGAAACAGCATATGAAAAAGCTCTGAAAAAACATAAGAACACTGATAATTAAGATACATAAAATTTTCACTCAGCTTCATATTACACATTTAAAATATAGCTAATCTAGAGCATATCATATACAAAATACTTTGCAAAATCTAAAAGATTGTCAACCCACAACACTTGCACCTTCACATCACCTAAGTGCTCTGCCACATCACCTCTGCATTGCCTACATCTTTATGAAGTTTGAAATTCCATCTCTAAATGGTACCAAGTCACTGAAGTCCAATGAGGTGCTTGAGTGACCACACACAACTGTAAATATTACACTCACATCACTGCAGACCCAAGGCACTGAAGGGTGCTACAAGATTATTTTACTGACACTCCCTCATGGCTGAAGTGCCAGCTGCTCCCACGATTGTACTGATGTCCCCATTGCCCCAGCTAGAAGAGGGTTCTCTGCTTCTGGCCAGCTGCTGACTCATTGGCTTTTGAAGCAGAAGGGCTACACAACATTGCTGTCCACCAGTGACACAGAGCCAGAGATTGCACAGTGCTCTCGAGTGGTTCACAGCCTCCAAGATCACTTGTTCAGCACACTTGAAGCAATTTAACTGTAATAGGTACTTGAAAAAGTTTTTATTTTTAATTAATAGCAAAAATATGCTAAAAACTCTTGGAAATCTTCTTACTGAAATGACAGATGTGTATTAATTATCATGCTCCTAAATTTATATTAAGTGTATTAACTTGCATGATCATATTACAGAATCATGGAAAAATAAATACAGTACTGCCGAGTCCACCACTAAACCATGTTCCTAAGCACCACATCTACAGGTCTTGGAAATGCCTCCAGGGATGGTGACTACAGGCATTTTTCATTATATAGTTTCACTAAAACTGAGAAATCAAATGTTTCTGGCACCATAAACAGCCAAAAATTTTTCATGAAATGCTGTTTCTCTTAAAATAAACATAGCTCTCTCTTGTTCTCTTTTTCCTTTTATTAAATATTTGATATCAGGTGTTAAAATTATTTCTTTAGGGTATATGGCATCTCTTTCTTGTTTCTGAAACAATACAGCCAGCTCCTGAAATTCAGTAACAGTTTTCTCAATTAACTGAGAATTAGAGAATCCTACAGGCTGCTGCCAAGATGGTCAACAAGCAGAAGTTTATCCAGATCTTCCTTAGAAACTAATGATTTATTTTTCTAATATAAAATCTAAGAGATTTTTAAAAGTATATGCAAAAACACCCATGAGAAATGCACTGATTTATTTATGACCTTCCAATTAACTGTATGCCTTCTTCTCCAAGCCCAAAGCTAATCCTTAATATGGAAGTGACATTTCTATTTTCTGCATCTTAAATGTTGAGTGGGCAAAAGGCTAGCAAAAAAACTCACAATAAAACATGACTGCAAAAGGATTTTCAAAGACTAAAAAAATTGACAAGACTACCTGATCTGCAGCAAGGACTTTATTGTCCTGCTGCTACTTCCTGCAAAGTATTAGCATACTATAGCCTCATCTACTTATAGCCTCATCATCCCTTTTGATGTCCATAAAGCATTAACTTCAATGAACTGTTTTCATTTGCAAACAACTTGTCAGTTTCTTAGAAACTCTATGCAAAAAATACTGAGTTATAATTACCCTTTAATTTCACTCACAGCATTTTCCCCAACAGCTGCAGCATCCCCTTCAATGGAATCTGACTACTGTTTATTGCATATACTCAATCAAATACACAATCCAGTAGTTTAGTATAACTGCATCCATTCAAGGACCTTATATTTTCTTCACAGATTAGTAGTAACACTCTAAATCCATCAGATTTACAATTCAAAATTGTTCTTCAGGATCTGAAAGGAAGACTTTTTCACCAAAGTTCTTGCAGAGAAGCGGCTCTCTTCAGACATCAAGCTACCTCTCCCTAAAAAAACTTGGAGAGTGACTGCATCTATGCGAACAGCTGTGCAAAAACTTAGCTCATGTCCACTTCCAAGCTGACCAACCAGTCACCAAGAAGGGCTGAGCTCAGTCCTTCCTACAGCATGAGAACAACTGTGAGCCTTTTCCCTTTCTGCAGCTCTCAGATGGGTGTGAAAATGGCCAAAACCTTCCTGAGTTACTACAGCCTGAACTTAAAAAGTAGCTTCAAATACAGTATCTATTGATAATCTCAATTTGGCAATCTACCTTCTTGAACTAAATTTTAGCTAGGAAAAAAGTGTACATTAGGAATATTCTGTAAGATATAATTTCTTTTTATTTTCCAGAGATATTTGTATTTTTCCTGAACTAGAGATCTGAAAATCTCTGAGATGCCAGAAATCCTCAACATCCCAGAAAAATACCTTTTTCCCCATCTGCAAAATTAGTAAGCAACCAACTAAATTTAACAGAAGAGTACTTTTTATCTCAAAGTCTGCCTTTGCATTCAGTGGACATCTATCAGAAGCAGGCATGATACTAGCATTTACTATGTAAACATACAAACACCAGTATTTCCTGTGCAAGCACAATACTACAAATGGACAAGTTCACAGGCATCAGCAGGGAAGTTACACTTTCCCAAAAAGTGTTAACTCTGATTATCTTTCCATCTCTTTTAATGTACCAGTTTACATCTTCCCTAGGACAGCTCAGATATATCCTCCAATAAATGGCTAATTCTTCTACTGCCATCCTGAAACAGCACAGGGATAACCACACTGCCCCTTTGACACGTCTCCACCATCAAGTGAAAGGCTACACTCACTCACAGGTGGGGTGTAGATTATAACACACCCAGAGAGATTCTTGATGTTTTCTGAGAAATCTGAATACTGTAAAATATTGATTGAGAACTGCCTGACAAATGCTTAAAATATTTAGAAGTGAAAGATGGACATGCAGAGCTGCCAAATGACTGGTAATTTTCATAGAACTAGAACCCTCTGAGCTTCTCAGCAGAATCAACAATGTAACAGTACAGAAAGCATCCTCTTTACACACAGGAAAGTGGGCTGTCATCACCCTCATCTCTCTTACAGGTTGTCAGAAAGAAGGGTTAACTCTAACTTATTCAAGGCCAGGCTGGATGGATCTCTGAGTAATCTGCTCTAGTGGAAGTTTTCTCTGCCCATGTCAGGGGGGCTGGAAATAGATGAGCTTTAAGACCCAACCTAAACCATTATATGAGTCAATAAAACTTGATGTTAAGACTTAATTACAAAATATTGTTCTAAGGTTAATTAAAATTTTAAACTCCATTCACTATTTGGATTCTGGACAAGAAGCTAAGGCAGTTCTGCAAGAAATAATGAAACATTTGCCCATGCAAAGCCAAGAACAACAATTTTAGAAAAGGAACAGGACTTCAGTGGTGACATGACAAACAGTGTATCACTTAGAAGTAAACAAAGGCATTAATCATCAGATTTCAGAAAAGCAAGAAGCTATCTTCTGGTACTGAAAGTTAATTAACGTTTAAGATAACACTGGCATTTGACTCCCAATTTAAAAAAAAAAAAGTACAACATGAGTTGATTTAAAAATAAACTAATTTTTTTTTAAATCCAATACACAACACCCAAACACTGACATAACAAAACAAAATTCAGTGCAATCAAAACCTGCTGTGTGTATGGGATAGGAAGAGGCTGTTGTAGTGAGTTGACCCTCACTGGATGCCAGACACCCACCAAAGCTGCTCTATCACTCCCCTCTGCGGTTGGACAGGGGAGAGAATATGTAACAAAGGGTTCATGGGATGAGATAAGGACAGAGAGATCTCTCATCAAATACCATTACAGGCAAAACAGACTCGAATTGGAGATACAACTCAATTTCTTACTAACAAAATCAGGGCAGGATAATAAGAAGTAAAATAAGCCTTAAAAATAACACCTTTCCCCCATTTGTCTCTCCTTCCCCACACTACCTCTGCCCCCTGCAGTGGTGCAGGGAGAAAGGGAATGGGTGTTATGGTCAGTTCACAAATTGTTCCTGATGCTGCTCAGTTCTTCCCCTGCTCCAGTGCAGGGTTCCTCCCACAGGAGACAGTTCTCCATGAGCTGTTCCTACATAGGTAACTCTTCCACGCTGTGCAGTCCTTCAGACACAGCCTGCTCCAGCATGGGTCCCCCACTGGCTCAAAAATCCTACCAAGAAACCTGCTACAGTGTGGCTCCTCTCTCCACAGGTATCCCACGGGGTTCCAGGCTCCTCTCAGGCATCCCTCTGCTCCATTTTGGGTCTCCTCCATGGCCTGCAGGTGGATTTCTGCATCCCCATGGTCCTCCATGGGCTGCCAGGGCACAGCTGCTTCACCATGGTCTGCACCATGGGCTGCAGGGGAATCTCAGCTCCGGTGCCTGGAGCAGCTCCTGCCCCTCCTTCACTGGCCATAGTTGTTCCTCTCAGATATTCTCACTCTGCTCTTCTCTAGCCACAATTACATGTGTAATAACTTTTTTTCCTTTTCACATCTGTTAACACAGAGGCCTTAATATATTCCTGATGGGCTCAGCCTTGGCCAGCAGCATGTCCATCTTGGAGTCACCAGGAATTGGCTCTGCCAGACATGGGGAAGTTTCTGGCAGCTTCTCACAGAAGCCACACATGTAGCTCTCCTGCTACAAAGACCCAGCCACCCAAACCAAACACAGCTGTCCAGCCCAGGAAGGTTTAGTGTCTTTCAGCCTTTTAACCAGTATTGAAAATGGCGCAAATTTCAATATGCATCACTTTTTTTCCCACTCTCAAACTCTGGCATATGACACAGTTGCCTGTTGTTCCCCACTGTGCCAAGCAACAAATACAGTCAAATCCAGAGCATCTGACAACCATGGGGGCCACAAAGCAATCCCATGGAGCATAGGGAGGCTTCCATAGGCTTCACATCATGCCTTTTTCCATCATAGGCCCCTTCACTCCAAACTGATCACATCTAGGGTTTCCAAAATTAGCTGCTGTAACAGAGATGGTAGGGGACAGTATTCAAACAAATCTCTGTGGAACTGAGTAAGTGGTGTTCTGCTCACATAATATTTTTATTCAAACATACAGTCAAACCATGCCATCTGGAAACCTCTTTAACAGATGCATGGGAAACTCACAGGAAGCATTGACCTAGCTCTGGAGCACACCTTACCATTTTAGGATTTCAGATTTACTCTGATTTCAAGTGTCACTGCAGTACACACACACAGAGCCCAATGCAAGATTGTTTTCCTTAGTACAAAAAAACTCAAAACCAAAACAAAACAAAACCAACCAAACAAACAAACAAAAAAAAAACCACTAAAAAAACCTCCACACCAAAACAAAAAAACAACACACAAAAAAACCCCAAACCAAAAAAAGCAAAAAAAAAAAAAAACAACACACAGAAAAACCCCAAACCAAAAAAAAGCTAACAAAAAAAAAAACAAACAAAAAACCAAGAAAAAAAACAGGAAGAAAAAAAAAACAAAACCAAAAAAACACACAAAACAAACCCCAAAAAATGAACAAAGAGAAAATCACATTCCACTACCAAAATGCTACAATGCCTTGTTTACTCCCAATAGTGATAGCAGGGCCACCTGTTTTCTGCCATTCACCTGACACCACTAATGCAATCAAACTGTCCAAGGAAGCACATGCCAAACATGCCATCGCTTACAGCTTCTCTACAGTAAATCATTCTCAAACAGAGCCAGGCAACCCAAGATTAGCTGTATGTGAGTTCATGTTATTCCTCTAGGAACCTCTAATCCAGAACGTCCAATGTCTAAGCAATCTGAAGGCAGTACCACTAACACAAACATTATACATGTCTGCCTAGCCTAGACAATTCAATTCCAGCCCTGGACACATACAGCATATATTTATATTCATAACTTGCATACATATGCACACATTTTTTAAGTAAAACACTGCTGTTTTGAATATTTTCCCAGAGCAGCAGCTCCCCTGAGGAAATATTGCAGACTGCTATCACTATGTAAGCAAGACCTCACAACCAGGAACACAAATTTTCATTGCAGCAGTTACGAGGCCTCTTATCTTATCTCTGGGAAAGACAGGGAAAATATATAAATTAAATCATAAAAATAATAAATCACGATAAAAGTCCGGGCAAGAGTGCCTTCAAAATAAAAAAAAATTAAAACCAGAGAACATGTGCATGCAGAGAAGGAGAAGAAAATAACACCTCAAATGCATTTGTAACACAAGACTTCCCCTAATGTTTCAGACACGACTAAAGTGAAGCCCTGCTGAAACAGTGAAGGAATTTATTTCTGACATTCATCTATATAGAGAGGTGGCGATTGTGTGTGTGTGTCTATTGCAAGGTCAGAGAGTTAAATCAGTGAAAAATTATAATAGCATAAAAATTCCTTGGTTTTTATAAATCTCTTCACTGTGAGAACAATGCAAGACCATATCTAGTGTGAACATACAACCTTACCTTTTCTTTCTATAATTAACCAGTGATGTTTTAAATATGCCTAGGGCACTGTAAGATGACCCTGTGCTTCACCCAAAAGAGTGACTGTGACTCTCCTCCATGCAGCCCCTCAGTGCATTACAGAGAAAATTAGCAAGTTCAGGTTCTGTGAGCTCTGTTATTTTTGAAACACCAAACAAAAATAATAAAACCAAAACATTCACAATGAAGTCTAATTATTCTTACTATATATTCTGTTTTTTAAATGCTGTATCTAGTGACGTTTCTCATTTACTATAGCTCTAAGCAAAGTTAAAGTTGCAGTACTGTCAGAGAGAAAAAGGGAAAGGATAGAGAAGGCACATCCTACCCTCTTTTATCTTCCAGCAGAATACAATCTAACCACCCTCAGATATAAAAAAACTTACGAAGTCACCTTATGAAGATCTAAACTTCATTGTAAAAACTACATTAGTTTAATAGAATTCTGACCTGTGCTATGCAGCCATCCGAAATCTTGCCAATGATCTTTTCAACACCACCTTCAATAAACACGGCCAGCAAATAAATATCCAACAAACAGCAGTTTAAACAGCAGTCAGCTTAACCTTTCCCCTGTCTTTAAAAAATGCCAGACTCTTCAGTGTTTGCTCAAGACTCTTCTTTTACCAACATTCAATTTGAATGAGCCGGTGCAAATGCACTGTTCATCCCCTCATGAGAGGAGGATGCATTTATGTGAAACATGAGGAGAATGCCTAATGCTGAAACATTCTCTCTGCATCCTCAATGAGATTTTATTACAGGGCTCTCTTTCTTCTCCCCTGGCGTGTGTCAGCATGCCTGCAAGCATTCTACTTCTTTTATGGCCAGAGACTATCTGTACACTTGTATTTACGTTTGGTATAGACACACACACCATCTATCACATGTGTTTTATAACCCCACTGGAGCTACTCAAAAAATAATCAAACCTATCGAAGTGATAATATGCAGCAATGATATAAAAACTATATTTTGCTAATATTCCATACAGGTAACTTTCTGGCTATTAGCAACCAGATTTAGAAACTCTTTTGGCTTCCAAAAGCATTAAGGGCTTGAATTTTCAAATGTGCCTAAAGGTAAGTCTATTTTATAAAGCAGCTCTGCAGTCTCAGATAAAATCCTGGCCATTCAATTAAACTACAAACAAGTTTTTAATTAAAAATAGTTATTTTCTCTGTTGTATCAGAGATCCATATGACAAAAATGTATAATTTCTGAACTTGTCAACAAAATATTGTGAGTTAAAATCTGTATAAAAAAGCCAAAAATAAACAAGGAAAAACAAACAAACAAACAAAAAACTACAAGACCATAACGAACTTCTTAGAGCCTGCAATTCTTTAAAGAGCATTACTAGCGCAACTGCAATTTTTGGTTAAAGAAATATTACTTGTGAAAAGAATGGCTTTTACCAGTATCAGTGAGTATCTTGGGCTGTGACAACTAGATTTAACCAGCTTTGATAAATAATAGATGAGCCTGGCAAGCATTCAGTTTTTCTAGTCCTCCACCTACCTCGTTCTACAGTTCCTATCAATACATTATTTATATTTCAGGAGCATTCTCCACAAGGTAATCTCTTTCTACACCAGTAGGAAAGAAGTCTCTGTTGCAAAGATCATTCATTCCAAGACAGTGAGGAAGTTAAAAGTTATTATTTTAAAAATTCCATTTCGTAGTCATAATAAAAATGCATGTTACAAGTAATGGGACAGAGAAGCTGCCATTCTAAGTGAAAATCTGTTTGAAATATTAAGTTTGAGAAAAGCACTATCTATGGCAATGCCTTTCATTATTGTGTTTGATAAAATAATAAAAGCTCAATAAAATGAAGTCTTAAAAATATAACTTATCTTGATGGGTTCTGTATCTTCCTTGTTTTTCCCATTTCTTTTTTTCTCTTTATTCTTTTCACTACACAGTCAATATGCACTCTAATTAACACCGCATTTCTCATTCTGTCACTAAACCTTTACTAAAATGCTGTCTCTTTTACACTATTTATGCTGCAGGATTAACATCCGGAATTGTCTGGAGTGTCTGAATGTTCAGTAGGGGGCCGGGGAAAGGGGATATCCACTCCATATATCCACTCACTATCCCAGACTGATCCCCCCCATCGCTCAGCCCTGCAGAGAAGGGATCTCCCCTAATGTAACCCCACAAAGCAAAGCAGGAGTTTCAGAAAGGTCTTGCACAGCTGGAAATTAGATTTTCTTAATACAACAGGGCATATTGAGGTGAGTTATCACAAAAGTGATCAGGGGCTTTATGGACTCATATGCCCAATTGACAGTACCCACAGTGTGACAAAATTATTCTGTTTAAATGCTTGATGATCCTCAGAGTTTATCAAGCAAGACTGTTTGTAATTTCAAAAGAGTAGAAAGACACACAACTCCAATCAAATTTGTTTTAGAAAGCATTGAGCAATAGAGTAAGAAGATAAAAAGAAAACATTACAAAAATTTTTCACTCTTCCTATTCTATCGACTATTGTTGAAGCCATGCCATAATCTACTTATCCTTTTACTGGAAAAAAGAAGATGACATCATGTAAAGACAGCAATCTACCTTTTTTGGAATAAAGACAAGGAACCTCATATCTTTCTGTTTAATGCTTGATGCAATGTGTAGAGGAAGACAAAGACATGGCAACCATACTACAGAAAAATTATAAATTTGAGAACATAGTTTTGAAAACTTAAGCTATGGAAAATTAATGCTCTCCAGAGAATTATATTAATTGTAAGTTACAGACATAAATATTACATTTCCAAATGGAGAGACAGAGTAATAACTTATCAATTATTCTTGCATGAACCAAAATTTAATTTTTCTACCTGCTGGCTTCATCCTGAGCTTTTAAGCAACACATGCTGATGTTGGCAAATGATGGTATCAGGTTAATTAGTTATACTTAAGATAGTCACATGCATAAGTGTTTGCTGAACCAGTCCTCCAGCACTTTCATTTGGTATTTTTTTCCTCTCCTGTATTATTGATTGCAGTTTCGGACTTGCAATGAAGAAATTAAAATATTTTCCTTTTGTATTGGCAGAGTTGCTGATTCCATGTGCATTGTACCTTCATACTCAATGAAATGATCACTTGGTGAGGAAACAGAGCATTGAAGGCTTTCTAGGTATCACAGAAACTCTGATTTTTGCTTGTGCGACATTTAATCTCTTATTAGTGATTTCCAGAATCAGCCAGTTCCATGTTTGTTCCTGTTCAAAACAGAGTGCTGAAACGTAATTATTGCCTCTTCAAATACGAGGGAAGTTGAGGGTTTTTTGTTATGGATGTTGGGTGAAAGCTTAAGGCATCCATTTATCAAACATTCTGTGCCTCCAAATCAACAGGAGAAAGACAATAAAACCAAACCAACCCACCTTGCACAAAAAACTCTCCAAAACACACACACATGCACAAAAGAGAAAAACAAGGAAAACAAACAAACAAATTACCAAAACCAACTCAGACAATAAAAATATCCTCTTCTTTCCTACCTGAAATAGAAGGGAGGCAGATTAAAGAACATACATTCCACCTGATGGCAATTAGATATGCTGAAACCTACTGACTGCAATACAACTTAATTAACATCACAGACATGAGATAACATGTGTAAGAGGGAAAAATCTAAGAGCTGAAAGAATGTCAACTACCTGGTAGTTCAGTATTTCATTTGTTCATTTTTATTCTGAGCTAAGAACTGACCCTCTTTCTAGTATGTCACTCACTGAATAATTCCAGGAGAAGCAATAAGTGTTTTGTATTCAGATCAAGACTTTTCTATTTTGCCTGCTGAGGAAACTCCTAATTTGTACTGCTTTACCTTTAGTCACAACCAACACAGAGGTGCAGTAAGGAGGCAATATTCAGAGACAGGGAACTGGAAGCACCACCCATGTGCACAATCCAAGAGTTGTTCTCTTATGCCAAGTTCCATTTACCCCACTGAACCAACTGAGTTAAAACTTTAAAGTCCTCTTTTCTGCTATTAACTCTCAAATATAAGTAGAACAGGGACTAAAAACCACATCAGGACTTTCAACCTCTGTCAGACCAGCTGTGGGGGTCCTTTGCAGAAAGCCCCAGCCATATCCCAGTTCCATTTTGGGTCATATTCCAACTCATGCACCAACAATAAGTGAATAAATTGTAGGTTCCTATGTGTACCAACCAATTGTTCCACCCAGCACAGAAGTTTCTGCATGTTTGTCTGCCGAAACTCAAAAGATCATGCTGACTGCCAAGAGTCACCATCCAGTTAACAAGAAAACAATCTCACAGAATAAATGTACTGATGAATAATAAGAAACTTTGACAACATATATAGCTGGGGGGTGGGGAGGGGAGGAAAATTCAAACAATTTTCATGGTGCAGAGGAATACCCCAAAATATCAATTGTACACAGAGATTTGTAATTAGAAGATCACCAAATCACTGCTTAACTGAGCAAGTGCTCTGCCACATGTAAACAGTTCTTTAAAGAGGTGATCTTGGAAAACACTTTTTCAAAAGGCAATAAAAAGTATAACCTAAGATACCAGAGAAAAGTAAGCTCACAACTTTGTTAATCTAAATTAATCTGGTTAATTCTAATGCAGCTAATAGCAGTTCTCCATCTAGGGGTATATGTCTGTTTAGTTCTGATTTACTATGGGATGATTGTTTGAAAACAATCAAACAAGAAGAGACTGGGTGACAGCACAAACTGATGCAAAATGAAGAATTGCAAGGGGACATTTATGGCTCTGTTTGTGAGTTTAAGGACCAGAAATTTAAAAAAAGTAACTCAGTCACTAAAATTCCACTGGATTTCAACAGGCCCAAGACATCTTACTCTCTGAACCACCACAGATTTTAACTTCCAAGCATTTTTTTCCTATCAATAAATAGAACTATTTAGAAAGTAACTCTACCACTGTCTACCTATCCAAATCACACACATCTTTAGAAACACCATCATTCCACAAGACAATAATGCATTAACTCTATTTCTTCACTTTACCCAAGGTAAGAGTCCAATAGAGATGCGGAGTTGGGTGCTAAGTAGTTATAAATCAACTGAAAAGCAAGATATACAACAGACTTGTTTCCTACATTCCTGATTCATAAAGGTGCCAGCAGTGGAGCTACAATAACTCACATACACCAGGATTTTCCACTTGAACATTGAGTATGCTGAAACTTGGCTCTTCTTCTGACCAGTTTTTGGGGGGGAGGGAGTTGTGTTTTGGGTGGGTTTTTCTTTTCCTTTTTGTTTTTTCGGGGCTTTGGTTGGTTGGGTGGGGTTTTTTTAATTCTATACCTAATTTACATATAAAAATGCAGCCTTTCTTTATTTCTAACTCAAGTTTTTCTGGTCTTTCACCCCGCTGAGAACAAAAGCCTAAAAAATTCAGATTTTGGAGTCTGGGGAAAAAAACAACAAACAGTCAAAATTTAATAAACAAAACTTTTGGGGAAGTCCCATTTAGAAGGAGTGTTGAAGGTGTGAAGACACTGACAAGGATTTATGCACAGTTTTTTTTTAACATCCATCTTTGTATCTAATGTTAGAGGGTCATTTCCACCGTAGACCACTAGCTTACCTGTACATTAGTAGTAATGTAAAATGGGAGAAAGGATTTCCAAGTCCATCATCCTTACCTTGCCAGACCACTGTCCTTTGCCTATCTTTGAAAAGGAAGGGTTACTAAATAAGACACAACTGAGCCTATGGCTTACATGAAACACTCCAAGTAAATCCATCTGCCAATATACATACTAGAAATCTAATCAATAGTGGGGTTTGCATGTTTGCACAGCTGTTATAGACAGACCCTCTTATCACCACTATTTTACCTGCATTTTTTAATAAAGTGTATGACTGTTAAATAACTGCCTTCTTCCTCTTCTCTTTCAATCTGGTTCTCTGATTTTCACTTATCTGCATAATTTCTCTTCACCTTTAATTTCCTACATGATTTAACAAATTTCTCCACCACTTTCACTATGCTTTCCAACCTCTCATTTTGCTGTGTGATTTCTTCTTTTCCATCTAACTTTGTGGTTCCATATACTTCACTCTTTGCCAACTTGACTTTTTTCTCTTTCCTTCATAAGGATCAGATTTTTAGAATATCTCAATTTGAAAGGGACTCATAATGATCCAGTCCAACTCCCTGCTCCTTGCAGAACTACTTAATACTTTGGATAATGTTCTCAGGCACATGGTGGGATTCTTGGGGTGTCCTGTGCAGGGCTAGGAGTTGGACTCAATGATCTTGATAGGTCCCTTCCAACTCAGCATATTCTGTGATTTTATAATTCTAGGCTCAGAGTGAAAGTTCTGATCAGCAAGACATTAACAGGTGAAACGCAGTAGCATAAAATTTCTTCTTGCAGAAAATTAAATTCCCTCTTATTAAGGAAGAGCCAAAGGATTTGTACCGTGACTGCCGTGGCACTGTGCACTATCTCAGTGCTGAACACACCAACTTCCTATTAGCATTCCTTCTTCCTATAATTGACATGCAAGTATTTCCTCTTGTCAATCAGCCCATTCCAGCCCCATCCCCAGCAGGGTTACAGTGCAGCAGCTCCCTGAAAGGTGCAGGGTGAATGGATGGTTACTGTCCACTTTGAGGTACAGAAGGCTGGTCTCCATCACGTTCAATAGGGTATTAATGACATTATTCTTGGACCCAAAAATGTAGGCCTGAAAGCTGATGTAGAACATTACTGGCTTTTTTTAAGAGCCCATTTCATTGATTAAATGTACTCACAGCTGTGAAGCTCTTTTCCATATTCAGCTTAATTATATCTTTGCTGATGCCTAAAGACCATTACTTCTTCAAATGTTTGTCATGGTCAGCCATCTAAATGTGTTTATTTTGCAGAACATGAATAAGTGAAGCATCTAATCACAATGCAAGTGTTACGCAGCTTCACAACATTTTTGTTGTCTGGCAAAACGAGCAAGCCCAGAATAGGCACTTGTCTGTTGGCACTGTCACCCTCTTAGAGAATTTCCATTCATTTAATAGCTCCAGGCTGGCAGCTAAAGCAGTAATGAATGACCAGAAAGCATCCATCCACCAAAGCCACAGACCTTCATTCAAGCTTAGACAATTCAAAGTACACTCCAGCTCTCCTGTTAAAAAGATTTGGGGTTTAAAGATTAAGAATTGTAGAGAAACTGAACATCTGAGAACTAAAATCAGAAGAAACTGAGACTCCTACAGTTGGCCTGTTATTAGCAACAGGCCAATGAGAAAGGAGCTGGCGGCAGACCAGCACACAGTTACCTTTCCACACAGCATGAAAACCATTCTGGCTGTTTAGAAAATACTTTTGCACTCATATTTGCAAGTGCCACAACTAAGCGTGAACTCCTTTTCTCATGTCAAAATGCTACTAATGTAAATTAGTAAAAATATCTTCCCTCTAGAGAGAAAAAGAAGAGCACTTTCTCAGATGCAGTATTTTCTGAAATACTCCATGGTTCAAACTAACCCAACAGTGGGCAACTAGGTTTGCTCCTTTCTAAGCACAAAATCTAACCAAATATTTCCCCTGTACCTCCCTGAGAAGACAGCCTGCTCTCTGACTGTTTGAGCTGAGAGGAACTTCCTCCACTTAGGATGAAATCCCACAATGGTCATCCTTTAATTTTCTACTTATCATTCAACAACCTAAGAAAAGGGTGTACATAGTCTCTGCAAGAGGCTGAAAGAAAATCAGCTTCTTTTCTTGCCTCCTGGTGAGTCACAGCACCACTGGAGATATATTAAAAAAATATTTCTTTTATTTAATCTATATTTTCTCACATTTTCCTCGAGGCTATGAATCCTTTGGAAGTCTCTGAGCAATATCACTTCTCCTGCCCCTACTGCTACAGTATTGTACAGTAACACAGAATTTGCCTAGTCTTCCTTAAAACAGCTGAAACTGCCAACTGACAGAAAATCAACAGCCTTCGGTACCTACAATAAATTCAGGCAAAACAAAGTGGGAGCTCAAAGCACTACTGAAATGTACAGACTGTGGGGGTAATATATCAAAAACTAGAGAACAGAAGATAAATACAAACATTTATGTTAGTATGAAGGGCACATAATTAAAAATGCAATTAAGCAGGAAATCACTTAAGAAGAAAATAATTCAGAAGAACATATTTGAGTACAAAATGCAATTAATTCAGACAGGAAATAAGAATTAAAAAGTAATTATTATGTTTTCAAAGGCAGAAAAAATGTAACTGAATCACATTGTTCAGTGCCTTGTGCCTTGAGGTTTTTTGTTGCTTTGGTTTTTGTTTTTTTTCCTTTTACTGTTTTTTTTTTTTAATTTATTTTCACTAGTAGATCCTCATACCCCCCCATTCCCTCTCAAATCAATCAAAAATAGTAATTAAAAAAGTTCCAATTCAACATCCCAATATGCCTTAGGGTAACACCACATATAACGTCATGGAAATAGCGGGAAGAAAGTCAGCTATCAAATAATTGGCTACTGCTCAAAGCACTTATGCTCAGGACTTCAGTCCTGGCTTCCTACAGGACAGAGACTCTCAGTAAAAGCCATTGTGCCATAAACATAAACACACACATTGATTTTAAAGACTGGTTAAAAGCTATTGCTTGTGACAGCCCAGGCAAGCCCAACAATCTGCATTCAGGGACTAAATAAACTGAATCTGCATTCAAAATACTTTGACCTCCGTCTCACAAGTGCTCCCAGGAGAGCTCCAGCAATGAATTCCAAAGCCCTTTTTCTCCTGCCTCTGTTCAAGACTGCACATCAGCTCCTGCACATGCCTCTCTCTTTCACACTTAGAAAGGTGTGGCGGTGACCCAATCTGCTTTCTCTATGAAGATCAATGGGATCAGCTGGGCGGGCTTTCCCGCTCAGGACAGTGAGCCTGAGGCAGAGGGAGAAGGCAAGGCTGAGGAATTCCCCACACTTCCCGCCCTTTGAATTCTCCATCAAAGCTTTGGTTATACCCCTTTCTCCTCCCAGCTATTTCCCTATGCATGAGGTTGTTTTAGTATGTATTAAGTCTAGAAAGTTCTTGTGGAGAAATGGCTCGAGGAGCAAGGCGGCCATGGAATGCCAGAGTCTCTGTCTCTGCAGATTTTGCCCCTGCAGAGCACAGAAAGGGCATTGTGCGANTTTTACAAGTGACATTCTGCGACAGTTCTGGGTTCTCTGTGTCCCCATTGGTTTAATTGAATGTACTCCTCCCCCTGTGTCATCCCATTGGCCATTTGCAATTATGTAGTCGCTTCCTATTGGACATTCCCTACTGGATCCTCCCCTTTGTGTTTCCCTTAAAAACCCCCTGCAACGGCCACTCGAGGCTTTTTTGTAGCCTTCCTCTCTGCTTGCTTTTGAGTTCTCCTGTCCCTTTGGGGCAGGGAATAAAGATGTGACCTGCTGCTACATCAGAGCCCCTCTCTCCTCCTTTATCTCCACTGAGTTGCTACTTTGCCAACGTCTGCAGCCAGTCCCAACAGGGTTGAGAGCAAACTTAACATCTGCAAGTCTAAGAGGCACAAGCGGTCCTGCTGCTGTGGCCTGCAGGTTGGGTTCGGGTGTTCCCGCGGTGTCGACACAAGAGTGGGAGGGTGTCCTGTCTCAAGAACGTGTTTGCCTTCTGACAGCCGAACCGCCTGCTATTCGCCTACCAGGGCAAGCGTGTCTTGTCACCTGCTGGCCACCGGGCAGCTGAGCAGACAGCGACAGAAAGGGAAAAAGATCTCCCCAGCCCTCAGTAAGCACTCCCAAGGGGTCTGCTAAGAGGGCAGCATAAACAAGACACAACATCTTTTACAACAGAAGCACATTTGGTAGCCTTTAAGAAGAGGGGGTAGTAGTGAATAGAAGTGTTATTTTAAATAGCATGCAGCTTGTCAGAAGATGGCATTAAAAAAATATGCTAAAATAAAAAAAATTTTAAAAAACTTAAATGTCAAGTGCCTTCCTGCAAACCAGATTATACAAGGCATGGGACAAACCAGCAGCAGCAGCAGCACATGAGCTTAAAATGCAGTAGCAGTACCTGCCCATAAAGAGGAGCAGCACTGATGTTCACCAACTCCATATACACCTCAGGATTACCTCTTCATATCTCTGCAACACTTCCAGCATAAGCCTCATCCCAACACAGTCCCACTTTCAGGGACTCTGGATTTCCTTATTACTGCAGCATAGTAAACCAGAACATGCCATACTGTTCTGGTTTTAAATCATGTCAAAAGATGGTAAAGATGCAGACCATCTTCTAAAGAGGTGCTTCAGCACCAACACTTCAGTAAAAAATAGCTCGACCTACAAGCACTTTAATACCTTGGAAATAATTTTATATGTTACTTTACACTATATGCCCATAGTAAGCCAATTCTCTTCAAGTAATGTTTTTGGAGGTAGTTCCCTCTTCTTCCGAAAGTCCTAATAATCTTTTAAAAGATAATAATAACCTGGATCTGACTGGATATAGTATAAAATATTTCTGCAGTTCACTGTATTTTTGCTTTACTTTGATGTCTGAGCCACTGTGGTTCACGTTCATGATCATTTACACAATTAGGTTGCCAGCAGAACACACATGCTAACCTTCCGCAGAAACTGAATTTAAAAACTAATTACCAGTATGCTTTCCCACCAAACCTATATTATAAAATAGTTCTCAGCCGTATCAGGGAAGTTAACAGATAATGTACTTATCTAGTCCAAAACCAAGCAAAGGAGTTAGCATCCTGGGTAGCAAAGTTGAAGGAGTAAGGCCCAAAATTCAGAGTAATTCTGGAGAACAGAACATTTGGAGAGGGCTGGTGCTCTGTGAGTCACATTGTGAACAGAGAAAGACAAAATTCATTAAATAAATTACTCATTAGTATTTAACAACTTGGCACTGGATACAATATTTGTCTTTTGGCAAAAGAACAGTGCTATGAATCCATCCACTTGTAACTGCACTGCTGAAAAAGTTAATGTCATTTATTGGCAGGTTAATTTATAATATCACCTTAATTAAAGAAAGATTATCTTATCACTTTCTGCCTGAAATGAAACTGCAGCTGATTGGGAACATTGTACCTACGGGCTAATGAATGATTTCAAGCAATTCAGTGTCCAATTAATAACAGCATCTGGTTTGGAGATTTTTTTCCCTGTCAAAGCATTAGCCCTATACTAATTACACTATTACTTAGTAGCAACAGAAAGTTTCAATCTTGATTGCAAAATTGTTCAAGCAAAAATACGGATAATGAAATGGTCAGCACCTGGAATTCAGATAACCAGAGCAAACTTCGTATTACTTGCCTGTGTACAACACAAAGTACAAAACTTTTCCTAGCCTGATTTCAAGAGTTATCCCAATGTAATACTGCCTGAAGAAATGGATAAGAGTCCTTTTTGTCCAAGACACTGGAAGGGTGACCCATCTGCTTCTGTCTGGAGGATCCTGTCTGAAGCCAGCTTCATGATGAGCCAAACTTTGTTTGGACAAGAAGGCAACTTCTGCCTTCAAGAAGACAGCTTTTAATCTGATCTTTGCCATGAAAAAAGCAATTGAGTAATTCACTGATTTTCAAGATTTGGTGCAGCTGGAAGATTTGGGGCAGGGCAACTTGGGGTGTGTGGAGGAAGTATCCTTTGACTCATTACAATCTCAGAACATGTGAGATGAGTGGACCAGCATTTATCTCCTGCCTGCTTCTTAACATTGGATTTAGATTAATCAACCATGATTTCTGAAATACATTTTTTTCCCCATAAAATGTTCATCACTAACTCCACTAGTCTCCAACACCACAAATATACAATCAATATAAAAAAATAAATAAATAAAAAGAGAGGAAGTGTGAAGTCCAGACCTGGCTTGGTGTTTTAACACCGTGATCATGGGGGGATTTAAGCATATCTTATCCACACATTGTATGCAAGCTCTGCTATTCCTTAGGAAAAGTATAGTGACATTTCCTTAAGGCATTCTTACAGGAACACCAGGCAAGAGATGTTAATTTGGTCACTTGAGAATGCAACGAGTACTCATTTGTGAGAGTGATTGATTCAGTAGTTGAGTTAAGCTCTATAGTTGCCAATATTTTATTCATTGGTCCTGGGCTCAACGTTCACTGAAAAAAATTAATAAAGAAACTAGAAAAACAAAAGAGATACAAACAAAGACAAGTAGTACCTTTGCTGCATAACTGTATGATACTATCCGATAACTTTTCCATTAATTTTGAGTGCCATTACCAGCACCAATTTGAATCAAAATACTAGAAAGATTCACAAAAATGCTTCAATGACTGTACATATGCTCCTACTTGAAAATCCATAGGAAAAGAAAAAAAAGCCAATAAAATCATACTTTTGCTTCTCATGAATGCTCAATTTTAATTAAATGTCATTACTCCAACTAGATCACACTTCATCTTTCTTTCAGAAGCCAGGCAGAAAATCTATGCTTCTTCCTCTTTTTAAGAGAGTTTTAACCATGTTTCCAGTTTCCCATATGCCTTTTAGTTACAAGATTTCCTACACTTCCCTATAAACTGAAGCAATTTTATACCATCCATGTAGCAGATCTATGCAGCTGTTGCCAAGCCAATAAATTAAGAGAGTCCTGGGCTGATCGTGCAAGGTAGCTCTTTTTTGACTGTTTTATCTAGAGTCGACAGCAGTCCCCTCTCACACCTGAAGCTCAAACTCGGCTTCTGATCTCTATTATTGTGCCATTGCCAACCAAACAGTTTTAATACAAAGAAACACTAACAAGCTTCTTCCTAACACTTGGGTCCCCAAGATGATCAAAATTGATGCTTTTCCTCCTGCTGTAACAGGTCTGCGCTGTAGATTTAAAGATTCAAGATTCGCACTTTACTAACACAGTACCTGGAAGAAACTCCAAACCACTTTTCAGAAGGGAAAAAATAGGAAAAGGTGGGTTGTTTTTCAAGTTAGCATTTTGAACATGAATCCAATTCTCTGTCAAAAAGGACGTTTAAGATACATGGGTAAAAGCCAAACTCTGTGCATCATGAGCAGATGAATTCAACCTTCTGCTTCTCCTAACCCCAAAGGAGATCCCAATCCAACGTACTTTCACTGTCTCACACCTCTCTATTCCTGCCACAATTATCTCCCTCTGCCCCATTGGCCAAATCGGGGTGCTCTTTCCCAAGTTGTGCAGGCTCTATTCTTTCCCACCTACTTCAGTTTTCAATACCCTTCTCTCCTGCACTGTGTGCACATCCTTCAACACAAAGAAAAAACTGAAAAAACAAATAAGTGCAAAGTAACATTTGTCTCATTCTACTGTAACTAAAGAAAGGAAATCTTTACTGCAGGCATATGAGCTAATGTCCTAATAGGGACAGCTGCAAACACTGAATGTTGTCAGAAAGCTGGTGATTGCCAGAGTAAAATATCAGCATAAACCAACTGCTATGCCAGCTATTCCTAGCCTTGAATATGTACTTCCTTTCCCAGAGATGGAGATCACTTTTCTAATACCATAACATGCATTGGATAAATTAAGCAGTTGCCTGAAGGCCACTAGAAAGGCTCAGTCTTGAGGTAGCAAAGAAAATGATGACATATCTTGAAATTATTTATTAAAGTAATAAAAATATTTTGGAAAGTAATGGCCATGCTTAATAAACTAGTGATGACTACACAAAATTAGAGTTACGTGAGCTTAATCTCACTTAATTTTAAATGAAGCATTTTGAAACAGTGGAAATAAATGACATGAACTCAATGGAGTTGCTCTGATATGTCTTGGGGAGCAAATCCCTCTAGGTTAACTCATATGCCTGATCTTGAGATTAGGTTTTCAGCTTAATTAACAACATGGATCCTCATTTGGTTTGTCAGAAGGCATGCACTAAAGTTACCAAGTAACACAAAATATTAAAATCCTTTTGTTCAAAATGACCATCTCTTATTCCTCTTACTTATGAAGAGAGGAAGTGTCTACTTTATGGAGGTTCCCTGGGACAAACAATAATTTCACACTGTTTTTTCCTTCTGATAAACCCTTCCGGCTATTTTCTTATTTGAAAGCTCCATTTCACAAGTTCAATCATATTCATCACAAAGATTCCCTGACAGCACTTCTAAAACATTTCATTTTCATTTTAATTAGCATACTGTGGCTCTGTCCCTTGGAAAGATTGACCAAAAACACCTAACTCATTACCTGAATGAGAGCCCAGAATCCTTCCTCACGGTTATACTGCACCCATCACAGCCCCCTCGCCATGGTCACACCTTCCCAACTCCCTGGGCATGGTCAGCCCCAGCTGCAGGAATGCTTTTTTTCCTATTCCCTCCCTCCTCTAAAATCCCAGCTGCCTTGCTTCCAACCCACCATTACTTGCCACCTGCTGCCTCTGTGCATTGCCTCCCCTCGTAGTTTACATGGGTTATTGTGAGAGATCAACAGGTTTGTCCCGTAAAGATACAGACATGCTGGTGAAATCTGCAAAAAACATGATTTGGGCCACTTGCTTATCCTGCACCCAGGCTCGAGCAAGGTTTGACAGCTGAATGAGGTCTGTGGTGAACTGAAGGCTTCACAGCCTGGTGTTATCTCAATGAAGCACAGGAGAGCACCTGTATCGCTGTGCCAGCCATTAGCCTCACTCTCCCTCCTCCATTCGTAACAAACATTATGATAAATCTGGTCCTTCAAGCAGATTAACAACATGAGTGAAGTTCTGGCAGGTGTCAGAGGGCCTTCACAGCCACCTCAGCTGGGTGGAGGGGGACACTGAGGTGTTACAGTTCTATCCCATCTTTGTTTCAACCGTAAGTTATGAAAATCAGTTTGACTGAAGGTAACAAAAAACTCCCATTATTCATTATTTGTGTATTAAAGAAACCACATTAACCAATATGAAGATGAAGATGAGAAAACATCTTCCCCCCACCATCTCTGATGGCAGCAACAGGTAAGGAATAATTTTTGACTACAGTCACACCTCAATTTTTCTTAAAAAGTAAGAAATTGATACGTGAAATCCTCTATTAGGGAGGATGAGAATACAAACAAACTTCACAGAAAAACTGACAGTCTTGCTCCTCTGTCTGCCCTCCAAAGGAGGGACACCTCTTGGGTAAGATTCGTACCTCTGACTGCATCAAAACATACACAAGGACACTTGTGGAGAACACCATACTCTCATATTTTTTAGACTGAGTCAATTTATCACCAGCAATCCAACAATAATCTATAACCTCTTGCTTCAACAAATGGCACTTTTGATTCTGTGATAGTGAAAGTTCTTACTGAATGCAACCAGACCTATAGTGTTGAATTGGTTATAAATCAGAAATTAAGCCCAGCTATACCCTGCCCCCCTGATGTCTGAGGACTAGTTGGAACAAGGGGGGTTATTTTCTGCCAAATTTCATACTCTTATCTCAACAGTTATATAAGGTGTCAGTTATACCTCTGAAAATATGATGCTTATTTTGACAGTTCAAGAACAAACAAACAAAAAAAACCTTGGCAACCAAAAAACCCAACAAACACGCTCTCAAATAAAAAAGATAAAAGTGCATATATCAATGGAGAGAAACCAGAAATCATGTTTCACATACAACAGAAGATGGGAATCCTATTTTAAACAAGAACTCAGGAGCCAGAAGTACCTCACATGAAACAAGGGAACTGAAAACAAAACCCATTAGATGCAATCCAGCCTTCACTGAAACATACACACATCATCATTACCAATAATAATTTGGCTCTTCATGTGTAATCACTGCATGCTAGCCTCACTTTATATTCATAAGGGCCATTAACGTCAAGAGGAATTGTGCACTTGGGCACCACGTTGCCTCCGTGCTGCTCCTCAGTCTGCAGTCTGCTTTCCAGAGAGAACCACCTCTGCTTGCCACTTCATCCCTCTCATCCAACTCAGGAATGGAAATAAGGAAAACCCTATTGCTATTTTTTTTTAAAATACTCCAATTATTTTGTATTATTCAGAGCACCAGAAAGATAAGTTGTAACAACCATCTGTTCACAAAATGCTGAATTCAAAACAGCACATACTGGAGCACTGCAAGGACAGAATCCATCACAATCCTTGCTTCAGATTCTGATGATTGATTTCATAGGTTAACATCATCTAAAAATGGCCATAAAGATTAAGGATGCAGAAAATTTTTTAAAAAAAACAAAACCAAATATATGAAAAAACCCCAAATCAAAACAAAATCAAAACAAACAAAAAAACCCACCCAAGTATTAATCCAGCATACTTCATTTAGGAAGTCCTCCCTTCTGGTTGCCCCCAACAGATACAGGACCAGGGGAAGCATCATAATCTACCTCCCCACCATTTAGACAGAATTCTCACAGGATGAAATTTTCACAAAGAAAGGACAACAATCTATCACTGCAGTGTTGTACGAAAAGTTTGGATAGAACAAATAGCATTAAATCGCTCTCAGGATACACACCAGATACACGGTTCATCAACTGCATGGATGTTATAACCCTCAGCTCTCTGAGACACAGAAATAGAGGAGCCTGAAGTCTATTACATACAGGGTTGGGCAAAATGTTGAAATACAAACTTGTTACCATGCCCTTAGTAGCTCAGATGAGCCACAAAACTATAGCTTCCTTCATATAAAAGATAAGCCAGCAGGAAGTTTCCAGGAACATAACTGAAACACTGAAGGAATTCATTTTATAAAACCATCTGCAATAAATACAAAATAAATTATTCAACTGGGACAATACTTTATGTTCTAGTATACCTTATCTTCTTCTTTTCTAAGTAGAGCAGATCAAGTCAGTCACAGTCAAGCCACAAAAGTACAGTATTTTCAGATCAGAATAACACAGGCAGAGATATTTCTTGAGGTGGACTTATTTCACCCTTTTGCTTCATCCTAAAGCTATGTCATATCCAGATCTATGACTACAGCTACCAAATGTGAAGTAAGATCTCACACAGAAACCTACAGAATTGTAAATTCCAAATGATTTTATTTTAAATAAAAGATCAGTAGAAAATGCAGACATATCTAATCTTTATTTCTCAGGTTTATTTAAAAAATCCTGCATTAGGCCATTCTAGCATACATTTATATTGTATTATCTGTCAGTTCCTCATGCACCTCCTACATTCCTCTTACAGAACCCCAGCTTGGTACCCACATCATCTCAAGACACTTATTTTTGTTTCCCATTCCATAGTAATTTCTGATTTTGCTATCTTCCTTGCAGTGATTTAAAGAACATACTTTGAGATAAGGACAGAATAGTTCTTCAGAAACCTTGCTTGTCAATGCCCATTATTTTACTATAATTATATAGCTAATTAATTTCTATTACTTTATCATGTATTTTATTACTATATCAAGCATTATGGGGGATAAATTTAAGTTCTGTATCTTGCAGGACTATGGTTTAGTTTTCTATTACATTAGATCATATTTTCATAAAATATTTTAATTACCAAGCCATTTACTTAGGTCATGAGAATTCAGCAGGAAGTCACCAGGCACTTCCACCTTGTTAAACAAGATTCCATCCCCAGCTGGAGAGAAAAGGGAAGGGCACAAACAGCTAGAGGGAACAAGTCTTCTACATGTGCGAGAACAACTTCTTTTCACTGCAAGCAAAGCCTGGTTCCTGGTTTGACATCTGTCCCCAAACCTTTGCAGAATTTCCATATCACTGAACATATTTAACTTAACTTGTCTGTAGTTCCCATCTCATTTTACTGGGGAAACAAAAAAAACCTTAGTGCCTGCAAAAATGAAAGAATGTGAAGAAGATGGGTGTAAGGAAAGGTAGCACAACCGCCACCCAGCCTGGAACAGGCAAATCCCACTGGAGCTGCAGTGGCCTGAGCATCTGCGTTTCAAACATGCCCGCTAATCCACCCTCCAGCACAGCACCCTGGTCTCGGAGGTCTGGAACTTAAATATGTCTAAGAACATCTTTGTTACTGTAAGTTTCAAGCTCCTGTCCCTTGAAAGGTTAATGAATGATATACAAGACTGACTGGATAATAATCAAGATATAATTGGATTTTGAAAAATCCATATGTTAAAGCCCTTAGAGCTTTTGCAGTGCACAGCCCCCCTCCCTTGCCAAATAAAAAAAAACTCTGTCCCACTTATGCAAAGAAAGTACACTGTGATTACAAGTTAAATGCTGTATTTCAATTTTTAATTCAGTTTATAAGAAATTTGTCATCACTAAGGAAAACTATTAGGTGTTACAGCAAAAAAAAAAAAATCCAAAACACTGCTTTATGAGTTAAATATTATCTTTTCATCAGTTATTTCAGCAGATAAAATTACTCTTCAATTCCTGTAGAGATGAGACAGCCTTTACAATTTTGCAGCTGCTTCATCATATCAGCATGTGGGTTACTAGGGAACACCAAACACCATCATGGCCAGATCACACACTTTCACCCAGCACCAGTGAAACTGTCTGTGCTTTAGTGATAAGTCATCTCTCAAACAATTTTTAAAATTTAAGAAGGAAGAGTTCCAAAAACTGCTACAGTTTTAATGCAGCTTGCACAAAGACAGATCACCACTCATCCTTCACTGGCATAACTGTGACCTCAGAAAATAGTCAACAAAAAAAACAACTGTTTTTAAGTATTATTTTTAGGAAGCTAATTTTTGAACTCCCATTGTGATACAGTCTTTAACACAAAACAACTCATTAAACAAATTTATGGAAATGCATCTCTAAAAACACTCAGTGTTACAGATTAGGTGACAGTCATTGCAAAAGACTAACAAGAAGATATTTCATAAAAATATAATCTCTAGAAATAATATTATGAAACATTGATATTTATGGCAGTATTTCTAATAAAAATATAGTTTTTATTTTATAGCAAAATATTATTCATTAAGTCATTCTCTTTGAGTTCTGAATTTAACATCCTTAGTTTGCCTTTCTGTAGAACAATAAAACTGTGATGGATATATGCTTCTGCATTGAAAATATTTTGACAGTTTCAGATTACTGCTTTCTTTACTCAATATCCCATTAAGTGTTTGCTTGCTAATCACTTTTTTGAACCTACTTCTTATACAAAATAATATGATAAACCCTAACTCACACCTAGGATTTGAGCACTGAAGAAAGTGTAATAGCTATGTATTGCAATTGCTGCTCTTTGAAAAGGAAAATGAGGATTAAACACATTAAATGGAATCTCATACATCAGAGAAGAATCACGGCAACAGAAGGTGACAGATCCATGAGCAAGGCTCAGGATTTTGAAAGCATTAAAGAAGTCAGTTGTCTAGATACTGATACCCTTCCACTGATTTGAAAGAATGACAATTACACAGGAATACAAGCAGGAACTGAGTACTAATCCTCAAGGGTAGCTTCCTTTGTAACTTTCTTCAAATGTCAACATGTTAAACAACCATACCCAAATCTCTCAAAAAAAGGAATGAGCTCTGCTTAGGTCTGTGCCCCAGCGCAGCCCCAGCACCATAAGGGATGATGAATCCTCTCGTGCTGGGCTACCACCCTCCCTGCCCAGGCCAGCCTTTGGGAGACACCTGGATGATCCTGCTGTGTTCTGCCTTTGCTTTAGGGATGGCAAACTGCCTTCCAAACGAAAATATGCACAAAAGTGCGAACAGATAGCGACTTCACTTTTGAGCAACCTGGTCTAGTGGGAGGTGTCCCTGCCCCTGGCAGGGGGTGGTTGGAACTGGATGATTTTTAAGGTTCTTTCCACCCCAAACCAGTCTGTGATTCAAGTCAGAAAAAGTCTGCCCATCACATTTTCCTCTTAGTTCAATTATATGGCAAAAAATAATTTCTATTTCAGAATTGCAAAGCAACTGGTTTGCTATATGAAAAGAGGATCTGGTTGGTAAGAAAATAATACATCTGAAACTTTGACCTTGTTAGTGTTTCCATAAAACAAAGCCACAATTCTTTTAAAGACTAATTAACAGGAAATGAAAGGACAAAAATAAATACTGCTTAGGAGAGTTAAAAAGGGTTAGGAGTGAAACAAAAGTTCTGCCTGAAGGAAATAGCAAGGGATAACTTCAGAAAGCAAACCATTTAGTGACACTGTGGCTTGATTTTTAAGGAAACGGGTTAGTATTGTGCTCATAGAAATAACAGCACAGTTTGAGCTACAAATACAAGCACCACAATCACTCAGTGAGTTACGATTCAGCTAACCCATTGAATTTAACAATGATGACAGTAAACCCATTATGAAGCATGTTAATAGCAAAATTGCAGTGTGGATTAGGAGAAAAGCGCTATATTTTATCCTTGTCATCTGTATTCAGGTCTCATAAAGCTAGTGAATCTACAAAAATAACAGTACTTATGTAATCAGTAAGTATTTCTGTTTCAGGTTTACTGAGGACAGGTGGCTTTTAGAACTGAGCTTCAGAATTTTTTGCAGGGATTCTTAGTTTTATTGAGTAAAAGTTTGAAACAGTCTGTTAGTAACACATACAGCTTTCAAGTAAAGTGGCATAATATCTATAACTTAGCTCTTTTTGTGGCTTTAAGGGTATATTTGCATTAATAATGTAAACGTGATCTATTAAACACAAACCAGTTCCTTAATGGTTTAGCTGATCAAGTACCTTTTTCTTTGTGCATTGTAACAGAGGCTACTAAAATGAGGGTCCTTGCCCAGGATAGACTCTCTATGCAAATGAAAAGCTAGTACTATTCAGCAATCAATGAAATTATTAAATGATTAAGTAATTGGCACCCTCAGATATAAGACTGTAGAGTGAGAAGGGATCTTATTATTTCAGAATGTACATACTTGGAAATGTAGCAGCTCCTCCAAGTTACACAGCCATGTAATAAATTGTGAAAGCAGAAAATTTAATCAAAATCATGACTAAAAGAAGTAGATATACTGCATTATGTTTCTCACAGCTATAGTAAAATAGAGATGGCAGATACCTTCATCTATGTTCCAGAAAACTAGTTATGCATGATATAATCTATCATATTCAAATACAGCAACCTTCTGTAGACAGCTATTTTATTTTAGCATGAGGTTTTAAAAGACAAAGAAAAAATCAGATTTGCAAAGCAATGCAGGTGTATGCATATCCATGTCCACTTGGTGTGTGTGTGTGTATCTCAGAATTAACCAGATGTTATCCTAAAGGATCTCTGCAGAACCTCATCTACTCGTTTCTTTAAACATGTCTTCACATCCCCCACCACAAAAGTACCTCAGTACTTCAGCTTCTCAAACCCCAGACACACACTCAAGCCCCCTCAAAAAATAAAAAAAAATATTAAAAAAATAAAATAAAAAAAACCCCAGAAACAAACAAAAAAAAACCACCACCCACAATATTTTGTGATCAGTTATAATGAGCATTAAGAACTTCTTTCCCAGTAACCAGGTTGAAATGTCCTTTCCTAATCTGGGCTTCAGTTCTAACATTTTGTTCTCTCAGTTGGATTCATCTGTCAAATCCTTATGCTTCTGGGCACAGTTGATGAGCATTATCCTGCATGACAATGGACACCATGTCCTCTCAGACTATGCTTACAATATACAATATTTCACCAATATTTATACATACATTTGCTCTGGCATGAAGATCGTAGGCAACCTAAACTTCAACCAAAATCTAAGCCCACAAAATACAATCTAAATAGGAACTGTCCTTGCACTAACCACCTTTCTGGTTGCCTTGGATATTCTAAAATGAATTTTTTTGTTGTTTTTTTCTTTAAATTAAAATAGGTCAGGTTTTTAGAGAGGATCTAGCAAACAAGAAGAGCTATCTCTTATTCTTCCTTTGTTCAGAGAAAAAATATCTGTTGTCTCAATCCCCTGTAAAAAGCTGCCATCTCCATCAGGCTCAAATGGAAATGCCAAAGCCCTCAGAAGTGCACCACCATGGATAGCCTGTTTCAGAGGAGACCTTTCATACCTGAACTAGATTTTTCTGTAAATAATTCTTATTTAGCTTTTCTTCTACAAATACACGATATATATTAACATAGTTTTTGGAAATAAAAAATACATAAATGAGGCAAAAGGTGCATAAATACAAAGTCATTTTTCAGGTGTTTTCCTCCAGAGGATGACTCCTCCATCCCAGTGTGTTCCACTGCTCTCCAAAGTACAAAGACAAAGGGACAGGAACAAAGGTACTGGAACATTTTTATGTTACAATTATTTACACTGGTTTTGCTCACTTCTGCAGCATCATGTGACAGAACAAACCAGTTATCTGTCACCAAGAACCAGAGCAAAGATCATTTGTGAAACTGGCACTTAAAGGAGAAGGGGAAAGGCTAAAGCAGCTTTCAAACCTTTATTTATTATCTAATGGTTGGATAAAAAATAAACCTTCTACTGAATCATAGTCTACCTTTCAGATAACCTGGAAGAATTTTCACGGTTGCCCTTCAAGAAATTCCTACAGAAAAACAGGCACACCTTCTTGTCAGCTTTTGATTTAGAAAGACAGTAGAATGGACCTTCATTAATTCAGTTCATACTAGTAAGACCAACACAGAATTATAAAATTATTGTGAACAAGTTCCAGAACAAACAGCATAAATGGATTCTAAACATTTTACTCATTGATGCTGACAGCTGTAGCACATCTACAATTTTTACTATACCCAGTAAATTACAACCTTTAAAAAAAAAGAAGGAACCTTCATTATATTCTCAGTCATTGAACTTCTGCTGAGTAATGCTGAAACCTGTTTTTCCATTGTTTTTCTTCATTTTCTCATTTTTTCTCACCTCTAAGTGAGAAAATTAACAGAGATATTCTGACGTTATATGAACAAATCACTGGCATAGTGGAAAAAAAAATATTGTACCAATTTGCTCAGAAAAAATTTTCCTCATAAAAATACAAGACTCCTCATGATATGTTTTTTCCATAAGATGGCATTGTTTGGAGGAGAAGAGAAGATATACTGGGAGGCTAAGAAGATTGTTGTTAGCCTCAGTATAAATTTATGCCTATTTATACCTTGTGCCTTTCAGTGAAGTCTCAGATGGGAAGAGAGTGCAGAGTTGAACTTAGGAATAAGCAACATTTTGCTAATATTTCAAGGTATGTTTTGTTTTGGTTTTTTATTTGATAGCAATACCTCACCATCACTCAGAAAAGAAATGTACAATAACTTGAATTGTTTCCGCACTTTCAATGTAACAGTAAATAAAAACATAAGCCTGCATTTGGCTTGGACCAGGACAGCACATTTGGAAGAAGGGTTCCAAGCTGGTGGGGAGCCGCTAACCTAATCTATTTAGAGTTGGAGAAAGGTCATCTTGTTCTTTGTAATCCAGGCTGAAATGAACCAATGGAATCAGTAAATCTGAACCATGCACTTTACGAAGAGCAACAGTTGTATGCTTGTGTGTATTTTGGGATAAATGGTTAGTTAAGGAACACCACCTTGTAGACCAAACCCATTTTTAAGAACTGCCATTGTTCTTCTCAGGCAATGATGACCAAAATTTCTGTAGAATTGAAGAAAGGTACAAATCGCATTTCAGGCATTTCAAAAGACAACATCCATGAGCTTAGTGGGGATTTTTAGGGCCTTTTGAGAAGGCAGAATTGATTCTGCTGGAGGGGACAGACTCACAGTTGAAACACTATGTCTTCTTAAAGTGGTATTAGAAAATAGGCCTGTGCAAGTCTTAACATGCTGAAATGACAATGAAAACTACACTGTTTAATTATATTTCTCTAGTACCCTCTAGCCCAGACCACAACCACGTAATTTTTATGGAGCACGTTTATAAAACAGTGTTCTAGCACAGCGAACCAATGCTAGATCAGGTTATATAAAACTATTGAAACTGTCTTCAGCATTAGAATGCACAGGCTAGAGAGGAGGCCTTACAAAAGCAATACTGCACTTTGGATGGAAGAGAAGGACCAAACTAAGTCACTTCCAGCGAAGTTACAAGGGGCCCAGATTAGTGTAACAACGTTGCCTTCTGCTTGAAAGCAAAAATATAGGAAAACCTGTTTCCTATTTCCTGGAAATGTTGTCATATTGAAAAAAAAATAAAACAAATTTTTCCCTTTTTCCCCTCCTAAACTTTGAGACAGAGAGCTGGCTGGTGCCAGGCAGCAATGGTGAAATTGGGTGGAACTGGAAAATGTTCCTGCATGCATCTCTTTCCTCAGGACAGGATCAGCTCTGCTTATATTATTCTGACAATTTCTAACTTGTTCTTAAAGAGAAAATGCCACCTGGAAATGTAACAGAGCACATGTACTCCACCACTCAGCTTGCTCACAGAAATACAGGGCAACATCAGATGTATCAGACTGCTGCAAATCTTAAAAATTCACAAGAAAATGGGTGACAGCTGGAGGGAAGTTTTCCAGCTGCATTCTGCTTTATCTAACCCAGGTTTCCCTGACATGTTCATTACATAATAACAAGAGTCATACTGGGATTTAAGAGAGGAAAACATCTACTGCATCCAATTTTCTTCTGAAACACAGTGATAGACTGACTTGGTTTAGTGTCATTTGGTTTTGATCAAACTGTTTTCTTCCAGGAGTCATCAAATAGTGTAACTATTTTCCACCAGTATTTTTGTCAAAGAAAGTCAAGCCTTCACATTGCATTCCCCCAGAAAGGGTGAAAACAAAAACCAAACCAAACCAAACCAAGCCAAACCAAAAGAGAACAGGAAGGGGACAGGCAGAATGATATTCATTCCTTTGGACACTTACCTTGGCCCTTACCAATATTCTGGGGCTTTGTAAAATGGGAAATTCCAAAAAGCTGTATTATGCCCCAAAGTAAATCCTTCTCCTACACATGCAGCCACCACAGATGCACCATCCGAGAATCTCTGTCTCAGCTGTCAGCCACTGCATACAATTTGGTATTTGAAGTCACCTACAGCTGTTAAGGCAAGCATGGCTAGCAGTGAGCTGGAAAATACTTCTTGCATTGATATTCTCCACATATGAGCTGACTGACTTTGTGTCACCTTCTGTAAACTACCTCTCTTTGCTTCCTTTTATGATCTATGCCATTATATACTTCTGTACCTTCCTTTGTCATACATCCCAAAATGATCCATTACTGAGGCATTTCATAGGCAGTGCACCTTTTCTCACATCCATTTTACTTCCTCTTTTTCTGTGTACAAAAGCTGTGCTTGTACCACTTTCTGATCGGTTTTTAATTTTATGCATTTTAAGAAGCTTTAAAAGAAAGCCAGAAGCAGTAATGGCTTCTTCACTTCCACAGAGTACTCTGTTTTACCTAACATCCACTGGAGTATTTGCAGGATTTGAAGAAGAGAGTCTAGGCATCATGGTACTAATGTAATGCATTTGTCTTTGTGAAGGTCAGCAATTTTTCCCACATTACTGAAAAATACTGCAGCCGGTACGTAATCATAGGCTTTGTTACACAGCATTTTCCAGTAGCTGTAATACTCTATTGTCTGCTCCAAGATGACGAAGAAAAACCAATATCCTCATCTCCTACAGATCCATTTAGAAAGACTTTTTAGTCAGCATATACAACTGCTCATCTTTGTGCTCTGAAGTCCACTGAAAGATTGTACCATTTGCAGTGATTTTACAGCTTAATGTTTGGAGAAGAAAAATGAATTGCTCAAAAGATTCCTGAAAAGACCAAGAACCAGCACCTTTCCTTCTTTTTAAAATGAAAATACACGAAGTGTAGCATTTTTATATGCATTCTGGCAAATGTATTAAACTTTGAGCTTTAAATTCTTGCTTTGGGAGATTTCTCCAGGCTTAGTGCAAAAAAAACTTACTACTCATTTTTCCCACTCTTTTATTCTTTAATTTTCAGTAATCCCTGCTCCAGCTTTGGGTCATTCAAAACAGCAGTGTGTTTATGACCAAGAGACTACATTTTTTTTATTTATTATAGCTAAAAAGTAATTCAGTGATATCCAACGCATTAGTGAATATTGATTAAGTGCAATTTAATGAATAATTCCTTGAAAGAAAGAAACCTTGTATTCCTGAAAAACAGCAGAAAGTAGTCCTTCCTTTCCACTGTGGGACTACCAAGAGAGCTTCAGTAGGAAACAAAGTGATGTTTAGAAATCATATGTATTCAGGAAGCATCTAAAATAAATAAGGATTTTAGAACTACCTGAAATAACGAAAGGTCCAACTACTCTGAAATGTTTTTCACAGAAGGCAGTAGACAGACACACACTGTAATGCCTGTAGAATTCTCCCCCAAGAGATTATATTCCATTGTCATCATTACCAGATGTTCCTTCTTCACAGATTCTGGGATCAAAGTCCCCCCTGCACATTTCCAGATACAAAGTAAATTTTCTTTCTGAAGCATCTTTCTCTCTGCCCAGCTCTCCCACTGAAGTGTGCCACTATAACTGTCTAGCTCCCGAGACTTAAATTTACGAGAAAAATACCACTACATGCAGAGGAAACAGGGAAATACCATAAGGACATTCTCCTCAAGCCAGTGTTGGCCACCAGAGCCGACTGCAACAAAAAAAACCAAAATAAACCTACAAAACTGAAAATGTTTTCTTAAATGTTAAATTTTAATCCAGTATCTTCAGAAAAAAAAATTAAAAGCACCATATCCAGGCAAATGTATAAGCAATAGGGATCCTAATTTCAGTAACAGGCACTTATTAAAAAAAAACAGAATGGAATTTGATAAAAATGGTTGGTTTTTTTTAAAATAAATGATACTGTCAATGCCTTTTCTTATCCAAGCACAGTTTATGATTCCCCTTGTCTGAAGAATTTCAGTCTGCTTTCTAAATTAAAAAGTCACCACACTCTAGAACAGATCAGTACTAATTAGGAAGACTGGCAATGCTCATATATAAGATAAAGGATAATCTATCCTATGACAAGAGAGAAACTGCAATTACCTGGACTTCAGACTAAAGACTTCTCAGGATCAATGCATGCAGCATTTGACTTTTTCCTACCACTCTCAGAGATGCTGCAAAATGATTACAGTAATGCTGTATGTATCAAATAGAGAAACAAAAATTTTTTTAAAGGAAGTTATAAACAAGGAATGAAGTGATACCATCATAGGCTATTTCCAATACTTTCAAACTATGTAAAATCAGTCTCACCATTACTTCAGGTAAAATGAGAGATTATCTTTTTGTATGAACTTTCATTCAGTACATGCACATTCAGTAGCACTTCCAGACACAGTTTAATACGATGCTTCAAAAATGTGCTAATATAGGTTAAAGTGATAATAAGCCATTGTGTCTACCTCAAATTACAACTGAGACATATCTCAGTTTAAGAATACTCAAGAAAGAAAAGGTTTTAGACTGAGAATTTGTATTTAATGAAGTGAGAGCACTATACCTTCTTTCTGGAACTGCAGTTGAAGATACTGAGTTCTGTCGTACAAAGGACTTCCTGTGTAGGACTAACGCTCTCCCAACTCAAGCTGATTTCTGCAAAGCCTGTGATTCCTTGTGAAACCTTGCATAAATCTGCACACAGCCTGTGAGGACAGTGTTTTCAAAAGACTATATGGTTTCCAGGACAGATTCAGCAAGCGGTTTTTTAACATTTACAAGTGAAGCAGCTGCACACTGCTGGGCACACAACAAAAATAAGAGTAATCATGACTTCAAGTTTTAAGAAGGGGACTACAGTTTGTGTTCTACTTTCTAAACTAAGCAATGCTTCATGAAATTTAATAGCATTAAAGGATAGGTCTATATCACACTGATAAGTAGGCAGTCTATTCAAGGCAGCTATTGCTTCAAAGCTGAATTTTTGTAAAGAGTTCAAGTCAACAGTACACTAGTTCCTTCTCATTTCCCCTTCCTGAAAGAAATAATGAGCTGCAAAAAAGCCCAAGTTCTAGACTGTCCTGCAACAGCAACTTAATAAAGAAATTCCAAATATTAAAACTCACATGAATCACAGTAAGAAAACCACAGATTTTTAAAAGGTCCTGTTATTAACAAAGGCACCAAATATCAGGCATTACACAAAGATGAACACTGTGTATGCCAAGAGTAACAGAAAGCCATCCACAAATGGTAAAAATAAGGAGGAAAAAGAAGATGTGGCAACACAGGCATATCGTGGCAACTTTTTTTTATATCAGCTGACCTGCCAATCAAAACCAGCACAGGGAGGCAGATACAGGAGCACTTCCACAAATTAAGAACATAACAGTAACTATGGAACTATAGCATAACATAACAGGAAGTATGAAACAACATGGCTAAGTAGTGAAAAGTCACCATTTACACACCAAGGTTCTCCAATCTTTCTAAAAAAAAAACCCCCAAAACAAAAACAACAATAAAACCCAGCCCAAAACAAACCAAACAACCAAAAAAACCAAACCCCACTATCAAAACCCCTCTTAAAAAGCAACTGCTCACACTTCAAGGTAAAGCAAACTAAGAACCAGATGCAATGCTCTGACAACTGGAATACAATAAATATTTTGTGGGTTTTTTTAAATTTGAATTCATGTTTTCCCAACCACTAGTTTTTAGGAATCTTTATAAACATATGTGCTCTTATTATTTATACAGACTATAGAAACAGGTTTTCTGTGTTAAAGTAGACTGACTTTTTGTGTTGCACAGTGCACTTTCTGTTGAAGCAGCACTTGTTCAGACAGCTCCCAGTCAAGCAGCAGCCTGGTGCGCTGTGCTCCATATCAATCAGCATCCTCTGCACATCTGTCAGACACTGTCCTGACAGCTCATACTCTTTGAAGGTCAAACCCCTTCCTACCACAGTCAGTACACCCAGTCAGCACAGCAATGACAGACATGAAAAGTTCCCCAGCTCCTACTCCAACCTTCAGACAAATCTTGAGCCAGAAAGCTTTCAGGTGGACTTTATAGGTACATTTCATCTTTTTGGGATATATTGTAATAGAACTAAAATATATACTAAGATATAGACCTGGATAAATTAGTGTTCCATACAAGATCTAAAAAGCATGAGAAAACAATTCCTAACATGCACTAATTCTTATAGCTGAGCAAAGAATCATAGAATCATAGAATGGTTTGGGTTGGAAGGGAACCTGAAGATCATTTAGTTCCAATCATCCTGCCATGGGCAGGGACACCTTGCACTAGTCCAGGTTGCTCAGAGCTTCGTCCAACCTGGCCTTCAACACTACCAGGGATGGGGCACCTACAGCTTCTCTGGACAACCTGTTCCAGTGCGTCACCACCATCACAGCAAAGAACTTCCTCCTAGTATCTACTCTAAACCTATTCTCTTCCAGTTTGAAGCCATTCCCCCTTGTCCTGTCACTGTATGCTCTTGATGACAGTCCCTCCCCCGCTTTCCTGCAGGTTCTCTTCAGGTCCTGGAAGGCTGCAACTAGGCCACCCAAAGCCTTCTCTTTTCCAGGCTGAACAAACCCTGGTCACACTGCTTTTGATGCAGCCCAGGACACATTTGGCCTTCTGGGCTGTGAATGCATGTTGCCACCTCATGTCCAGCCTCTCACCCAGCAGCACCCCCAAGTCCTTCTCCCCAGGCCTGCTCTCCATCTGTTCATCCCCCAGCCTGTATTGATACAGGATGTTGCCCCAACCCAGATGTATCACCTTGCACTTGGTTCTATTAAGGCTCATGAGATTCCCATAGGCCCATTTCTCAAGCCTATCCAGGTCCCTCTGGATGGATCCCACCCTTCAGGAGCACCAACCACACCATTCAGCCTGGTATCATCTGCAAATCTGCCAAAGGGGCATTCAATGCTTTTGTCTTTTTCATTAATGAAGGTGTTGAATGACACTGGTCCCATTAAGGACCCCTGAGGGCACCACTTGTCATTGACATCCAAGAAGACTCTGAGCCATTGACCACAACCCTCTGGAGACAAACGTCCAACAATTTACCCACCTAACAGTCCACTCATCAAATCCATCTCTCTCCAACTCTGAGAGAAGGATGTTGTGGGGAACTGTGTGAAAGGCTTTACAGAAGTCCAGATAAATTACATCTGTAACCCTTCCTTTGTCCACTGATACAGTCAGTATCACTGTCAAGTGTGGATGTTAGAGCACTTCTTTCTTTAATTAAACACAAAATAATTTGAGGCCAAATGATATGCTTTTGAGAATTTGTACTGTAGCAGGAAAGCATGTCCCAAGGAGCTGGATCTGCTGTTATGATGCTGAAGGGCAGAGGATGAAGCTGTAGGGAGAAACAACAAAGGAGAATAGGTACCAGATGGCAACCATAAACTAAGGACACAGCCATCCATCCCCTCTAGCATATTTTACATGCTGACAAGTACAGACACTTACAACATTGCCAATACAATCTGTCCATCTACACTTACCTCTAAAACGAGCTGAGGTCAAATTTTTATCATCATGTGTATTTCTATCAAATTTCAAGTAAGTTTTTTTTTTTAATGTGGCACTGTTTTATTTTAATGACTAATTTGATACAATTAATCTTATGTATCTGACACGAAAATCTTGAAATCAAGCAGAAAAATAAATAATTACAGAGGATAAAATCCTAAATTAAGGATTAAGACAGTAAAATACTAAATGCTGAAAAAAGAAGCTACAATGCAGTTGAGAATCATATTAGCAATCTACATCAAATCCATAATGCAATCAAAGTTTATAAAAGCTTATACTGTTTCTGTGTGGATCACATCTTCCTTTCAAGGTGCATCAGATACATATGACAAAGATGAAAACACATATTTTTAGCAAAAAGTTAGAATGGGCTGTACCTGAAAATTCAGAAATTCTCCTAAAAACTTGTGAAGAGCTTTTAGAAGCCTTTCAGCACTGTTTAAGAACAAGTAGGACTGTCCTATTTCCTTAAAAGAGCAGGACTGCAGAGTGAATACTTTAATGTGTCATTAGTCATCACAGAAAAAGGTATTTTTGATAGCACTCTCCACCACAGATGAAACTAGACAGCTTTCAACACCAGACGAATCCTTTGGGGGAGTTCAAAAGATTTCATTCATCTCCCTATGCTGGGAATGACACTGGAATAAACAGACATTTTGGATTTCATGTAGTTAAAAGAAAATCTGCACAGAGTATAGAATCACTCCATTTACTTCATTCAAACTGTGATAACTTACATGAACTAGGGACCTGGCCTAGGACTCACTTCTAGCCTTTTAGGCATCTGATCTGACACAGAAGTGCTTCTTGACTGCTTTAAGACACATAAATATTACTTTTGGGCTTTGGAGGGCAACAAGCGTTCTCAAAAATTAAATTGAAAAAAGATATATGAATAAAAGCATACAGAGTCTACTTTTTCTCCCTGCAAGTGAGTATGATTGAGCTTAACCACTGAAAAAGTGGTTAAGCATTGGAACAGGCCCCTGTGGAAGTGTTAGAGTCACCATCTCTCTTGAAGTGTTTGAAAAATAAGCAGATGTGGCACTTTGCGATATGGTTCAGTGGGCATGGTGGTATTCAGTCAACTGATGATCTTGGAGGTCTTCTCCAACCTTAATGATTCTATGGTAAAAACCACTTTTTCTCAGTTTCAAAAGTGCAAAGAGTTATGTGGAAAGTCTTCATAGTTCCCTTATGACACTGACTCTCCCAAAGCAGCAGGTGACATTGAGGAAGGTACAGCACCAAAACCATCCAGACATTCCAGCACTGCTAAGGAGCCCTAATTATCTGCAAATGCCCTCAAAGTATTGCAAATTAGACATCCTGAACAATCTTCTCTGCTCCAAATTTGGCACATTTATTACAGCCTGAAAAAAAATCTTTAGAAAGTAGGCCAGGTTTTTACTCAGCTAAACTTGGCCACAAACACATACACAATCTGTCAGGGATCAGCAGCAGAATCACAAAGAAACAGTCTCTTTTGTGTAAAGCTGGGTAGTTGTGAAGCCTGCAAAAAGAACAAGGTATTGGGCTTTAAAAATAGCCAAAACAAGAAGCTGCATAACAATCAAAGTTACTTGAGCATAAATGCACCAACAGACTGATGCCAAATTTGAGAGCACAGATAAGAGAAGGAAAGTATTTTTCTTCAGCTGACACTGTAACAGATAGCTTGAATAACATAACCAGAAGGATAGCAACATGGGCAATACAGAAGGGATACAGGCTATAAACTCTTATCTGCAAAAGAAATCATGTTCTGGTTTCATTTTCAACAAGGAATTTGAGATCCATTCCTTTCTTTCCTTATTTTAATTTCCTTTCTTAAAAGGCCATCACACTGGCCAGCTTGCTTAATCTCTTGAATCAGAGTGCTCCAAGCAGAAAATAGTCAGTATTTGCTCTCATATCCGGGAAGATTTTACATGGGGCTAGGTTTACAGTAATCTCAAAACTTTTCATGTCAAAGTTTTACAATTAGAACTCCTGATAACAGAGCATTTATTTTATTTTAAGTATATGCTGTAATCAATTTAGATGCAGAAGTGACATAAAAGATTCGTGACAACATATGATGCACTGGATTACCTGAAATCAAAATTCATGGATGGCAAGCAGGGAGATAAGAATCACTGTCCTGGATGCCACACAAAACCTTCCATCTCAAATTGTCCAATCTAGCTGCTGGGGCTCACCCTCTACTACCCTGTCAAGCAGCATCTGTAAACTCATCATCTCAATTACTTCCCTGACAACAAATGTGCCCAAACTTCTGAAGCAGCATTTCCAGTTATCTAAAGGAAAGACATGCAAAAAAATTCTTTGTTCAATCAGTGTTTATGCCATTTCCCAGGCATCATCTAATCTTCTGAATTTTGGAAGCAGCATCATTTGTTTTTCTTGCCTTTTTATCTTCGAAAGAGCAATCAGATAATGACTCATGAGTCACCTCAAGACATCTATAGTACATTTCTCAAGAACCATTTGCTGACATCGCTTCTGTTTTAAAAATGCATTAGCAGGAAAATGTTTGTTCCCACCCTCCATTCAACTGACCTTTCAGATGACTAGGTTTCTCTGAAATATAAGCTTCATTGTGCCTCTTCTTCACTGTCTGTCAGTCACCTGTCAGAATTCAAAGCTCTCTTACTTCTAAAGAGGTTCCTTAGGAAGATCAAAAAGCCAAGCCTCTCTGTAGCAAAGATTAATTCAGAACTAAAATCTTATTTCAACCCGAAGACACCGTCACTTTACCAAACATTTTTTGCTGAAAATAGCAGAGATGTACTGGCTTCAGACTATCTGGTTCTACTGCTGTTGCTGTGAAACACTGCAAACATTGTCCCATGTCCTGACAAGATTCATTTAAGGCGACTGACATGAGTTCATTAAAAAAAAGCACAAAACTACACCAAAAAACATGTTGAGATTTTTAGAGGTGTGTTTGCAATTGAAAATCTACCCCACAACAGAATTGTTTACAAAATCTTCCTAAATTGCCTCTAATGCTAAAAGTGAGGTATCAAATCAGCACATTCAGCTTTTTAGGATGTCGTATTTGCTCAGGGGAGTGGCACCTGCTCCCTCTGCACTCCTCACTAGCTCAATGATACCACTGTCACAAAAAAATTTGGAAATTAGTAGAATCCACACAAAATTAGTCCCCAGAAAAGATTAATTTCCACAAACTTTTCTCTGCAGAAGAAAAAATAATTAAGTACAACAGCAAAGTGTGTTCCATGCCTCAAAAATCAACAAAACCATTGAGCACAACAAATACACAATCTTAAAATAAAACTGACAGTGTGACTATTCACAAGTTTATAATTAAGATTATTCTTAAATGCTCTTTCAAATCACTTCCTTGATGAATATGCAAATAAATTTTCAGGAAAAAATGTGAATCATCATAACAACTTACGTTGCTAGAAAAACATATATCTGTTACATTAAAGATTTACCCATATTTAAGAGACAGTTCCCAAACTTTTCTAGTTATATTCTGGCCTAATTTGTTTAATCTGAAGTAAAAAAATAAAATCTTACCAGAAAAAAAGCTTTGATTTCTGCCAAATCTGTTCCAGCAGTTTAATACAACATTCCCTGATGTGCGTGCACTGCTGACAGCCTAGGAAAGTCTTTTACCAGATGGAAGTATTAAGCAATTAGGCTGCCCAGAGAGGCTGTGGATTCTCTCCAGATTATCAAAACCTGCCTGGACATTGTCCTGCACAAGGTGCTGAACCTGCTTTAGCAGGGAGGTGGGACCAGATATCTCCAGAGATGCCTTCCAACCTCCGCCATCCTGTGATTCTGCAATTTTTCTTTTCACACCAAAACGTGAGTGCAGGTTAAAAGGGTGGAAACACACCCAAAATTAGACACAGAACACAGATGTTGAATCTGTAAAAATGTACCAAGCCAGCGCACATAGCTCATATATTATAGATGATCAGAACATCCAAAAAGAGGCCTTATTCACTTATTTATTATTCCTAACACTAACTTACAGTTTCATCACTTAGAAGTTACCTCTTTCTTCTCTAATATATGACAAATAGCAACACTTATTGCTGTAAATACATATTTTAACAGAGTCCATTCAATACTCATGCAGGTTTCAATCCCCTCTGCTCATGCAAATGGCTGTTTCTAAAGATAAAATCCCAATCAGTTTATCTGAACTGCTTCAGCTGGTGAGACTGACTCAGTTCATGCCACCTGCAGACTTCTGTCCTGCAGCTCTTCCCCATATATGAATTTGTCTGTACAAGAAAGTAAAAGGGATTTCACCTATGCAATACTTAGAAGCTCCACAAAACTGACTTTAAATTACCATGTGCTACTTTCTACTTTGTCTGAATTTCAGTAAATAGATGCTATGGACCATCATGGTCTGCCTGCTAAACCTTTCAATTTTGAAAGGTAACAATTCAAAAACAACTTCAAGGTGCCAAATATCCTAAGTCCCCTTATGACTAATGGTGGTTTCAAAAAATACATATTCCCTCTCTCCTCCAAAAACATTATGTCCTGCTTTTCCACAAGAAGAAAAAAACAATCTCGCACAAACAATAACAGACAAATTGGCTGAGTATAAAAGGACAGGATAGCTATATCCAAAGTGCTGCAAAAGCAGAATATAAATGAACAAAGACAGAAGCATTATCTTCATCCAATTTTGTACTATTATAGTCATTTTAAGCATTGTCTGTTGGAAGAGTAAGCTTGAAATTTGGAAGCAGATGCATGCTAGTTGTCAGTCAACACTCTCTACTTAATTCTTTATTATTGGGTCCATCATTTTTCTTAAATGAGTTTGAACTTTTCTAATTACACATTTTATTAGAGAGTTATTTGTACTTCCCTAAGTGCTACTATGCTCCAGTATTTAGACACAGCTCTATGTGCACCCGGGGAAAAAACAGTGAAACACAAAATGAGACTGCATTTCAGATAAAGTTACTTTCCACTTTGCCTCAAAAGCAAACTACAACACACAAGTTACTTGTAGTAAACAGTAGTGTCCTGCATTTGTATTTGGGGAAAATCATCATTAATAGATGACAGCAGTCAGCACACTGGAGACCGAGAGCACAGAGGGCAAATCAAAGAACACACATGATGCTGTGTCTCTTGCATCTGCAGAATTTCCCCTGAGATGGAGTAAACTTTCAAAACAAGCCAACAGTAGGGTCGGTTAATCTGCAAAACCCGCAGGATACCACAAGAGGAAACAGCCTTGAGTTTCACCAGGGGAGGTTTAGATTGGATATTACGAAAAATTTCTTCCCCAAAAGGTTTTCATGCACTGTAACAGTTTGCCCAGCAAAGGGGTTCAGTAACTGACCCTGGGCTATTTAAAAAATATGGAGATAGGCCACTTGGGTACATGGTTCAGTGGTGGACTTGGCAATGCTGGGTTAATGCTGCTCGATGATCTTAAGGGTCTTTTTCAACCCAAATGATTCTGTGATTCTATGACAGTGAACATTTTAATTAATCCTTAATTATTTTAAGGATGGTTCTTTCAGTTTTACACACCTTGTCTGTATACTTCAGTACACTAACCAGTTACAGAAAAATAAGACACAGGACAGGAACATTAGTCAAAACATTTTACAGACCCAAAAGAAAATGGAATAGAATGCTTTCAACCCCAAATGGCAACAAGCCCCAGGTAAGAAACAATGTCAATAGTTTAAAACATTCACATACAAATACAGAGCTCCTGTACTGCTTTAAGTAAGAGGAGAAAGAGATCATATAAAAGCTGTAAGGAATCATACCTGTCCAGGGAGATGTTCTCCAGATATTACAATAAAAATTTACACTGCAATAGATGGACATTTCAACCACACAGATTTTTTTTTTTCCAGGTTTGAAGGGGGAGAAAAAAAAAAGGTTATCACTTTCTTTTTACATCTGTTTCTAAAAGATCAGATAAATTTTTATTTATCTACTATTATTAATATGCAATTTACACTGCCTTTTTAATAATCTTTCACTCAGCCATAAGAAAAGTCAGCTGAACTGCAGAGCTGCTGTTGAAAGACTACCCAAAAGAGAGAATAGAAGTGTCATCACCACAGGAGGATGAGACTATCTCACTGCCAGTAGCTTCTGCTTCCATTGAACTGCATGGAAAACATTTCACACATCACCAGAAAGGCAAGCCTAAGACAGACCTCAGACACTGCCTTCACTTTGCCTCCTCTCTCTACTGAGCGACCGCTTATTGAACTCCCACAAAGTGTAGCCTTCAGGTGTTCCTTGTGCTGGGGTGTAGGCAGCCTGTACAGTGCAATTAGTCAATGCAGTGGGCATAAAGAGACAATCCAATATGGCTTGGACAGTATTACTGTGTTGACAGTATTGTTGTGTTGACGTTTTTTCCTCTCCAGTCAAACAAAAATACCCAACCAAATAAAAACCCCCAAAACCTAAACCACTTCAGGACAGAGTAAGTTTATTCTTTACATTAATATCGAAAGTGTGTTAAGGACTTTTTAAGCTCAAGAGACTTTTTTCTTACTCTGGGTGCCTTGCGCAAAGCAGGTCAGCCAGTAATTTTAAAAGGTAGAAGAGGATTTGTGGCCTGCAGAGGAAAATAGGTATTAAACCTTAATACTTACTATTGAAATCAAAGGAAAATTTCACTTCATAACTAGAAAAAAAACCAGACGAACTTCAGGACACTGAAGTGAGTTTCATCTAACCAAACTCACATATACATCCAACAAGAAAGCTGCTTCCATAGAGACCATGGGCCCTCTCCATTGTCCAGGGATACTCAGGGCTTCCCACCGTAATTTCCCTCTACAGCTGTTCAGCTCTGACAATGTCACACAGCCAAGACTTGCAATTACTATTAAAAAAACCAGCCCTTCCCTCAACTCGAGTTTTCCAGAGTCCTTGATGTAAAATAATTCATTTTCAGAAACCAAGGCTGGGGAAAGCATAATATTTTTCTCACAAAAATTACTGACAGGTAGTTTTTCCAAAACACTATGCCTTCCAACAGGAGGACAGAACACTTTAACCCCTTGAGATCTTTACTAGCTCTTTTGCCCATGAGCTACATATATTAGTTGAATTAGTTATAAAACAATGCTAAAACAATGCTAAAATTTGCTAAGTAACTTCCACACCATTCATGAAGTGTCTTCTAAACTTTCCTTTGCTCTTTGCTCTTAATTCTGCTCAGAAAATATCCATTCAGTAAGTATTTCTCTCCCAGCATTTGTTGTTTGAGGAATGCTGATACATTTTTCTCTTAAAAGGAGAAGGCAGGTAAACAGAGATAGTTAATTATTAATGACTGTTAAAAACCTGGTTTTTGTAGTTTCCCTTCCCCAAACCATTTTACCCATCTCAAATACTGCATTTTAAAGGAGAGCCAAGAGTAGTTCCAGGCAATATGACTGAACAATACTAAAGCAGAAACCAAAGGAGAGGGTGTATATTTTAATAGTCCTGCAAACCAGAGGACTAATTACCTGCTTCAACCTGAGAAAGTATGAAAAAAAGTATAAACAATTCTGTGAGAGAATGTGTACGCAAACTCCTAAACTGCCCTGACTTCAGGTCAGTAGGAGAAAACTCCATAATCACTCATACTCTAATCAGCCAGACGACACTACTTTCCAGCTGTCAGGTCCTTCATGACACTCCAGTCTCCTTGTCTAGGTAGTCCTGTTCCTTCTTCCTTGCTCCTCCTATCAGAAGAGTTGCATTTGTCACTTCCTCTCTCACCTTCCCTTTTATGTAATTTCCAACCAGTACATCAAGACTATATTTCTGTTACTTCTACCATACTCCTATTTTCTCAATTTTTGCAAATCAGGATCTTTCCTCAATCCTCCATCCTGTTATCCTGTATCTTGTGCCACCTTCTTTCCCACACCTGCTCTACTCCTGCATGCAAGTTTTCCACCTCCACAATCTCTGTCCAGCCATATGGCTGCCTGCTCTCCACCACAGCAAGTCACTGAGGTGGGGCTTAGGTTTGAAACCAGGACCTGCCCTGTCAGGGCAGGTACAGTTGTCCACTTCAAATAACAAAAGATCACATTTTCTCTCCTTCTCCATAACCCCACACAGCAGACAACTGGCCAGTGAGAGCTGCTGGCTGCACAGAGGACAGGCAAGGTTGAAAGACCAGTACACGTGCACCACAGGAAGGAACCTCTCCTGTAGACTCATGACCTCAAAGAGGGCAAATGCCCATTGCCATGCAATAGGTCCCATTTCCCTGAAAATAATCCCTTTCCTGTCCACATTCCAGCAGGGGAAGTTCTCAGTAACAAATATCTTTGAAACAGAGCTGCTGAAGACTTTTTTATACTGGCCATATTGAATTGGATGTTCACAAGGAACACAAAATACACACCCATCATTCAATGGAATTTTTATATGGTTGAGAATTTATGTTCCTCCTCAGTCTTCCCCTCTCTAGGGTTAATAACACTTATCTCCTAATAGGATCTCCAATATAAGACAACGTTTCTCAGATTCCAACTTGATTTTCTTGTTTCTGTCTGTATTGAAATTGGTCCATGTCTTTTCTACAATATCTTACCAAAGCTGAACAGAACAAAATAAATATTTTTCATGTCTTACATAAAGCTCTGCTTACACTTATTGTGTTTATACTTTGTAATTACATGGCATCCTTACAAAGTGCCTGATTTCCATACTTACTTTCTTCCCTGAACAACTATATTGAATACAGATCCTCACAGAACCCCAAGTCCCTTCCCACTGTCTGCTCCTAATCTGCAACAAAAGGGTGACATGCAGAGGTTACACTGCAGTCACACAGTGTGACTTTTCTGTGGCATCAGCTTCATTTTACATCTGGTCCCAGACACAATAAATACAGAATACTAATAAAACATTCCACTTAATTTGGGGTCTTTGATACTGACTTCATATTTTTTATTGAAATCACATAGATCCATTCCCACCTATATTTAAAAAAAAATTGTTAGTTTATTCCAAAAGTTCATAAATCATTTAGAGACACAGTTAATATTCAAAGACCTTAGCATCATCACAGCAGGCAATTTTTTCCCAACAGTTCAGAGAGAATGAAATTTGATAGGAGAAAAAAAAGTCATAATAAATATTATATGGCCAAGGGGGTGTTTGGTTGAAGAGTATTCCCAAACCATGCACAAGCAGTCTCTGAGGACTTCATTATGCTTTTTATTCTGGTCTCTTCAGTCTTCTTCTTCATTTTCATTGTCACAATAAAAGTGACAAACTCCTAATAATAAATGTGATACATAACTTATATTCACAGCCATGACATCACTGTCAATCCATGTAGATTAATGAAGTGAATATCTCATTTTAAACAGCAGAAATCATTATTTAAACACAACAAAGTGAATTATAGCTCAGTATATTACCTTAAGTGTCAATCACACCATTCAGTTCTTCAAAATAGACTTTAAATTAAGCTGCAAGAGTCACCAGCATCATTCCCTCATGATTGTGCTTGCCCCTACTTAAAAGATTCTTCGAAAAGCAAATCTGGAAGAATACACTTGTATTTTTTTATTTAAATTAAAAGTTTTTCTGGATCATGTTGCAGATTTATTATTGAGTACAAAAGCATCATGAGTAGATCTAGCCAGATCTATCGTAGTTTCAAGTTAATGCCAAGATGGTGGCAGACAATTTGAATGAGAAGGATTTCTAAAAAATATCATTTTAGCAGTAATTCCTGAAGCATCAAAACATTTCTACAACATCAGCCCATTACAGGATGAGGATGGCCACCTCACAAACAGGGACAGAGACAAGGCAGAGGTGTTTAACACATTCTTTGCCTCTCTCTTCAACATGGATGATGGATCAAGGGGGTCTCAGTGCCCTGAGCTGAGGACCATGACTGCAAGAATGATCAAATCCCAGCCGACCCTGAAATTGTGCAGGATAGGCTGCTCCAGCTGGATCCCTAAAAATCTATGGGACATGATGGGACTAACCCAAGAATCCTCAAAGAACTGGCTGATGTCATCAAAAAGCCTCTTTTGATGATTTTTGAGCCATCATGGGAATCCAGAGACATCCCAGATGACTGGAAGCTGGGAAACACAGTCCCAATTTTCAAGAAGGGCAAGAAGGAGGGCCCGGGAAACAACGGGCCTGTCAGTGTCACTTCAGTGTCTGGTAAAACTATGGAAAAGATTATTCTGGGAGGTACTTAAAGAAAATGCAGTCACTGGTCACAGACAGCATTGCTTCCTGAGAGGAAACTCCTGCTTGTCAAACCTGATTGCCTTTTATGACAAGGTAACCCACCTAGCTGATCAAGGGAAGCCAGTTGATGTAATCTTTCTGAATTTCAGTACAGGTTTTGATACTGTCTCTCATATGATCCTTCTGGACAAAATGTCCATCCCAGAGCTGGATAAACACACCATGGGTGAGCAGCTGGCTCATGGGTTGGGCACAAAGGGTTACAGTGACTGGGGTGATATCAGACTGGGGACCTGTCACTGGTGGGGTTCTGCAGGGCTCCATTCTTTGCTCTGTGCTCTTCAACATCTTCATAAATTACTCGGAAGCAGGACTGGAAGGGACACTGAGCAAGTTCACATACTATACACAGCTGGGAGGAGCTGCTGACTTTCTCAAAGGCAGGAAGGCCCTGCAGAGCGATGTCTACAAATTAGAGGGCTGGGCAATCACCAACTAACTGTATGAAGTTTAACAAAGACAAATGCTCAATTCCATGCCAGCCGGGCAAGGGAGGGGATTATCCCGCTCTGCTCTGCACTGGGGCAGCCTCACCTCAAGTCCTGGGGGCAGTTTTGGGCACCACAACATAAGGAAGACATTAAACTATTAGAGAGTATCCAAAGGAGGGCCACAGGGATGAAGGGCCTTGAGGGGAAGCCGTATGAGGAGCAGATGAGGGCACTTGGTCTGTTCAGCTTGGAGAAGAGGAGACTCAGGGGAGACCTCAGTGTGGTCTGCAACTTCCTCACAAGGGGAAGAGGAAGAGCAGACACTGATCTCTTCTCTGTGGTGACCAGTGACAGGACGGGAGGGAATGGCCAAAAGTTGTGTCAAGGGAGGTTTAGGTTGGATATCAGGAAAAGATTCTTCACCCAGAGGGTTCTTGAGCACTGAACAGACCCCCCCAGGGAAGTGGTCACACCACCAGCCTGACAGAGTTCAAGAAGTATTTGGACAATGCTCTCAGGCATATGGTGTGACTCTTGGAAATGGTCCTGTGCAGAGTCAGGAGTTAGACTTGATGATCCTTGTGGGTCCCTTCCAATTCAGTATATTCAGTGATTTGGATTTCATGCTCAAGGAGACTTTCTACTGCTTTTTGGTCTTGCTGGATTCACTCTGCTTGGTTAAAAATTAAGGTTTAGCTGAACTCATAATGACTAACAACTGACACCTTAGAACTCAAAATCTAACAATACAGAAGATTTATTTACCTCTTGTCAAATAGCCTACATGCCACTTGCTATGAAACTGCTCTCCACCAAATTAGACAGTGTGGCTGAACAGAAAACCTGTGGGCTGTTTTCTCTCTTGCCCAACAGCTTGCAGGGTGACCTTCAGCAAACCACCTCCTGTTTGAGTTGCTGTGGAACAGAGGTAACATACGTGCTGACTCCATGTGCTATATATGGCTAAGCCACCATGATGATGCACACTGCTCAGAGGTGACACACTCAATATAAAACTCACACTTACCTCAGCGAGACACAGATTTACTCTCGGAGGATTCAGAAAGCATTTATTTGTTACTGAAATTCCCAAAAGACACATTCAATACCTGATGATTAAGAGAATGAAAATGGACTTTTAATGTGGTAAAATGTCATAGGAATAGCAACCAAATTCAGCCATTCTGTACATTCAGTACATTCTCCCTGGACATCATTAATGCAAAATGGAATTGAAGCCAAAATGTCAGGACCTCAAAAGGAAAACATTAACCTAAAGAACATTCAATAGACATTTTTTATTCTACTCCCTTTCCTGTAAACTAGATAACAAGTGATACTATTTACACTAAGAAAAGATTAATTTTCTACATGCCGGAGGATGAGACCAGTTGTCTCCACAAAACACATCCAGAGTCCTTTAAGCTTTCTTAAGACATCCATGTCTTTCAGCTGACTGACCCACAGGGAGGAACAGGCAGCAGATGCCATCAAGATAAAAAGCAGAGGCCCTCAAGACACAAGTAATGCGTCACCAAGTAAGCCAGACCCCAACTCCAGCTGGACAGATGCTAATGTGCTAACCAAAGCATCATCCCAAAGTCTCCCATTTCTGAAATTTGATTCCTCCCCAGGATCTTTTTTTTTCTTCTTTTTCCAGCTAAAACCCAAGAAGGAACATGGTCAGTCCACCTCTCGATGTCCGTATTTCTGGATGCTAAGTGCACAGTTCCACCATCTGTCTCACAGCAAATTCAAAACACTCCTGAATGGATTGTGTCACTATGAAATAAATTTCACGCTCTTTGAGATGCATTTCGTAAGGTAAGACAAAGGAGGAAGGAAAAAAGCATAGGCTATTGCAAGGAAAATTCTACCCTAGTGCATTCTCTCAACATGGAACACAGTCATGCTTACTGAAAAGGGATAATACCATTAAAGGCATACACAGGACTTAGGAAGGAGAATTTTTATTTTTTTTTACATAAAATCCTATATTGAGGGGCTGTGTAATACAAAAGTAGGACTGCAATTGCACTTTTTTTAGTATAAATTTTCTACAGAAGGTTCATGTTTGGAAAGTGAAGTCAATGCATAAAGCCTAATTATAAAGGATCAGCAGTGTACAAGAGGTAAGAAATTCTGTCAAATTATCTCTGGTTTTTGCCCAGTAATTAACATGTCTGAAACAAATTACCCACAGTGTTAATAAAGTAGAAGTTCAATGTATCCCATGGTTATTGCAAACACCAAAAAATACACTAAACAACAAGGCAGTTTAATCATTACTCTTCTTATACGTTAAAGCACCTATGGATACTGAAAGTAGAAGGACTTAAGGAAAATTACTTATACTCTAACACCCCTAAACACTATTTTTAAAGACCAAAATATAAAAAAGTTTGATTCATCAAGTACAGCATTAAATAAAAAACAAATTTAAAAAAAAAAAAAGAAATGCAAAAGGTATTAAAAGGGATTTGTACTAGAGTTGAACAGGGAAAATAAAAGGTTTTCTTCATCCTTTAAAAACAACCAATTTTACTTAAAAATTATGTGCTCAGTCAAGCATGACATCTATAAAGAGATTCTTCATCAACATGCCCTTCTGTTACATACAAAATTTCAAGTTACAAAGTATTCAAGAGGCCAAAAAAGAAACCTACCTCTTTTGAGGCTAAAAACATGGAGGAACTGGCTTTTACAAAAAACAACACTAATATGCAGATTCCTTAATAAGTGATGGAGCTGTAATAATAACACAAAAAATACAAATCTAAAAGTAGTACTTTTCTACATTTAGGTGTCCTTTTTTAACTTTGAAAACATTGTATTAATGTAATAAAATGAGTAGCTAAAGCAATTAGCATCAAGGAGTTTTAGCTGTCCAAGGAAAATACAGCTAATACAGTATAGATTTAAGGCAAAACTTTATGTCAAACCAATTTCAAATAATTTTTTGCAAAACTAGAAATTTGATTGGTAATAGGTCTCCAGCAGCGATTACCAACACAACACCTTTGTTGTGTTGGTAATCGACAACATGCTATGATTTACAGTATTTTCACTGAATTACTTGAAAAAATTGAATTACTTGGTGATGCAAAATCAGATCATAAATAATTAAGCCAAGAAAATCAGAGGTACGGTTCACTGAAGACAGTAATTTGACTTCCTCAAACAGCAAGGCTCAAGCAAAGAACCAGAGATCTACTAAAAATTTTAAAAATAAAAATTAAGAAGGCTGCATTTAATTATGAACTGCAATCTAAAAAAACTATGAACGAGAGTTAGGGATCATTAAGAGCTAACAAACAAAACAAATTTCCTAGGAAAACTTTCAAGAAAACTAATAAAATTAAATTTGAAGTTGTAAACTTGAATCTCATATAATCTGAAATAATAAAGAGTCTGTATGACATCTGTTGTTGTAGCAGCTCCCCCAAGACAGTATCAGAGAATAATATCCAATTTGGGTGTCCACATATTGAAAAGGGTTCAGAGAACATGACAAGAATGACTGAAGCAACTGAAAAGTATATTTTATGATGAGCACACCACAACATAATACCTCATTAGCTTGTCAGAAAAACAGGCTGAGGAGAGTTAATACAAATTGAGAATAAAAAGTTCTCTAAATCAAGAGTTGTAGCCATGCTGTCTCAGACCAGAAAAGGTAAATGTATCATTAAGGGGGAAAGGAAAAAAAAGAAGCTGTGAAAGTTGCTACACTTTGGAAGCACTCAGAAGAAAACAAAAAAAGTTAAAAGGCAGCATTATTTTGCAAGAGAAAATGAAAGAGCAGAAGGAATGGAAAGAGCACTAACAGGGATTTCTCTCTCTGCCTGCCCTGCATGCCCTGTGCTATCTATAGCTGACCAAAAGAGTGAGGGTGAGAGCTCAATCAAAGAGAAGAAAAGCTTTGCTAGAAAAAGATGCCTTAGTTAACCCAACGGAGTTATCAAAAGAAAAACTGAAGCTGTCAGCAATCACACAGTAAAAATAAAGATGATATGCAAATCTACTGATGACAGCAACATTTGAACAGTACTTACACAACTGCTTGCATACTAAGGCCTTTTTTTAAAAAAAAAGTAATCAGCTAAAAGATGAATATACAGAAACCAATGGCAATACAATTTTTCCTGAAGGCACTAGGCCAGCTGTGATTCTTTACACAAGCCTTTGAGATGCATATTTAAATGAATATTTACTTCTTTTTCCTCTGGAAATTACATTTAGTGGAACAAAACATGGCAGATGTTATGACTTTTCCAGATGTAGGTTTCTGTCCCAAACCAACTCTCAGCACTGAAGGTGCCCTGGCTCACTCTGCTCCTTGCTAGGCAGCAGCAAGCCACAGACCATGAGCTGAGCCAGGTGCGGGCACCTACATCAGTTGTACCTACAGATTTTGGGAGATTTTTCTAGGACACTGATACCTCAAAATCTTTATGCACATGGATTCTGTGTTTACAGAGACAAGCTTTTTACTTCAGAGTCGTACAGACATCAACATATATTTTGTGATACTTCTCTGTAACATGATCTCAGCAATGATCTTGCAATTTACAGTGTCACCTGCCCCTAGTTCTACACAGTCGGAGCTACAGGAGTTGCATATGCTCTTCTGCTGTCACTGTGGACTGCCTGCTACTGCCAACATCGTGGGTGTGCCACAGCACTATTCATTATAGCCATGCAAGGGGAAAAAATTAATTATAAGGGTGGTGAAGCACTGTAACAAGTTGTCCAAAGACCTAAATTGGAGCAGAGTCTAGAGCATCTCAAATTCAGTACCAACCTTGCTTTCAGAAAGTTGAACTAGAGTCCTTTTGAGCCCCCTCTCCACCCTCCATGACCCTATGACAGCTCATTTCAGTCAACACCAGCCTGGGCTCTGCTGACTCTTCTGGAAACAGCACATACTATTTGATACATAAACTGACTGCAGGAGAAAGCCCAGGTAGCTCAGCAATTTTCTCTTCCTCAGAAAACAACTTCTACAGCTCATGCTAAAAGCATACTGCCACTTCCAGTGACACATGACGTATTTATCCTCTTTTAGAACTTCTGCTGGAGAGCACTTTCACAGAACATGTCGCCAAAGTGAAAAGCATCAACTACACCTTTCTATTTCTGTACAGAACAGCCACCCAGCCTCATGACCCCAGACTGCCAAACAGCTGCTCTGCCAGCTCCCATGGGCATAGGCAGCAAAACCCTGAACAGCAGGCACCTGTAATTGTTTTCCTGAGGTCCATGCTACTTCACCAAGTATCCTCTCAGCTCTCCTCCCCTTGCATATTCCCCACATTGCTCCACCTTTTATATAGATCTGGTTCTTTTCATACTCCATGTCACTGGCACATCAAAAAATCTGAAGCTAAGAATAATACTGCTCCTGTTTGCCCTTCATGAGTATCCAACAAACAGATAGTTGCCATCTTTTGGGTTATTAAGGAGTTTATTATAAAGAAAATATGTAAAAACAGCAAGCAACAAAAACTACAGCCCCAGCAACATGATATAATTTCAGTCTTGAAAGCAACCACACAAAAAATAGGATCCAGAAATTGTTTCGTTAGTCCAAAGACCAGTAAAGAATGAACCCACACAGAATTGGTGAACCCAATTAATTTAAGTAATACATGTATCACGCCTCTTTGAGACAAAACCCATTATTTTGCAAATCACTGAAAGGACCTTGCATGTCCCTTGTCCTACAACCATTTCTGTTGTATGGCTCTGTCTGCATCTGTATTTCTCTGACACCACTGAAGGTAAGGATTGACTGCTTTGAAAGGTAACACATGTGCCTAAAGGAGCACAGAAACATGGGTGAAGGCACTGGGATTCACTTACGTGAACATCCTGAACTCCATTTTAAATGAAAGAGAGAGACAGACATGGGCACTAGACATAGGAAATGAAACAAATTTTTTTGCTAACAGCTTATTCAACCCATTACTATGGAAAACTGGACAACCTACCTCAGCCTAGGTGCTAAAACACCTGAGCTCCAGGTTAGGATGTGCTTTTGGCATGAGAAAGCCTGAAGAGCTGGGCATGGGTGAGAAAAGTCTTCTTGACTGCCTACCCCGTGAGACCCTTGTGTCTGCAGATGTGCAACAGAGACCAAGACGTGTAGGAAACAGGAGAGCTGGAGCCACCCAAAGCCAAGGAAATGCAGCAACCTTGGTCCAGTCACACGGCACTCCTGCGTGTGAAGTGCTCGCAGGGAAGTGTGGCTCCGCCACTCCTGGGCACCTGTGTTGCAGTGCTATTAGCTACTAGACTAGAGTAGCAGCTAGCTTCAGAGTTTATGCATCTCATAATTAAGATCTCGTAAGTACCCTTGAGTTAATTTGGAAAAGCACATGCACACAATGAGAGAAAGAGAATGATTTAGAAGAGTAAATACAGGAGTACCATTAAAAAGCCAGAGCATGCCACAATCACAACTAGTAATCTTACAATAATATCAGGTATTTTCTCAAAATGTAAATACAGTGTAGGTTCAGAATTTTGGCATACACCAAAACACTGAGCAGTAAGTAATAATCCATTATAATTCATGTGGTTTATAGCATCAAAAGAGAACCTGCTACAACAGGGACCGTGTAAAACAAAATTCAACGTAAATGCAAAATCTCTTTTCATGTTCAAGCAGGGGCAAATCTGTCAACCAAAGTTCAATAAAAATCACAGTAAGACTGAACAAATAGAGTTCCTTATCATTGTGAAGAACAGAATCACTATTTAATCTCTGTAGCCTACAAAAGGCTACACACACCTCACCTTTTCAAGGAACCACCCAGTTACCCCCAACAGAACATCAATCTTTGCAAGTTTGGTATCACTAATCACATGAAAGAAATATATTAACTAAATACCTGCTTCTTGGAACAAAGTGAGGAGGAGCACTAAAATCTGTTCCCCTGTATCATCTTAGATCACATTATTTTGCATCTCTGTTGAAATTGAAGGACCATTATTAATTCTATCCCAGAAAGAGTCATTGCACACCTTTTCAGAAGTTTGAAGGGAAAACAAAGGTCACTCGTTTTAAACTCTAGAAAATACTCAATTTCTAACCAGCTTGTTTTCTTCCTATTTTTATAACTACGATATTATTCATGCAACATAAAACATTACAGCTGGAAATGAAACAATACATGAAGTAAATAGATGCAGATTTTTCTCAATGTTAGCAAAAATATTTTCAGTGTAATATTCCAAGACACTTAACTTTCTCTGCCCTGGGGATCCTACCCATCACTTCCAAGAAAAGAGATAGCTACAAAAACTTCTTGAAAATCATTGGAAAATTAATTAGCCATTCTGTTAGAGGTTTACAGGGAAGCAGCACCACCATCTCCTCCCCTAGATGCTTTTCACAGTTCAAAGACTGAGAATATACTGTCATTTGTATTTTTTCAGGAACAATTCTTCAGCAGATTTCTAAAACCATTACATCCTGGGAAGCAGAGCACAGGATTCAAATTAACCATTCTGGGATTTCTCTCCAAGTCCCATTTGCTTCACTTACTAGTTTAGTTTCTCACTAGAGAAAGTCTCTGGGAAGAGGGGCATAAGAATATTAAATATTTTTTCCATTTTGTTACCAAAGGTTTATAAAGAATGAGGAGTTTCTCTAGCTCACCTAAATGAAATAAGGACAAGGCTGGGAAGAATTTGTAAAGGACCTTCTGAATGGCAGTAACAAAATCCAAAATGTTATCAGTGTCACATTTTCAACTACGCATTCATTTTTGTTATTAGTGGCATCTTTATCAACCCCCAAATGAAAAAAACCTAAAATTTCCAGTGGAACATAAAACCAAGTGGAAAATGACTGTGGAGAAAATTTGCTCTCTCCCCAAAAACCACAACAGGGTCTTATGACACCAGAGTAATTTTCAACAAACCCAGTTGCATGAACTTCATAACCACATACCTCAGACATACCAGGATGGTTCACTTTAGAAGTTAAAGAAAACTACTCCACTTCTTGAGCACATCTGATATTTGGAAAAGGGCTTAGCAGTTTACTTTTGCCTGAAAAGCAAACTTCTCTGTACAAGACTTTTATTCAAAAGCTGCTGATTATCCTACAAGAATTAGATCTCTATAAAATGGAAAACAATGAGGTTTGTTTCACTCCCATATGGAATCTAGTCAAGTCTGCCAAGAAAACAAGCTTGCTCAAAAAAAAAAAAAAAAAAAAAGAGAACAACAGTTTGTTTTCATTTAGTCCCTCATCTAGCCAATAAAAAGTATTCTTCCCAACTCCCTGGGACAGAATAAAGAACAAAAACAAGAGATACAATGACTAATAAACTAATATATATCCCTGTATTCATACTAAAGCACAGTAATTGCTAAAAGGATTTCATTTGTGCAAGATGAAAACACATAAGAAGATCTTCTATCCACTATGGACAGTTACTTTGGCTCACTCTTTCATCTTTTAAGTAGCTTCTCTTTCCCTTAAAAGATTTTTTTTTAAATCTGCTATTTCTTATCCAAGTGCTTCTCCTAAAAGTACTCTGAATGCTAAAATACTTTTTGTGCTAGACAACTGCTTTTTATAATAAATAGGAAATTTTTTTTGTGATCACTTTGATTTTTTTTTTTTAATATTATCATTGAGCCCTTTTTTCACTGAACACATGTAATATTGTGCTGTTAAAATCTAGGTATTTTTTCCTATGATATATTGAAACATCATTATTTTCTGCTCAGCAGGTGCCACACAGCATTACTCCATGATTAGCCAGTCTATTTTATGTATCAAGCACACCCTGGAAAGCTTCTCTTCTTTTTATAAAGGAGGTTTTAAAAAGGAAAAAAAAACTGTAGGGAAGGTTAAAGAACCTTACCAACCCTGAATCATTTTAACTTTCACAGCTTAATTTCCAAGGTAACTTTTCTTAATCCCCTTTACTGTAAACATTATACAACCTGAGGGCTTTCAGCTCAGTCACAAAACAAGTAGATGTAATGAACCTAATGAAGCAAGTGACTGGGAAAAGCTACCATGGATCTACCAAGTGCAAACTATGCCAACAAACCTGATCAGCTTCCACAACAAAATAATCTCTTCTGTCGACATAGGGAGAAGAACAGGATGTTGTTCACCTGGACTTCAGCAAAGCATTCAGTGCTGTTTCCCACAGCCTTCTCCTGGACAAACAGGCAAGATACAGATGGGATGAGCTGTCTGCAGGATGGGTTGGAAACAGACTCACAGGTCAGACTCAAGAGGATGGTGACCACANAAGAAAGACACAGACAGACCAGAGAGGGTCCAAAGAAAGGCCATAAAAATGACCAAAGGGCTGTAGAACATGCCTTTTGAAGAAAGACAGAATGAGTTAAACCTTTTCTCCCTGGAGAAAAGAAGGCCCAGGAAGGACCTCACAAGAGTATTCCAGTATGTAATNCTTTCAGCTCAGTCACAAAACAAGTAGATGTAATGAACCTAATGAAGCAAGTGACTGGGAAAAGCTACCATGGATCTACCAAGTGCAAACTATGCCAACAAACCTGATCAGCTTCCACAACAAAATAATCTCTTCTGTCGACATAGGGAGAAGAACAGGATGTTGTTCACCTGGACTTCAGCAAAGCATTCAGTGCTGTTTCCCACAGCCTTCTCCTGGACAAACAGGCAAGATACAGATGGGATGAGCTGTCTGCAGGATGGGTTGGAAACAGACTCACAGGTCAGACTCAAGAGGATGGTGACCACAGGTTTTTACTCAGGCTGGCAGCCTGTCACAAGTCATCCCTCAGGGATAAATACGAGGCCCCATGCTGTTGAACACCATCATAAATCATTGGGATGACAGGATTGAAAATGCCCTTACCATGTTTGCTCATGACACATCAGAAGGGAGAGCCATCCTACAGAGAGCTGGACAGACTGGAAGATTGGAGTAGCAAGAACAGTATGACATTTGGGACTTGGAACAATATAACCAGAGAGCCCAGCACAGGACAGGATTTATATGGGTGGGGAGCAGCTGTGCTCAAAGGAATCTGGGGCTCTTGGTGAACAACAAGCTGGACATGAGTCAGCAGTGNGCTGTAGAACATGCCTTTTGAAGAAAGACAGAAGGAGTTAAACCTTTTCTCCCTGGAGAAAAGAAGGCCCAGGAAGGACCTCACAAGAGTATTTCAGTATGTAATGGGTAGCTACAAAGAAGATGGAGGCTCTCTCTTCAAAAAGCCCCATGGAGAAGAGAAGGGGAAAAGGGTAAAAGGGTACAAGCTACACCGGCAATGATTTCACCTCAGCATAAGATACAGTGAGAATGATCATTCCCTGCAACAGTCTCTCTCCAGGGATGTGGTAGACAACCAATCACTGGACAGTTTCCAAGAAGAGATTAGAGAGGATGCTAGATGATTTCATCTAAGCTCCCATTCCTAAGAAAGTTTGGACCAGATTGTCTTTCAAGGCCCCTTCCAATCTGGATCTGGACTGTTTTATGATTTTATGACTGTAATTTATGAAAGCAAATCCAACATTTTTGGTAGCTACTCTAGCTTTATTCATCCTTCTTTCCCCCCAAAATGATGCTGAAATCAGTGGGGCTGTTCTTTCTTTGGCTTTGGTTTAAGGTTTAGACTATTGTCCCATGCCACCATCTCCTTCCACCTTCATTTTAACTTCTTAAAAGAGTCAAAAATTAATTCCACATCACAGGCCATTTTAGTTCAACCACCCAAAAGTTTCCCATGGGGGATACAGGCGTTATGGTAACGAGTTTCCAAGGCTCTGCAAGCCTCGTGGTAGTCTACCTTCAGAGATGCAATGATCTCATGTTTCTTAAATTTCTCTGCCTGAAGGAACTGAAGACTAAAAACAAATGTATGAAACAAACCAATGTGACTGAAATAGAGCAGAATGACATACTTTATCTAACCTATTTTTAGAGAAATGTATTAAAACCCTCAATTCTTGTTAAAAATATTTTTCTTTCACATTTTTTCCCTTTTTCTTTAGCAGTTGCAGGTTGTTGCTATCCTCCTTCTTCCAAAGCAATTTACATCCAAGTGAATTAAAGGAATAACATGTTATTCCTCACAAGCATTCTCATCCTAGAAGAAACACAAACAAAATGCAGAACTACTTCTCTGTGAAAGCAGTCCACATTGTTCCTGGATGATGCATTAGCACACAAAGCTTATATAAGTGCTTAATTTACTGAATTAGAAATGCACCAAGCATGGCAAACAATATAGTCTTAATAAAAAGTTGTTAACAAAAGAAGGCTGGCCAAGTGACACGTGCATTTTCTTTGATCCCTGAAGGAGAAGAAATCTGAGAACAACCAGCATGTCTCACCAGGTAACCAGCACAGTCTTCTGAGTCTCTTTTGCCAAACTTCACCAAGCAGCCTGGCTATTCAAAAAAATATGTTTAAAGGGGGTTTTCCTACCCCAATGCAGGTGTTGCCTGGCACTGGAACTCCAGACTGGACTCCTTCAACACTACTTATCAACAGCCTCCAAAAAAGGGACCACACAGGCCAGCTCACAGCTCACTACATCCACTGCTTGCACACTCCTCCTCCTCCCCCTCCACACTGATGGCATGGTGGCTGTGTGAGCTCCAGGGTGGCAGAGGGACAGACAAGGAGACATCACTGTAATAGGCTGTGCAATGCATGAGAAAACATCACCTTACCTGTACCCTGCTAAGGCTAAACAGAGTAACAGCAACGAACCGCTCAACCTCTACCAGATCGGCCTTCTCCAAGTGTTCATGTGAGAAAACCTCTGAGGTCAGTAAAAAACCCAGGGCTGTCTCCTGTCACTCTAAGGCAAAGCTCAAACTATAAAAGGTTCTCAACTGTCAGCAAAAGGCACCTACATTTACAATTTACATAAAACTTTCATTCTGAGGGGAAAAAATGATTGGGTGTCCTGCTCATCTGTAGAAAAGTCTAGGCAAATTCAAGCCTTATTTTATATGATGATATTACTGAATGGCTCTTTTATACTACATATTCCTCAACACTCATGCCTGTTCCTCTCCATGAAAATCTTTAGTAAGGGGCAAAAATTTATGCAATTTGATAAGAAAGCAGAGTATCCCTGGGAATGGTTGTTTCGATGTGTGAATGTGGCAGTCAGGGATATGGTTGGACTCAAGTGATCTTAGAGACTCTTCCCAACTGTTATGATTCCATTATTCTTTTATATGTTGCCCTATATTCTATACATATTATTCATATCTTGGTTCTTCTGAACTTTTAACTGCAAAAAACAAAAGAATCCTACTCATGGGGAAAATACAGTCTTAAACGCTGCAGTTATTGACACATCTTTTACATACTTACCTATTCAGTGAAGGCAAGATTCTCCTTGAATCCTGTGCATAAAAGCTGTGTCCAAAAACAAAAATCATAATTTCTCAAGATGTACTCCTTATAGATAAGTATATTCTTTTTTGGTTTTGTTTTTTTTTAATAGAAGTTTTGTCACAGTCACAACATTCCTGTACTACTCTTGTATTCTTGTACTGTGCTTGCACTACTCAGTAAATGAGGTTTAAAATTGGAGAAAACCACCAGCACACAGCTTTAATGTAAACCCTGCTATGGAAGTATACCATGAAATTCATTAAATCACAGATCTGTAACCTTTATTAAAAAAGACTCTTCGTAAAATGCACGCTCTGTTAATTCTCCATTAATTTAATAACTTAATTAAATGCACACTCTGGAGGAATTAAGCCAGTTGGGCACACTCCCACTGATAAGAGGTAAACTTTCATGCTGTAACCCCCCTGCAACAAAAGTCTAGAAAGTAGTTATGAAAAAGAAAATTTGCAAAAATGAAATTCACATTTCATTTGTATTTTGTGGCAATAAATAAACTGAGTAATTCAGACACATTTCTTATGTCTGACAACAACTCTCTTACCAGTTTGTGGGGTTTTTGGTTTGGTTTTGTTTGAAAACAAGGGAGCATCTCTCTTTTTAATTTCTACCATAGCCATTAAACAGTGGTCTACAAGCAATGGTTACGTGAGTGTCTCTACTCCAGTCAAGGAAGAGCCCTTCCTCAAATCTTAGGAGGGGAAGAAAACTGCAAAAATAAAAAATAGCAATTTTTTTAATACAGTGTTATATAAACTTTTTACATAATTCACCCCACTGCTGAATAGAAAACATTATGTGAAAGGAATCATCACTTTCAAGAGATTATGATCAGCCTTTCCACAAAACAAACAATCCTAACAGAGCTGTCCTGAAAATCATGCTCCAGATATCAGTAAGTCTGAACCAGAAAACAGATGCTTAAAAATAACTTTTGCACTTCTAACCTTTTAGACTGCACCATTCAATTATGCATGCTTTTCTGAATATCAGCCTGGAAATAAAATAGAGCTCTAAGTATTACACAGAAGAGGGGAAAAATAAAAGAAAGAAGGAAGAGAATGACACATCCTGCAGGCATAAAGAGGATGTGGTTCCCAAAGGCTGGAACCCAGCGCCGCCTGGCAGCACGGCAGGAGGAGAGCACATGTGTTAGAAAAGAGTAGCATGAGGGACAATAGCAATGCAAGAGTTAAATGTTACAAAATTACTTTTCCCAGTCATCCTCAGATGAAGTAAACATATCAAGAGGGAAATGGAGAGCAAAATAGGACACTGCTAATGGAATTCCAGTGGTCTTTGTTTCTAGTTTTCAAAATAAACCAGTGCAGAAGTAAGAGATCTGCAAGACGGTGAGCAGCTGGAGGGCAAGCAGAAAGCAGTGATATGATTGATCAAAACCTCCACAAAACATATTTACTAAAGTAACAGGAACAGAATTCAATATCCTACAGCAATATTCAGAGAAGATGGGGAAAAAAGGAAGGATTCTTAAACCTTTTTTTTTAAATGACTGCAATCACATGAGAAACATTCAGCTACAAATGAATAATCATGTAGGATGTCTAAAGAAAATATTAGAAATGGTCTCTCTCTTAGAACATCAGAATGCAACAGAGATTTCAGTGCTGACATGGAGACAACGGTCAACATCAATGCAACTTTGTCACTGTTAAACCAAATTTCAAGCATGCATTGTTAGGGCTTGAGGGAGGAATTAAGCCCGTTGGGCACACTCCCACTGATAAGAAAGAGGCAAACCTTCAGCATACAATCCTACCATCAAATATCATATCTTTTCTGTCTCAGTCCACAAAGCCAGGCTGTATGTAAACAGCAGCTACTGAAAACAGTTGGGAAAACCTACAGAACCACTGACTGAACTCCAGAAATGAGAACATTTTCAGTCACATAACAGTGCTTTTTAGAAAAATTGGATCAAAGAGATACATCCTAAGGGTGAAGGTATTTAAACCACTGTTTGTTCATAACCCTAAATTCTTTGGTAAGAGAATCCCTTTTTGTGACCTTAAACAGGGAGGAGTCACTACACGATCAACCAACTGATTATAGGGGGTGGGGAGGTGTTACCCAGCAGACTGGGTGACAAGGTGACACTGAAAGACAAGATGGCTTCCAAATTTGTACTCATAATTCGTTATGTGTTACAGAAATCACTGTATGTGCCCCACATGGAAACAGTCTGTCTGTTGCATCTGCAATGCAAGTTTAAGTTCTGTACATGTCAGAGTTTTCTGCTGACGATGCTCAACTTCTTGGGTTCAGAATATGCCATACACAAAAAAAAACCAGAGATCCAGAGATGCACAGAGGTACAGAGGTGTGAAGAAAAAAAGAATATGAGAGCAGTCTCTACACAGAAACGCAAAAAACACCAACACAAGAGGAAAGAACACACAGTCCATGTCTAACCACTTAAAAGTTATGAATGTTTGTTCTGGTTTCTGAGTGGTTTTTAGTTTTGTTTTTGTTGGTGTTTTTAGGGGGATTTTTTGTTTTGCTTTAGTGTTCCTGTTGGGCTTTTTCCTCCAGTTTGACTTTGTTTGAAATAGGCAATGCCAGTGTACTTTCAACTAATTTGAGATGACGGGGAGTCTGTATGGAAGGCCTAACAAAAGTGCTTACATAATATCATAAAACTTCCTGAATGCCCACATTCATTGTTTAGATTCAGGAGCAAAACGGGTACTGCCATCCTCTCCTGCCAAAGGCTCAAAATTACACATTCAGATTCCAGCAGAAGACTTGCAAGAGTTTAACAGAAATAATGATAGCCTGTTCATCAAATGGCTGCCAGGTACAAAGGCTTTATATACCTCTTACTCCCATTGTCTGAATGATGCTTTTAGAAAGAAAAAAACCTTCATTTGCTTTGTATGGACTTTACAGTCCCCAGGCTTTTCTTTTTCTTCCCCCATTCACTTCCCTTCAGGAAAAAGAGACTGCATAAAAGAAAAAGGATTCTCAATTCTACAGTTAGTGGTCAAATTCACCTGTGCATTGGTGGAATTTATCACAGTAGTAACTGCCTTTTATCAGCATCATGTATGATTTGGTATTACGTCAAACTTGATACATTTTAGTGTTTTTAGTCTGTCATATGAAGTGACAGTAATGTTTCTGCAGAGCAGTTTTCTTTGGATTTTCTTATTTAATCCTTGCACTTTTCAACAGATACCTTCCCAAAGTATAAAATAATGTGTTAGGTAAAGCTTGAACTTAGTTGCATAAGCAAAAAAAGTTGTAAGTAAAGATTTGGTTCTCTTCTAACTTACTATCTGAAAAGTAATTACCTGAATAACATCACAAAATGTTTCCCAGAAAACACTTTTTACATATAAGCAAAAAAATGCAATCTCTTTTTCAACATAATCCCTCTTGACTATTTACAACTCTTTTGGTTACTGTCTTTCATGTTGTATTAAATTCAGATTAACAACACAGGCATCTCAAAAAATCTCTTCAGATCACACTTGGCTTGCTGAAGCTGCTAAATGCCTTAAAAAATCAGACATAAAAGTTAATGAAAGTATGAAGAGAAGCAACAAAAGCAAATTCCTAGGGGGAAAAAAAACTATAAATGACAGGTGACTGGATAGTAAGGTAGGTAACACACAATTACCACAACAGCCTCTGTACTCATGTTTCAAGAAAAACTGTCATCTGCATTGCAGTGCACTTGAAAGTAATTTTTCTCTTAATATATCTGATTCCATTATTTTGCTCAAGTTTAATTCTGTTGCATTAGTGTGTTGTACAATTAAGAGCCAAGCAATATGATTTTCCTGCAGAATCCAAACCTGTAAGGCAGACATTTCAGACATGTTTTCAGCTGTCTTAGTACGGAGACGTAACTGGTGAGTTTGGAGCTCTACTACACATATTCACTTTTTGAAATGCAAGTTATGATGAATAACCACCATACCAATGCACTCTTAGAGGTGATCATGAGCTGCTGAAAGCTGCCCCAAACCTGCAGTGCAGGTGGCAAATATAGATGCAGCTGGGCATTCCTACTTCAGGAAGCATGGAAGAACTGCTGCAAGGGATACAACATCATGTGTCCCTGGGAAGTTCCCAGCTGACCAGCTGCAGGAAATCCTAGGACAGACACTGTCCTTTGCAAGAGTCCCAGCTCCTGAGCTTCTTAGCAAATGATGGCACTACATTGTATGCAGATTATATTTTTATATGCAAAGATTGGTCATACCTGAATCACGACATTCTCTATTAATACTTCTTATTGGGAGAAGCAAAAAATAACAGCGTTGAATTCTGAGGATGAAGTTTGTCACTAAGAAAAAAAGGAACAAATAACAAAAAGTCTGTGTTTGGAAAACAAAGGAGGGATGGCTAATTCAGCTTTCCTCTATACGAGATGTGGCAGATACTGTGTCATCTAGTCACCAGAGTCTGCATTTATAAAAGTTAAACACATACTAGACAGCCATTATCTTCACTGACTTCCTTATTTGTGAGGCCAGTTTTGAGTAAGAGCAATGAAACAGAGATAAATCTGGATGGAGTTTCAAATACCCTTGAACAAAGGTAAAGAACAATCCCTGACAGGGCAGAAAGCATTACCTTATTCTTCAGTGTTTCCTACACTCATGCACACACTTCAACTTCAAAACCTAATTATTTTACAAGGACTCAGAACAGCTTGGGAGACTTAGGGTTCCCACAAAATACAGAAAATTGCAAAGACTTGCAGGAAACAAACTCAGTGATGGAGTCAAGCAAGGCAACAACATCCCATTACATCACACTCTTTGGAGGCCCCTCAGTGCTTTTATTACAAAATAGGCTTAAAGAACAAAGGATACAGCATCAGCTGCACCAGGCTCCCAGCAAGTTGGTTTAGCCTTGGTCCCAAAAGCTTATGATCTTTTCTTAAGTTTCATAACAGCATTCAGAGCCCAAAGAGCATTTTGTCATTAGTAACAAAGCTGGTGCCTCCTAGTTCCTTCAGCCTAAAAAATTATACTGAAATTTAAATTCATCATTTCTGATACAGACCTCACCTTTGTGTTGCTCCTCCCTTCCTAGGTTTTCTTCCTAGAAGCTGAAGAAAAAGCTTCCTGTCTTAGTTACTGTTATTTGCAGCTATAGGAAGAAGAAGTGCAAGCCTCTCTAGAGCAGGTGAATGCTATTTGCTTCTTCCTGTACAACAATAAGATAATAAGAAGTTACACTAATATTTTTTCAGACTTCTGGTTTCTTTGGAGCATAGGGAAATTACACACTGCAGCTGTCCCTTTTTTTAAAAAGAAAAACCTCCACGGGGAAAAAAAAATCATTGCCAAGCAATCAGTAAGACTCCAATGCTGCACAAAAAACAAAGCAGAATTCAAAAGGAAGGATCTCAAACCCTTTTCACCCTGAACTGGCATATAAAACCTCCAGGGAACTCCAGATTGACTTCCAGGCGGATTCAAAGTCTGAGCAGTGGGACTGATCTCTGGCAGAAAAAGAAGCATCACTGACCAGGTTTTAAACACTGCTTTAACTCTTCACTGGGGTCTTTATGGATAACTTCAATACAGACGTATAAGTATATATAATATATATTAAACATTTTTACTGTTTTTAAATAGATGAAAAACAAACATATTTTTCTAAGAATAAAAGACCATGAAACAAATGTGGGGTATTTGCAGGAGGATCATGTAAATGCATTATCCAAATGCTGTTCTCATCATGTGAACATATTTGCTTTCTTTTGGAGGCCCCAAGAGTTTTGCTTAACAAAGCAAGTCAAGGTAAGAAAAAGGATGATTCTTCCCTGTAAAAAAGTAGGTCTTTTTGCTGAAAGTGCACACATGAAAGATAATAACTAGCTTGCACTGAGAAAACTGCCAAGGTTTTCTGCAGTATGTTACCAATATGTTCAAAATGTTCCCATTAAAACACACATTTTTTTCTGTCCAACTACTCTTCATTTTACTATGAAACAATTGAGTATCTTCAGTTATTTCTATTTTATAGAAAGGGAGAGTACGTGTAAATGGTGAGCATCTCTCAGCAATCACAAAGGAAATTGGTACTTAAACATGCATTCAAATCTCTTGATGTCTTACCCTATACTTTATGAGGTGTACAGTCACTTTGTGGAAAACACAGCTAGAATTAAAATATTCCACAGCAGATGTAAATCATTCCAATAACCTGAGGAAGTTATGCTACAGTCTTAAACACAGTGCAAATATACTCCTATTATTACTCACCCAGTTTCAGTCTCCTCATATAAACCCCTGCAGTAGCACAATGTAATACAGCCATTCTCACCTCAACAGGTCTTTTTCATTCCTGTTCTTGTCTTCCATTAAGCAGTGTCAACCATGGTGCAAGTAGTTCCCTGAACAAAACTGCAAATAAGCTTAGGCTGCTATTATTAAAATATAATCTTCATTTTATTTTCTAATTACCATCCCTCCCATCTTTCACAGCACCCTGACTGCTTGGCAGATCCCAAGCCATTGGAATATTTTAGACCAAAGACTGTTACCACATATGATCAAGTATTTATACATAAACACTTCATTGAAAATATTTAACAGTTTAATTTTTCACAAATACTGAGGAATAACATGCTATGCAAGAGAGAGAGCTGCAAGTCTCTAAGACTGCTGTTACATTAATTTATTTTTTTTCACAGAATCACAGAATCAATGAGGTTGGAACAGACCTCTGAGATCATCAAGTATGACCTAGGACCCAACACCACCTGTCAACCAGACCATGGCACTGAGTGCCACATCCAGTCTTTCCTTAAACACCTCCAGGGATGGTGACTCCACCACCGGGCAGTCCATTCCAGCATCTAATCACCCTTTTTGTGAATAAATTCTTCATAAACATCCTTCAACCTAAACCCTCCCTGGCACAGCTTAAGACTGTGTCCTCTTGTCCTGTTGCTGGCTGCCTGGGAGAAGAGGTCAACACCACCTGGCTACAACCTCCTTTCAGGGAGTTGTAGAGAGCAGCAAGGTCACCCTTGACCCTCCTTTTCTCCAGGCTAAACACTTCCAGGTCCCTCAGCCACTCCTCATAGGACCTGTGCTCCAGACCCTTCCCCAGCTCTGTTGCCCTTCTCTGGACTCGCTCCAGCACCTCAATGTCCTGCCTGAATTGAGGGGCCCAGAACTGGACACAGGACTTGAGGTGTGGTGAAGGGGAATGTTTGCTTTTACTAAGCATAAATAATATTAAAATTTATTGCTGTGTTATGGAATCCCCCTTGTGCCTTCCTCTGCCAAGGTAAACTGATAATAAACAAGATGCGAAGTACATGAGTGGCAGTCAGAAGAAGAAAAGAGTCCAATCGACAGTGTAGGAGGATGGGCAGGACGAGCAGATTTATTAATACAGGCTAGATGGTAGCATTAGAAATAAAAATAAAAAAGCCAAGGACCAAGAACAGAAAATTAACTCACTACCTGGAAAGCACTGCAGTTAGCTACATTATTTGGATTTACTCACAGACTGTGAGAGGAACAGATAGGTAATCAAGATGATGAATCTGAGCAAGCAACTAGGAAGGAAGACTGAAAAATAGTTTCCAAATACTTTTAATGGTAAAGAATACTTTTTCTTTGCTTGATATTCTTTGTTAAGCAGAATTCTTGGGACCTCCAAAAGAAAAGCAAGTGTGTTTGTGTGATGGGAGCATTATTTGAATAACACATTTGAATTCCAAAACACCATCAGCCTTCGGCTCTGCCCTTTTACCACAACTGACTGGTGTCCCATTGTTTGAGATTTGCCATGTTTCAGAAGACAGCAAAACTTGAACTAACATTTCCTATATCACAACATCCCAACTCAAATAAATGTTCTAATAGAAACTGATTTGGTATGCATGTTTAAAGTTTTAATAAATTATTGCTTTATTTGGGGTCCTCCCTTTCATATGAGGAACTTCCAATCACCTTTTTTTCTCTGAATGCCTCTGAAATTTACTCATTTTTTTAAATGCTTTTATTCCATTATTTTCCATGGTCCCACACAATTTTAAAAGCTTTCTTTGAAATCCCTCAACTTTTAATTAGATGCCTTTCATCACATATACTTCTCTTGAAAATTCCACATACTTCATGGGCTTTATAATATAAACTTACAGGCTTTAAATTATTGCCCTGTGAAAATAATTTTCTTTTTTGTGTTTTCTAACAATCCCTTTTCCAACATCAAAACACAGTAAAACATGCAATCCTGCACATAAAATATGACAAAGGAACAAGACCTTATAAATATAAACAAGCATCTGAAGGGGGCATGCCAAGATGATGGAGCCAGGCTCTTCTCAGTGGTGCTGAGCAATAGGACAAGAGGCAATGGGCATAAACTGGAACATGGGAAATTCCACATAAATATGAGGAAGAACTTCTTTACTGCGTGAGCACTGGAACAGATTGCCCAGAGAGGTTGTGGAGTCTCCCTCACTGAAGATATTCAAGCACTGTCTGGATGCAATCCCGTGCCATGTGCTCTGGGATGACCCTGTTTGAGCAGGGAGGTTGGACCCTGTTTCTATATGCACAACTCATGAAAATAACACAAGTTTGACTTCTACTTAATGACAACACTCCTGCACCTACAGTAATGGTCTATATATGAACAATGAGTGTCATTCTCAAGAGGATGAGTATAATAATGTGAAATAAAAGACTGCACTAACTGTGATATTTTAAAACAGTCATCTAAAGGGTAAATTTCCAGAGGAAACAGGTTCCATTATATTAATGCAACAGGAAACTAGATTAGAAGGCTCTGTCTCCATAATTACCAAAGGAAGGAACTAACAAATTTCCATTCCTTCGTTTCTATATAAGAGTATTCATTAACAGTAGATTAAAATGCATTCCTGTAGAGGATTCTTTGCTATACAGCCTGCTTTCATAAGGGAAGACCATTGATTGTAAGGAGTTACTCAGAGAAATAAAAGTGTATTTTCTAATATACGTGCTTAAACTTTTTTCTTGGGAAGGTGTGGGGTAGAGGGGTGGGGGGAGGTGGGAATAAGTCTGTGAAAGATGCCTTAGAAGAAGGGTCCAGGAAAAAACAATTGTTTGATGATTTTGAGAATCCATTATACCTACCAAGGTGCCCCACAAACTACAAACTGAATAAAATAAATACTCAGGATTACAGCAGACATTTGTATTTTAGTAGTGACGACCAGTGACTGAATTGGAACAGTTAGGGTGAAATCTGCAATACAGAAGGAATAGCTCACAAAAATGGCAGAAAACTAGACTTGGCATTTTGACTAATAGTCTTTGATGAAGCCAACTGGCATTGGCTGGAGTCAATTATTTGATTTTTTTTCCCCCCCTCTTATCAAAAAGGTTTTCAGATAGTCAATTCTTCTGGGGAAAATACCTACTGGCTGACATTGGAATCTAGCAAGCATTCATCAAAACAATATCAAGAAAATCTGAGAGACAAAAATATTGATTAAATAAACGGGCATAACAACATGAAGCAATAATTCTGTACCCCAGGTATATCAGTATGCATTTTATTCTTAGCATGTTTAACTAAGGACATCTGGCAAGCGTTACACAAAGGAGTAAAAGTGAAATGTGGCTTTTAGGTTGGTTTTGGGCGGGCTACAGTTTTTTTTACTTGAGAGACAATCTGTGTTTTTAATCCTCAGCCTACGTGTTTTTCCTAAGATTCTGCAGTCAAGCTGATTTACTAATGAACCAAACGAATACTATAGGGAAGCACCAAATGAAAAGAAGAAAATAGGAGTCATTAATTTTGAAATGCAGTAAAACCTTGCTGGAAAGAACAGCAGAAATTAAGAATCAAAAGTATTTTCAGTTCAGAGTTATTACAGCACTATTATAGATCTGGTGATAATTTGGCATTTATCTTTAAAGCTTAAAATCTTGGATTACAAAAAAAGGATATCATGGCCACTTGCTTCTTTTTTCCTTTTATTTCCCAAGTCTTTTAACTGGGAAAAAGTACTACATTTATTTCATGTCTGAGATGGGAGCAAATTCATGAAAAGACAGTTATTTCCCACTTCTGAAAAATATGGGAATCAGGCCTGATCATGCAGCTCACATGATAAAACTTTTGTTTTGCTATCCAAAAGTTACTCTGCTATTAAACAAAATGAGATTTTCAATTTCTTGAGATGTCACAATTGGAGATTGGGAAATTGTAAGAAATACTGAAGCATTTTTCTCCCCAGCCTATAGAGACCTTACAAAAATCAATGTTTGTACATTATAAGCTCTGCCATTCAGCTAATAGTTTAAGACAGATTTCAGCCTGTTTCTTTACATTTATGAAAGATAATTTTAGTCACAATACTGTGATTTGCAGACAAATCTCGGCTGACAACTCGACTGCCAGCTTTCACAACTAAAAATTCTGAGAGTATCTGCATTTTCAGTGACGTATGTTTCTTGTGATTCATCACACAAAGACTACGAGAAATGGAAAGGAGGGGTGATTACTGATGTTCCTTAGACAAAAATGCCCCAGAAAAAAAACCAACCCCCCAACCAAACAGAAAAAAAAAAATTGCAACAAACAAAAACCAAGCCAAACCCAAACAATTAAAGAAAACAGAATTATTCTTGTCAGAGCTACCCTGGCAGCTCATCATATAGGGCTGGTCTTGGTTCCTCAGTAGGGTTCCTCAACTGCAGCTATGCCAGGCTCATGAACTACAGTTCTGTCACAAACACCAACGTCACTTATTTTCACTTTCCAATGTCACAGGGTCAAGATCTTCCTTGTCTTATCAGTAATCAGCTGTAAACCAAATGCGAGGCTGTCCTCAAAGAAAAAAGTTTTGTTCTTGCAGATCTGCAAATCACCCTCTTAATGGCTGTGGAAGAGTGCCAGTCCTGAGATGCATAAATAATGGAAGTAGAACTTGCCAAGCTGAGAAATGAGAAATAACAAGGCTGGCTATACAATTGCAGGTGGGATAAGGAAGACAATGCGAGGGCTTTGACAATAAGAATGGCTTTGTAAGCCAAGGCTTACTCGTTTTCTTTCTTAAGAAATTACAATATTCTCAAGATAATTTGCACTTCAGGGTTACAAACGTACAAATGTCCTTAAAAGGAACACCCGCACATTGTTACCCTTAAAAGGCAGAGCCACAGCAAGTTTCAGGTAGAAAATAAAGCACTACATTTACTAGAAACAAAGACACTGAACCTCATATCATGAAAAAGTAAGACAGCTTGAACAGCAATCTTGAACACAAATTGCTAAGAGAGCATTTAGAAACATCAGGGGGACCCCTAAAGTTCACCCTGTCTTATGTACCATCACAAAAAAGATCCAAAAGCTACAACACATGCTTCTGTGTGCAAAAATGCAAGATATGTGCCTAGCAGAGAAAAACAAAACCATTCCCAAAGAACACAGCCATTTTGAACACAAAGCATGGGTACCAGCTGACCTCACCGACAGCTTCACGGCTCTCACCCTGAGCTCCCTCACTGTCTCATTCTCTTCAGACTGCTTTTGCTGCAAGTGGAACAAGGAATGCTGCATAACCCATGTACATTTTGTTCACACACTGTTAATGCAGTCTTGTACATCTGCCCAGACCTTCAGATGGGAATATTCTGTACAAATTAATGTAACATGCAAAATATAACCAACACTGTTGCCTGCCTCGTGCTTTCCTTTTAAGATCAGCCCATTGCCAACAGTTTGCATCTCAGCAGCTACGCCAGACACAGAGCAAGTTCAACGGAGGTAAAGGTTCAGCAAGGTAAAGGAAAAAGAAAAAACCTCCTCTGTGGTGCTCCTGCTTGTTCACAAGGCTGTTGTTCTCTCCAAAGAACCTTGGCTGGCAGCACTCCAGCTCCTGCCCCCTCGCCGTGGGACGAACACCCCAGCACAGGGCACAGGGCTGAGCCAGCCTGGCCAGGGCCACACGCCAGCTCTGGCTCAGCCATTCAAATCCTTCTTCTCGTGAGAGGCCCTCTCGCTTTTTCACTGTCTGAGATTATCTCATCCTAAGGAGCACAACTGTTTCAGGTCTGGAGGGTGCTCATGGTGGTTTTGCAAAGTTAAAACCACATTTAAAGTGCTTGGAAAGAAAACAACAACAGCGAAAATTTAAAATAGAAAAAACAACCTCCCAATGTCTCCAAGCACTTTGTGGTTCAGAAGGATTTCTTTGATTAGGCAACTCTCAAGCAATTTGCACTAGTACTCCAGGACTTACTCTTGGGGCCAGCAGTAAAAATGTCCTACAGGTTTTTAGATCTATAGTGGATGGCTATGCCCATTCATGTCAAAAATCTATTGCTTCTTCTACTGACCTCATGCCTTAGGTACAGAAACTATTGTGAAAGGAGTACACTGCAGGTCACTTATGTCACAACATTAACAGCTTTTCCAAATCCAGTGTCAAGACTTTCCTTCTTCCCCCACCTAAACGCTCAGTCCTTCTCTAGCACATTAATGAGCAATTTGAGAAATGGCACGCACTAGCAATTTCAGTTGCTTGGAAGGTTTCTTGCCCTCTCTGCACAATGACATATGGTTTTTTTTGGAAAAAAACAACCCAACAAACAAACCGAAGGAACAATGATACCTCTCCCTTTTGCTTCTTGGAAAACAGGTAAAAAAAATCCTGGTTTTGCAGTTCGGTTTTAGGGATTTTTATTTCATTCCAATAGCAGTACAAAAGAATAGCTCCTGTTTCCTCTCACTCATACACCAAATTTTGAAAGCAGAAAGGACACGTTCAGCTTCTTGATGTTGAGATCCACCCTGTCCTCAAACCATTAGCAATGGCTCCGAGGGCCACCAGCACCCAACACACAAGTGCCTGAAAGTTGTACTACTTGTGGATAAAGGCCTTTGGCCCTGTGGAGATCCTTACAGGGTGAGGGTAGGGGGAATGTTTGTACAGAACCAATGAGGAGATGAGAGGGGTAATAATTTTTTTCCCAATTGTTAATACAGGAAACATACAGAGAAATGCACAATCTAAAACTAAATTGAGGTTTTGAATGCAGCTAGAAAATGCCCATTGAACAGCTGAACATTTCACAATCATTTTTTACTGATCAGTCACAAGCAGTAATGAGATTAGCTTTTACTTGAACTAAATCAAAATAAACAGTATATCCACTGTCTGTCCTCTGTTCAAAAAACTGTTCTCTGCCATCTGAACACCTCCTCCTATGGATAAAATGAAGCTTATTTGGATTGACTGGACACAGTGCTTTCTCCCATGCTCATCCTCAGTGGAAAGCCTCACGCTGCACAAGGCTCGTGGCTGCTGGGAGCCTTCAGCAAGCAAACATCATGTCAGAAGCCCTTACTTCAACAGCAACACAGCTCCCCAGCTCACTGCTACTTATAACTAGCGCTCTAATAATGTTTCATAACAGGTTATCCCTTTCATAAGAACCCTTACATTACTGTAAGTCTTTAAAATTTCCACTTCTTTTAGTTCAGTGGGTGCGCAGCATGCACATATAGCACAGGCAGCTTCTGATATAGTAGTGTATTTATTCCACAAATAATTAGGTATAAACAAAAATATGAATGGGATGTCTCTGTAAGTAAAATACTCAAGTGTTAAAATGATTGCTTGCATATTAAGCAGAGATAACATGCCAAGTCATTTTGGTATTCTCAAGCATATTCCCACAGGGTAAAGAGTTATCAGCTACCTTGGGAACACAGTTATTTTTAATGATAGAAAGGTCATTTAACTATTTGACAAATACACTGAAATAAATATGTACTTCCAGTAACTCTAAAAACTTTAATGAGAATCCAGATCAAGTTGTCCAAATATTTTCATCTTAATATTCACCCCTTCTCCCAAAGTGTGATTCCAAAACCAAACCAAACAAACAGAAACCCAAACCAAAGGAAAAACAAAAATAAAATCCACCCCACCCACCCCTAAAAGCCCACTCGAGAACTGCTTATCATATTTCTGCTTTAGAACATGTTAGGGAACAAATGTGAATTTGGAGTTCCTTAATGAATGTCTTGGCCACTGCACCATACTGTGCACAGAGCAAGACCGTTGTTTCCACAGCATGAAATGTATGCAATATTCACAGACAGGAGGACAAAAAAAAAAAGTAGCTTTAAACTGTGGAAAATCAGATTTTTCACTTCACCTACTAAAAGAATTCTTGCATAGTTCTTACTACAGAAAAAAAAAAAAAAGCTGACTAAAGTAGTGATGCATGCTAATCTAGTTCAATGTTTTATTTCCTTCAGTTTTCAGTAATGAATTTTATTTTTATTTATAAAAATTCCAGATCAAAAACACATTCAGAAAGTTTTAATGAATTACTTCACATGACAATACTACAATATTTTGTTTGTAACACCACACAGGTGTTACTGCTACTTATGAAAAGCCAGCAACAGATGTAGAGGTGATCCATGAAGATTTTGAAATTAAATAAACCACACACCAGACAACATGAGAAGACACAGAGAGGGAGAGAAAGACTAGATTGAATATTCACTGCAGTGAATCATAGGCAACTGACTCTTCCCTATGAATAAGCAAATAACCTGAATGTTCTTTAAATGTTTGGTTTTGTAAAAAACTGGAGGAGTTAAGGCTCTAATAATCTTTGTGGAATGATAACTCACTTAAAATCCAAGTTTGCAATGGAAGCTTCTATTTAAAAGAGCTATCCATAGATCACATTACTTTTGGTAAGCCTGCAGTGATCTCTCTACAGCACTTATAGTCAATGCAATAAAGAACTAGATTATGTCCAAGCACTGAACTATGCACAAAATCCCATCACAATATCTTTGTCCCATTCTCCAAAAACCCTCTCTCCTGACATTCCTTTGCACAAATTTACAGAGCTTTGTGCATTAGCAGCAAGCTTGCCAAGGAGCTTTGTCCCCTCCAAAGAACAAGATCCCACCTTGTGACAGATGTCTGACGACCATAAAGAGATCCAGCCACCATTAAGACTTCAAAGAGTAGACAATCATCTCTTTTTTTTATACTCAAAAAAATCAGTGTAAGTAATTATATCCTTTCTTACTGAATTACCTAGATAGCCAGGAATAGTGACGTATAAATTAAGGCAGGTCATCTTAAAATTGTGCCCAAGGAATTGTTAAAAGGCATAACACTTTTACATCATAAAAAGTAGAACATCTCATTTAACATAATGTCAATAAATGTTGCATAATATTAATAGAAAAATATGCTAGCAAATTATTAGAATAAAGTGTGACTATGCACTTGCAAACACAATATGACAAGCTGCACACAGCAAGATTTACTTTTGACCATTATTTATTTCTGAATTCCCCAAGCCAGTTTTACAGCAGTGCTCTTGCAGGATGTGCTATAGGTATGAGACTCCAATGGCTTAGCAAATGAATAACTATTTGCAGAATCAAATTATTAAGTACTTACTCAGCATAGGAAAAAAAAAAAAACAAAAACAGAAAACTAATAAACACACAAACAGGAAAGAACAAGCAGTGGAAGGAACTAACACATTGTGAGGGAAAAGCTTAGCCAGGAGCCAGGTATCTAACCTGGCTCTCAGTCCCAAACTGAAAGCACATGCAACTCAAGCTTCAGGGGGTGAGCAGCCAGAAAGAAATACCATTTTGATCAAGCAACTGTTCTTTCAAAATAAACACAACACAATGGGACACACATGGACATACAGAAAAACACATACTACAACCACAGCTGGGCACAAAGCAGGCTTTCACCCTGCTCCCTTCCATGTTCATTCCCTCCCTCCTTACAAACACCTAAACAAAGAACAGCAAGAGTTAATGGAGAAGGAAGTACATTTTTTGAAGAATCTATCACACAAGACATCATATCAAGTATAACTTCACAGCATGTAAAGATGCACCAATGGAAAATTATTTGCAAATCACAAGAACTACATTTCTCAATTTACGTTTTCAGCATAACTCATACTCACCTCCTGTAGGCAAAAAGTTACTTCTTAAAAAGAGGTATTTGATTATGCATCCCTTTGGCTTAACTTTCCAGGCAAGTTAAGAGGGTTCAAGTAGAAATCACGCATGAAAGATTGAGCTTCTGCATAAAAGCTGCTTCACTGCAGATGGTATTAATTTACCACATACGTAGTTTTTCAACTTGAAATAGAAGATAAAACACACCGGGATTCTGCACTGGGCACTTAATTTTTCTGAACTGAAGGAAACACACAGCCCTTGGAAGTTGTGAGGCTTCATTTGCTCCCCGGAAGAGCTTAAGCAAAGACCTTGCAGCTCTGAGGAATAAAGGGGGAGAACAGCTCTTTGCTCCATCTAATGGTGAAAGGGTATAAGCATCTTTATTAGGTTTCAAATACATATTGGGTAAAGACAACCCAGGGCAACTTATGCGAGTTTTTTTTATGTCATAATGGAGCACGTTTGGTCTGTGTGAGGCACAACATGGGTACACAGAGCTGCAGAGGAGGCAGAGGCACAGACACATTCCTGGACAAGGCAGGTAAGTGCTGCTGATGTCAGATCCCAAAACAGGAGCTATGGTTTGTTTCCATGCCTGTCTCTGCTTTCTTCCCCAAGTCTCCAGACCCTGTGCTGGAGCTGGCTGCATGTGTCAGACCTCCTGCCATAGGTTGGTGATGTTGAGAGCAGGCAATCTAGGGCAGGGCCAACAGGACCAACTTCATACAGAAGCACTGGGCAAAAGGCTGAGTCCCTCCTGCTGCCAAGCAGGGAATGATCTGGCAACACAGCACTCTCCCCAAGCCAGCCTGTCCCAGCGACCCCAGCATCTGTTTGAATCTGCCACCAAAGGCACGGCTAAAGGGAGAGCAGACTGCATGGCTGGCCTCCACCCACAATTCAGAGTTTGGCTAAGCAGACATCATTATCCTGACCAAAGGTCCGGGCTGCTTTTCCACTGAAGGACTATCAATGATTTTTTACTCTCCAGGGCTTCCAAGAGCCCTCAAATGGGAAAAGAAAATTCAGGACAATTTCTGTAAGACCTAAGACCACCACGTTTCTGGGGAAATGGTGTAGGAGTCCCTAAATACTGTGCCAGTCTGTCTCTTGTGACGCCTAATGGTTCTAGCAAGAGGCTCTCACAGTACCATCTTCTGGAATCAGGAAGCACCCGCAGGTTTAGACAAACCGAATGATGAGTGGTTTGTTCTCACACAGCAGGAGCTATGCCGAGCACCAGGGGGACACAACAAGGGGGTTCTACTTTCACCAGGCAATCACACCACAGAGCAGAGGGCTCTGTCCCTCCACATTCACACCCAGAGCACAAGTGTGTGAGTGCTCACACACCAAACACCACCTGCTGCTTACTGTGTGATGACTGTGTTCACATTTCCTTCATAATTCATCAACTCCTGAACAGACAGTAAAAATACCTTATTTGTCCTTTTAAGAAATTAACTTGGAAGTACTAAATCTTGGTGTTGAGATGTTTTGAGTTTTTTACATCAATATTCAAGCCAAAAAGACTTTTAAAAAAGTAATTCAGAGAACTCTAAGCACTTTAAACAGGTTCAATTTTCAGAAAATAAGAAGGAAGATTTAAGCAGATGTGAATTGATAGGAAAAAAAGAAAAGCAAATAGAAGCAGAATTATGTTTTAACCTGAAACAAGACAAGGTGCTGAGTTTTACCCAAAAGAACCTCTCTTCAAGTCCAGTAATGCAGGACAAGTTAATTCAAATATCTCCTAAAGATAATTGCATCTGTATGTCAAGAGAGCTGGAGTGCTCTGCAGGTAGAGAAGGCATATTTTATTCTAATTCTGTATGTCATCTAGAAATGTTATGATCTGATCATCTTCTGGCAATTATTACCTAAATTATATCTACTTTGGTAAAATAATAATTGCATTATTTAAAATACTTGAAACATTAGCTCATCAATTTTTTTCCCTTGATTTCTATGAAAATGTGCATATATATTTTACACATATTTATACATGAAATCATGTTTACTGACCTACTATACATTCCTGCTATACATTCCAAATTCCATAAACACTTAAGACAACGTCTGTAAATATTAACTTGCTAAAAGCAAATGCAATAACTTATCTGAAAATGTTTTCTTCTGCTGAATCTTACTCCAGTCTATGAGAGGAAAACAAAATCATTCCTCACTTCTGTGTTTAGGAAGATATATGATATAAACAATGCAAAAATTGTCACATGAAAGCCCTGTGCTACTTTCAATAAAAACATTTGTGACCTTCCATTTATATAGCTTGTGTCTTGCTGTGAATGTACTCATCCTCTTTATAGAAGAGATCTCATCCTCTTATTTCTCCATCTTGGAATGTAACACAAAATACTTAACATAAAAAAGTGTGGGGTTTTATTTATTTCATGCACACATGTCACAGAAGAGAATAATTTATGCTAATTTCTCTTAAGTTTCAAAAAAAACAAACCTCTGGGAATGGAGTTAGGCCCCACATTGATTAGCATTTTCAAGCTTTGAAAGCTCTCAAATGTATTACTGAGCATATAATGCAATTGTAGCAGGTAGAGCTAACATGTGCACAAAATTTAGGGTATTAGAATAGAAAGCAGTAAACAGTTAAAACATCCAACTTGCAGTAAAATTTTCAAAGTAATGACAGAGGCAAGACAGGTAGGAAGTTTTTGATGGATCTAACTAATGACTAAAAAAATTATAATAATTAAAAAATCCTACCAGCTTTGCAACAGCAGTTTGAGCTGAAGAATCAACCCCATCAGCAAAGAGGCAAAGGTATCTGCCTCTGTTCTGTACAGTCCTTACATTGAGATGAGATGCACCTGATTAAATCTGGACGTTCTCTAGCTTGTCTTTAATGTCCTTGTTCAAGTCCTCCCCTACTACTGCCTGGATTAGTAAAGGCTTCCTCTATCATACAAGCTCTCCAGAGTTAACTTTCCTTTGGTATACTCCCAGTACTAGATATAACTGAATTAATAGTGTAGTTACTCATTTCTTTAGCCCCTCCTGTCTTGCCCTCCCTCAGGTACACTAATGCTCTTACCTCCCAGCATTTTTATTCTTTGCTTTAAACATTTCCTTTGGAGTTCCAGTGTACAACAGAAATTACATTGCTTTTTTTCATTTATCCTAGAATCACAGATTGGGTTGGGTTGGGAGGGACCTTAAAGATCACCTAGTTCCAATCCCCCTGCCAGGGGCAGGGATGCCACTTAATGAGATCAGGTTGCTCAAAGCCCCATTCAACCTGGCCCTGTGGCCAGGTAGGATGCCAGGTTTATCTTTCTCCACACTTAATACATTCACTATATTCACATCCACATTAACAAAACATCTTACTTTTTAGTCTCACATTTATTTACCTATTCTTAATATTTAAACTACACTTAAGAGATCAGTATTAAATAAAAATTCAGATAAACAGTATATTTATGAACTTTAATTTTCTCATCAAAATAATTTTAGCCAATTGCTTATTGATTTTCATTTTGATCTTTTTCTCCTGCTTGCCCCTTTAAAACCTATGACTAAAAGAGCATAAGGAATATAAGCCTAAGAGCCTTCACTCTTAGCTCAGATGAATGCACATGTATTTTTTTAGTAAGTAGTGTTTTAGATGAATAGAAGTAAAACTTGAATTTGTAATTCAGCAAAGAACAGGTAAGAGAAGTAGCAATGAAGGAAGCATACCATGCAAATCACTGCATTACATAGCATCAAAACAAGTATCTTCTTAATATATGAGATATAAATCCTATTTAAATCCTGAAATAAAGTATGACTGCTTATCCAATTCATCAGCTAAAATCAGTATGTCAAAGCCTGTCTTATTATATGACTTACTGTCTAGAAAGGGTAGTTTCTTATTCAGCTCTTGGGTAAGCAGCCAACTTAAGGCAATGTTTTGCAAAAACAAGTTAACATTTTACTCCATTGTTTTGGTTATAATACTGATGGGTTTAAAATAGATTTCAGTCTACTTCTCCTGCTTTCCATTTCCCAAAGCATATTTTTTTCAATTGTGTTCATCATTCTCTATTTTGTTTACAAGCAGGAAGGGGAAATGAGAAAGCAAAGAACTTACATAAAGAGAAAATTGCATAACTATGAAGCTCTACACTTGGCTTCAGGGAGATTTAAAGGATGGCTCAGTAATTTCAAGCCATATCCCAAAGAGCATATTGTGATAGACTGTTCCCAATCCTCACCATGTGCCATTCAGAGGAAGGAACTGTGAACCACAGCTTGAGATGAACCTGCTACCAACTTCCTATAGTTTGGGAGGACTACAGATGGGCCAGCTGGTGACATTTACCTTCTCCAAGAGGCAAGACTGCCCAGACTGAAGTCAGCATCCTCTAGGGGCACTCAAACTCCTGTTATTCCAGGAGCAAGTCTCTCATAGCACTTGGGTTGTTCACCTCTGATTTAAGTGAACTCATCTTCAGTGTTTGTCATGGTTTAGCCCCAGCCAGCAGCCAAGCCCCAAGGCAGCTGCTCACTCACTGTCCCCCCAGCAGGATGAGGGAGAGAGTTTGAAGGGTAAAAGGAACTTGTTTAATAGGGAAAGCAAAAGCCATGCACCCAAGAAAGCAAAACTAGGAAATAATTCACTGCTTCCCATTATCAGGCAGGTTTTCAGTCATGTCCGGGAGAGCAGGACCCCATCACATGTAATGGTGACTTGGGAAAACAAACACCATCACTCCAAACATCCCCTCTTTCCTCCTTCTTTCCCCACTTCATATAGTGAGCATGAGGTCAAGTGGTATGGAATACTGCTCTGTAACTCGAAAAAGGTCAGAAAAGGCCTGGGTTCTGTGTAAGCCCTGCTCAGCAATATCAAGAGTACCTCCATATTATCAAATCTGTGTTCAGCACAAATCCAAAACACAGCCCCGTACCAGCCACAGCAAAGAAAATTAATTCCAGCCAGCCAAAACCAGCACAGCACTGGAGCAGATTAGGTAAGCACCGACACACTCCCATGCCTTCTGGCTAATGGGTGGGTAACTGCTGAAAAAAGCATTAAGCCAAGGGAGTTTAAATAATCTACTGTCATTAATTTTTAACCAATCTTATAAAAATCAAAAACCAAGACAGTGCATTTAAGAGGCTTTCCTTTAAATTAATAAAAGTCATCAACTCCTACTCAGCACAGAATTTATATCCCTCACCTCTGTCAGGCCTCTACAAAGCTGGTTTGTGTTTTCCTTTCTAAACAGAACAGGACACCTTAGAATCCAGACTGCTGAAACCATATGACAGATACAACTCTTCTGACAAACCATCTATGGAAGACTTACAAAGAGATCTGCTGCAAATAATGTGTTTTTTCCTCTAAAAATCTCCTCCCACAAGCACGTAAGTCATCCAAAAATCAGCCTGGGTCTCCTTCTGTATCACCTGTCAGACACAGCAAGTGCCTGTACAACCCTGTGAGCCTTCCTGGCACCGTGGCAGTGTAACCAGTTTTGGCAGCTGAATCCCAGAGGAATTTGCAAATTGGGGGGAAAAAAATTAAAAATACAAACATCCCTCCTGATGCCCAGAAAAGACACACACGATTTCAGATACAGAGTCCAGCAGAGCCTGGAAAGAGGTCACCACACCTGTGACCAGCCTGCCTATCTTGGCATATCACTTAAAACTGTCCTAGAGTCACATTCCCTGATTTATCTTTTGCTGCTACATATCAGTTTTAAACCTCTGTACTCCCTAACTCTTCCTTACTGGATGCGATTTCTGAAATGACTCCAATTAAATTTCCTTCAAACATAATTGGAACATGTACAATTAGCAGGAAACAAGTTTGTCAGATTGTAAAGAACTGCCAGAGATGACCTATCAGCCCAAAATTAGCAATTTCTCCACATGGCTTTTACTAACAAATTCTGAATCACTACAAATCTCAGTCTATACTTACTCTCCTCCCAGAAACACTCCTCCCAAACTCCCACAGCCTCTAAGATTAAAATGTTCCCTCATCCTTCAACTGTTGAAATAATTTAGACAGCCTTCACTACATTTACTTGGCACCTTTCTTCCCCCTCTGGGCCTACAAACATAATAAATATTATGCTCTGAGATTGTGTGCATACTATGCAGAAATCCTGAGCTTTGGAAGCATGTTTAGCATCATAATTACTTGAGAAATACATTTAAACACAATTCTAATGTCAGAGTTTATAAACAACTGGCTAACAGAGCTTTCTGTGAAAGTTTATGAATGGCAAGTCATCTTATGTATCAGACTCTTTACTCTCAACTGGAAAAGCATATTCTTTTTTATCCTCCAGATATTATAGATAATGATGTCACAAACATTTTTAAATAAATAAAAATAATTTTTAAAAAAAGGCCAAAAAGAAAACCGTACCACAACAAAACAATCCAGGGTAACTTATCATACAGTGGGAAGAGGAACACAGAGTAAAAGTTACTCTGAGTCAATAGGGAAGGTTTCTCACTGCCTGGGCTCTTCCAGTATACATGGAAGACCCAAACACAGACATTTAGAGAACACATCTTGAGCAGCAAGCTGCAGCTGAATCCTGAGGCTATCAGTCTTTCACATAAATCAAACACTAAACTGGGTAACACATTTCAGTACACTTAATAGTGGGGCCAACTCAAAAGTGATAAATAAAACAAAAACTAGCAAGCCAAATGTTTCTGGTGGCTTTCATTTTATACTTGTGCTTCCAAACTCTTAATATTCATGTGCTGCTCTATGTTACTAGCACAGTACTTATGTCCAAATGTTAGGAAGTGCACAAAATGCATAGTGTGCAAGCTGAGCTACAGGTGCAAATGGAATCAGTGTCATCTCAAGGACAAGCATAGCCAAAGTTGCAAAGCCAAGAGAAGAAATGAGGTTTGGGGTTGTTTGTTTTTTTTCCAGTTCTACTTCTTTTCTGCAGGCAAAGGTACTTAAGAGAGAGTGGCACGACTTCAATATCTACCTTCTGTACAAGGAACTCAAAGCAGTGGTCAGCATCAATCCAAAAAGAGAAGCACAGAAGTGACTCTGGCTACACTTCCTTCGCCTCCTGTGAAAGGCAGACAGCATCCCTGGTGTCATCCATCTCCCCAACGGCTCCACTGGGAACACCAAGCTGCCCTTTGCAAGAATTGAGCCCCAGTGGCAGTACAGGCATGACTTCGCCTGGAATCAACCTGCCAAGTCCCACATTTTAGGGACTGTAACACTTACAGTAAGTTCCAGACCCTGCTGAGAATGCTCTTCTATTGGACATTGCTAACACAACCCAGTTTGCTCTTGTTCACACCTACATGCATTTGTTCTCTAACCATGGGACTGGTCAGAGACTGGGAGGATTTACAACGTAGCTTTCAGCACGGAAAGGAAAGCCAAACATTTTTCCAAAGTCTCCCCCTTTCAGGTATCACATTCAAATACTTAACAAAGCAAAATATTTCTTACGACATAATTAGTTGTCCAGCATGACAGGCAGAGGTCTATTATTTTGCCAGATTAGTATCTGAATACACTGTTCAATAAGTTAAATTATTAAGCTGAAACAAAACTGGATATATATGCTATTTAGAGTGCCCAGATATACAGGCTTCACTTATGTAAGCCCAGGTATGTACAGTATGGGCCCCACAGAAGTCAAAGGAAATTTTGGTCTGAGCATCACTGAAACTGAGGATTTCTTTATTAAACTTTGTTTTGAGAAACAAGCTTCAGATATAAAGTTACTAAATTCTTAAATATTTACATTAATATATCCAAATATATGCCTGCTAGCATTAAAATTAATGTATATACACATGAACTCATAGAATTATTTGAGTTGGAAGGAGGGACCTTAAAAATCACACTTGGTCAGGACACGTTTCACTAGACCAGGTTATCCAGCCTGGTCTTTAACACTTCCAGCACTGAAGAGTCCACAATCTCTCTGAGCAACCTTACCACACTCACAGTAAAGAATTTCCTCCTAGTATCTAATCTAAACCTGCCCTCCTACAGCTTAAGGCCATTCCCCCATGTTCTATCCGCTTCAGGCCCTCATGAAAAGTCCCTCTCGATCCCCCTTTTACTGGAAGGTGCTGTAAAGTCTCGATGGACCCTTCTCTTCTCCAGGCTGAAAAGCCCCAACTCTCTCATCCTGTCTTCATATGAAAGGTGCTCCAGCCCACTGATCAACTTAGTGGCTCTGCTACAGTCCACAGCTAAAAAAGTCGACAGCTAAATAATGGTAAATGTAATACTAAATGTGAAAGGAGTGCTAACAGAATGTATCTGCTATTTTCAAAGAAAAATGGTTTATCAATTCATTATTTTGCTTTAAAAATCAAGCCATTTGCAAACATAACAAATTTTAAAAAGACATTATTTAACATAAAACTGTAACTATGTAGGACCCACCAATAGCAGTTCTTGGCCTTTTGCTCTTTAACAGTTCACTAATGATGCAGAAGACAAAGGATTGCTGTTAATACAGGCCACCACTGGCACCAGGAAAATAATCTGAAGTATATAGCTCGGCATAAAATATTCTAACCTATTCCATAGAACTCTATACATGTTCTGAAGAGGAACATCTACAAAAAATTCCTAGTGAGCTAGTAGGTGAATCTGAACTCCTAGGAAGATGACACAGAAATGAGGAAGTACAGGGCAGTCTTTTGATAAATCAACAGGAAAATTGATTTTAGTATGTTGTATTGGACTGGCCAGGCAGATGTTAACAGCATATGTGCAGTTCTCTTTTAAACCTTTTAATAAAAATACAACCAAAACAATTAATATTGGTACAATAACAACACAGGGCAATAGAAAATGCCTTACAGCAAGAGTTAAGAGATGTCTGATTAGTTTAGAACTAGAGTATTGAAAGGTGACTTCATTAGAGAGTATGAACATCTCACTAAGAATAAAGCATTGGAGTTCTGAAGAAGAAACCAGAAGCAATGCCTGGAAACTGAAAGCAGACAAATTCATATTAGAAATAGAGCTTAATTACATTTTTCAGCAATGAGGACCATTAACTACTGATGAAGTTAAGAGTGCAATGCATCTTCCACATCTGTAAATCAAGACCAAACATTTCTAGAAGCTGTACTGCATGACAAATACCAGCCTAATACAAAGGTAGCTGCGTAAATTTTAAATAAAAAAAACAAAACCCTATATTACGCAGTGTTTAACCCTGGTTAAGTTATGGTCCTGCAAGACCTTAAAAGCACTAGGGCATATGAATCAGTGCCAACATAAGTAAAGTAGCAGCAATAAACAGGATCACACAGGATCACACAGCAACATTAAAAAGAGATTCCCCATGTTTTGTAAGTTGCCCAACCCTCCTACATGGAAACAAGGCATTTCCATCTGGTAACAACAGAACATTTCCCCAATATTATCTCATTCATATAATAAAAGTGGTGTTTTTTTTCATGCATATCTTTAAAACAAAATTTAACCTTTTTCAGTAGTTTTACAACTTAGTAGCTGTGATAAATGTCCCCAAGATATTAACACAGCATTACTGAAAATTAACACTATATCAATACTAACAAAATCCAATGAATTCTTATTACTCTAATACTTCAAAAAGTTACCACTAGCTGGCAAAGCTAGTTTAGCTTTGAAATAACTATTTTGATAACAAGAGAAACATTGATTACATAATTTGCACTCATTTTGTCACTTCTGTCCTTTTTATCATTTTCTTTTCTGCCGCATAGTTGTTTGACACTGCTGACTCACAGGCGGCAAGTATATTCCCAGACTGAATGTAAATGCATCTCATGCCCCTAAATTGCCATTTTCCAGATATTCATCTCCTTCTTAACACCACCTGTACTCCAAGAGTGCATCTGAAAAGAGATTAAGCAAAGAAGCAGAACTGGCCTCTGAAACGAAATTGTTTCTTGATTGCTTTGTAGGAAACCATTTCATTAGGCATGCAGCTACTCCTCCAGCATACAGAAGCAGAACTGTAAAAAGATTATCTTAATTTGGAGATCATAAATACCAAAATACAACATCCACTGGACAGCAGGGCTTACTGGCCTGCAAAATGTTATTGTGAATAAAAATGGGAATTTTCCATTATCATATATTCGTACAATTCGGTATGGATCCTTAAGGTATGCAAGTCCTTACCTAAAAACAACAAACCCAAGAACAACAACAAAACCAATGGGAGAAAAAAAAAAAAAAAGGCACAGAGGAGGACCTGAAGAGTTCAGATAGCCCAAGCCACATTCCAACGTAATCCAGATGGAGAATTTTCCAATCAGTTCCTCAGTCTCCAAGTAATCTATTCCAGAGCTCACAATTCTTGGCGCTCAAAATTATTCTGCCTATTCTTTGTCTGTTTTCTGTTTGTCTTTCTTTTTCTTCAGTATCTAACCCACATTCTTTCAGCTGTCTATTAAAATTCTTGTCCTATCCCTTATGAATAAAAAGTGTAGTATTGCTTCTCCCCTGGCATCAGTCTTTTACATATATGAAAATTTGTTTCTTGCATCAGTAAATAAAACATGATTCATTCAGACTTCTCAAAAGGTCACTTTTCTTAGATGTATTTTTATCTGTTCCCTTCCCTTAAACTACCATCTTTCTAGAATCCCAGTGCCTTGCCTACATCAATGTATGGACCCAAAACCTTTTACTGTTTTCACAGTCTGCACTTAGCTTGAGTACATCCTCACACAGCCTGCGCAAAATCAGAGGTTGACAAAGCAGTGGGAAAAAAAATGGAACATGCTATGAGGGATCAGAGACACAAAAAATCTAGGGAAAAAGTAATGTTGTTCCCAACTACACTCAGGGTTTTGTACCAATATTTTAGTCTACTGAGCTTAGTTTGACCTCATTATAAATATGAATTTATTTGTGCAGCATGATAAAAAAGGGCTGTGAGTCTACCAGAGGCTTCTAGCATAAGAAACTATATGAGGAAAACTCTATAAATCCACTATAAATAAGGAGAAGGAGACAAAACTATATACATATGCTTATCTGTACAGTAATTAACTTGCCTAATTTCAATAGTTCTTAAACTATACATTTTTATTACATTTTAACAAAGAATAAAACATTTTGCCTCTTGGAAAAGTTTGATGCAAAATCTTAACAACTGGACTACACTTTGAAATACTTCAGAATAAACTAATCTGTCATTGTTCTGAGTGATATATTCCACCAGGTCTGTCTCGATATCCTTCCATCCTGACCTAGACAGCTCTATACCAGCAATACTGGCTTCAAAAATCCCTAGGCAAATATTTCACAAACTCAAGATTAAATTGTCAAATTTTTGCCACTAGTGTTACTGGGAAGAGTCAGCAGAGTGTGCAACCTTAAGCAGAACACAATTTTAAAACAGCTAATAATGTAATAATGGGAAGAAGGCTGTCTCACATGGAATTTTTTAATTGTGAACTGATTTTCCACCACAACCGAAGATCTGAAAGCACAATTTGGACCCACTCTTTTTGTCATCGGGTCTTGGCCTTGACTTCATTCATGCAAGCCCTAGTGATGCTGAAGTCAATGGGGTTTTTGTCATTCAATTCTCTGGTCCATAATCAGATCTCATATCAGAAACAGTTATTTATTCCAGTCTTTGAAAAGTCTTTTCATCTACCCCAAGCAACTTGCTTTTTATTCCTCAGTCCTTCAGACCTACTTACACACACAAGAAAATTGAATAAACCAGATTTATTTAATCTCTATCAATTTGTCAATGCTATATATGGTTGGAACTGAAAGCCTCGGATTAACAAACTGAGGGAACATACACATGAACAACACACCACATCTCACCCACCCCTAACATGCTAATGCACATTTAAACAATAAGTAGCTATTCTTATATATAGCATCTGAGTGTCCACAAGGTCTTAACATATATTTAACAAATATACTATAAAACATGACTCATAAGCAAATACTGATACAGATGACTCACTTTTTTTAACAAAACCTCTAATACATCAATCAGAACATGGATTACATAAACATGCGCACACACAAAAGATAGATTGCTTCAGAAGGGGCAATTTGGCTGCTTCTCAGCAAACACAGATTAAAGCATACAAGCTCTAGTGCATAAAAGAAAGAAGATAAATAACCCCAAAAGGTCGCAGCACATACTCTGCGATCTGTGGATACTTATGCAACAAAAGATAAAACCTGCTTCTGTGAATAAAACTGAAGGATTGCAGTATTCAGTTTCAATAAGCTTTTAAACATGTATGAAAACATCACTGTACGTGCTGCTATATTTTTCTAGTAACAGGTACAGTTTTCTTATCCAGAGGAAATACAGTGATGGCTACAATTAAGTACCATGGCCACCTAACTCAAGGCCAAATATCTTCACTACATTGTGTTCCATAAAGGATACTACTGCTAACTCTTGGATTCCATTTATATTCCCAACTAATTCAGAAGTGTGCTTTTAAATCATATTTCTTTATACTGCAAAAAACATCAGAGATAATAAATCACCATAGTCCAACTTCTAGTATTATGGTATTAAAATAAATTCTCGGGAAGAATTTCTTCACTGAAAGGATGAAGAAAACATTGAAATGTACTGCCCAAGGAAATGGTAGAGTCACCGTCCTTGGAAGTGTTTAAGAAACAGCTGGCACTTAGTAGTATATGGTCTAGCTGACAAGGTGATATTTGGTCAAAGGTTGGATTTAGTGATCTTAGGGACCTTTTCCAACCTCAATAATTCAATATTCTAAAGTTACAAATGCAGATTCCTTAAAAAGAAGGAATCAGCTGTCAAAATCAACAGGAAATTTCTGTTATAGTTATTCATTGATTGGGAAATACTAATTCTACATTACCTTTCTTCCTGAATCTGAGATATTCATGGAAACAGAAAACAAGAGATGGACTGAAAGTGCCACAGAATCATCTTATTCTTTCGTCAGTCATACCACTAAAGAGTCTGTATTTAGCTGCATATTTCCATCATACATACATCAAAATACAACAGGCTCCTCAGCATCATTACCATATCTCTGCTTCCAGGGTTGATTTTTGAAAGCTAGGAATATTTTTGTGCTTTTCCATACTCCTGCCCCTTCCCAGCAAGTACTACAGCATTTCACTGCATACAGCTTAGTATACAGAGTCCTACATTTTCTATCTCAATCGTATATACAGAAGGTAACAGCCAACTGCTGAAATTCTGGCTATTAATATTTAATATATGACATATGAAATCATTACTGTTATTCCAGATAACAGATGATGTCTTTAATATCATAAACCAGCCAACTAGAAAAAAAAAATATATAAACTATATATATATATATATATATATATATACACACACACACACATATATACATATGTCTATATCTGAACACATAAAATGACTGTATAGACACAAGAGTACAAAATGCTGGCTTTTCCCAGATGGACAGGTTTGAAAAAGAAAAAAAAAATCTAGGTCTATAGAATAAGCAAGGTCTTCCAAATCACTTAAGCCAAAGTATCTACAAACTACAGGTGTGGGGCTTCTCCTCTGAAGGTGCTGAATTGAGCCTTTTTCTTGCAGAAGTGCTAAGAAGAAAAGATGTCCACACTGACACAAGGTCATCTATGGCAGAAAGAAGGATTCTGACTTCCGCAAAAATGGAAAACAAGTAGTTTCCAAAATATTTTCTTCAAATATTTTTAAATACATTTCACACCAGAATTGAGGAAAAAATAAAATTAAATGGAAAAAAAACCACCACCACAAACTTGTGGTTTGTTCTAATTATTTGCAGAGGCATACAAAAAATGAATGAACAGCACCATATCACACATGAAGACCTAGATGTTCATTTAGCTTTAATAATTTCATACTTCAATTGCCCTTCTGTAAACAGATAATAAAAGGCTGCTGAATCTTGCAGCAGTGCAAAATAAATTCAGTACAGTTTTAAGTATGCAGATACAATGATAAGTGAGCCACAGAGCAGCTTTGGGAAACAAGCAGTTTTGCGCACACTGCAGAATAAGGGTTCTGAAACAGAGGAGACGTGGGCAAAGTGAAATATTAAGCAGCTGATCTTTGTTAGAGCACTATCCCACCTCACACACAGAAATATAAGCATGACATGAAGAAAAAAAAGAAAAAGAGTCTATTCAAGTCAGACAATTTTGCTCTGTCAGCATTTTCTCCTGCATTGCTATTTGCCAATTTTGACATAACATATGCAGAAATTGCTCAATCATCATTCAGATTAATTCTAGTTTTCACTAAGCACTGCAGAAAATATTTTAATAGGAAAAAAAATTTACATCCTTATCATACACCACTTCCAAGTTTCCCTACCAAGTCTATTTTTTCCTTATTGGAAAAAAAAGATAAAGTTTTCAAAAAATTAATATTTTAAACATAAGGAGCCTAAAATTGAAGATGTGAGAACATAGCATAATAAAATTGACTTACAAAAAGAAGTGCTAGATATTTTATACTCTGTACTTTAAGACCATTGCCAAATGTTTCCTGTCTTTGGATAAAAAAAGTCTTCATTATGTACCATGAAGAGATCCTCTGTTTTGTATCACTTTGAGTTCCTTGTGTCAGATACAAATGTTGCTAATATACTAGACAAATCCTTTTGCAGAAATGGGTTATCATATAACATTCTTAGTGCATTTGTGCTCATTTCTACCACGACATGGTTAATGCAGACAGAACTGCACTCTTCTCTATGATCCTCAACAAGGCTATCAGATCTCACATCACTTTCACGAGTTCTCAGTCAAGGTTTTTTTCCAATAAGGTGACACCTTAATTTAGAAGTATTAGGATTATTTTTATAATTAAGACTCTGATATAATTTAGAAGAACCTCAACGACAGCAAAACAAAATATTCCTATTTTATTAACTCATTTAAAATGTGAACCAGAGAATAAATCTTAAAATTTATTAACTCAGACTGAAAAACTTACATATTATAGGTTGAAGCTTAACTATCACAGGCTTTCTTCTGCAATTCCTATCTATTTCTTAAGTTGCCAATATTAGCATAAGAGAAGCACAAAGGCAGATTGCAATGGGAAAAGTAACATCTATGTTTATCAAAATGCACATACCTCAATAAACTGTTTTCTTAAACTTCCAGTGAAATAAACTGGATTTCCTAAATATCATCTTTTGAAAGGCGGTATCATTCAGAAGTTAGCAAGCCGATACTTTACAAGTTTAATCATTCCTACAGAATTTATATAGGTTTTTAAAAATAAATCCACCTCTAGCTTCCAATACTAATCTCATATTTCCTTCCCTGATTTAAATTACCAGTATCAAAATGTAAGCGTTTGCCAACTATCAAACACACAGATCTTTCAGTAAACCAGGAAGGGAGGGACAGAAGCATTTTTGTCTTCCAGATGTAAAACAAAACATTTTGGACAAATTTCTTACCCAACTTCCAATCCTAAGTGAACCTGAATGATAACTGCTGTAAATCCATCAGCAATTTTCTGGGAGTTGTTTTCTGGTTGGTTGGTTTTGGTTTTTGTTTGTTTGGGGGGGTTTTGCGGTTTTTGTTTGGGTTGGGGTTTTTTGGGGGGTTTGTTTGTTTGTTTGTTTGTTTTGATGGTTTGGTTTTTTTGGTTGGTTGGTTTTTGGTTTTTTTGGGGGGGTTTCTTTTGTTTGTTTTTTGGGGGATTTTTTGTTTGGGTTTTTCTTCTGGGATGGATGGATTTAAAGCAAAGGAACAAAACTCTGAACAAAAAAAATGAAAATTAAAATAATAACTAAAATATACTCCCAGTGAAGGTGGGAGTTCAGAGGGAAAGCATACCAGCTATGAATAAAAAAAAAAAAGGAAAATAGAAGCCTATAGCAAATATACTACAAGTTAATGGACCACTCTGACCCAGAGGGACACTCATAGGATGTGTCTTTGGATGCAAGCCTCGATACTGCATAAATCACAAATGAATAAGCATTATTCAAGCCTTTTCCAAGTACTCTGAAACAAGTAAAATTATGCTTCCAGTCAGAACAGCCAAAACTGCTCAAAATAAGTTCACAAGCCATTAGAATTTTAAAATGGCAAAGTCAGGGAAGTCCTTCCCTCCACAGCACTGTCACCTGTGCTTCACCTCCCCCAGATCCCTGACATCCTTTCACTTCACACCCTCCAGAACCCTTCTCCAAAGACAAGAACCAAGTGCTGCCATTCCCTGTAGGTAGCTGAACACACCAAGAAGCTGAAACCACAAGTTGCTGCCCTCTCTCAGCTCCTTGAGGAGTCAACACAGAGCATGAGAGCAGCAAGGAAATCCAAGGGAAACCAGCACCTCACAGCACCCATGGCTGACAGCATGACAAACCTGACCGGAAAGCTCTCAAGTGCCTCATAAAATACTTCCCTTTACAGAACTGTCTGCATTCAAGCTAATTTGGGAAGAGTGACACCAGCAAGTTGAGGAGGGCATCATGTACCCACATTTGGCCCCAGTGAGGCACCCATGGAGTGCTGAGCCCAGCTCTTGGCTTCCCAGTGCGTCAGAGATATGGACATACTGGAGCAAGGCCAAAAGATGATGAAGAGCATCTGACAAACAAAGAGAGGCTGAGATAGCTGGGACTGCTCAGCCTGGAAAGGTGAAGGCTTACCAACATGTATAAATACCTGCTAGGGAGAGTAAAGAAAACAGAGCCAGACTTTCCTCAGTGGTGCTCAGTGACAGGACAAAGAAAGATGGGCACAAATTTAAATACAGGATACTTCATTGGACTAAAGAAAAAAATTCCTTGCAGTGAGGGTGGTTGAACACTGGCTCAGGTTGCCCAGAGAGTTTGTGGAGTCTCTGCCCTTGGAGATATTCTAAACCCAACTGGACACATCCTGAGAAGGGTGTTGGTTCTGATGGCCTCCTGAGGTACCTTCCAGCCTCAACCATTTAGTGGTTCTGGATACACTAAGATCAAATGACCATCCTGCTGCTTGGTGCCAAATAAGAATGGAAATACAGCACATATACAAAAATCAGCAAACACAAAGATTATTAAGTCTCCAACTTAAAGCTACACTGAAAGAGCAGAACTAAAATAGCTAGGGCTTCGGCTTATAATTTGTTGTCCTTGACCTCCCTCTCTCTTAAGGTCCCTGTGCTATTTAATGAGGTGACATTTTGTAAAGCCAATTTCTAGTTTCAAAAGAACAATTTAATGAGTCAAGGGGGTGCCAACTTGGCCTCAAAACTGAGGAACGGGTTGATTTTTATCTCATTCTCTTTAAACACTCATTCTGTCCCTGCTATTTCTCTCCCAAACACACATTTATTTCTCTCATTCCTTCTGCATGCTGTTTAATCTTTTGCATCCATCTGGAATAACCCTCCCCTGTCATCACTGTATCCTGAATCACCAGCAAGTGACATTCTTGAAGTAATAATTTAAGAGTCATTTTAACAATGCAGTCCCTGCTTCTTGCTTCACACTAACTTCTATTTTTTGCTCCAAAAACAAAAGGCAATGTCATCCACAACCATATTAAGACCCTCACTGCAAAGCTGTAATTAGTCTTCTTTCAGGCCTTGCCAACATTTCTTTTTAAAGTGGTAGTAAAAATGTTTACAAACAAGCACATCTCACCAGTACTCCGCCTAGGAATGCTTCCAAGGCAAGATCTCACAAGGAAGGTGTGTAAAAGTTGGAACAATTTTTCATAACCTTCGTAGTTCAGGTGATTTATAGCAGTTGGTTTTAGAAATTGCTACCAGTAAGTACAAGTGGGACAACAACAGGTGTACTCTTTTTAAGGATAAGTGATTTCATTTTTCTTCCCACTGCCCATTTTCTTCTATCTCCTCATCATTTCCACTTGCTTTGCTATTTCCTCCTCAGCTCTCCTATTAATTCAGTCCTTAAGTCCAATTCTCACCTGCTTACAGCTGATGTTGCTACTAGATATGTTTAGGATGAAGAAGAAAAAAAAAATGCACAAACAAAAAACCCAAGCACTGCAAGTTGTGCTTTGAATACTGATCCACATAAACCACAGGATTTTCCGCATGCATTTAATTAATGCCCTTTCTATTGTCCTCGGTACTCTTTCCTTGTTTACCTTTCAGCAAGATCTCCAGTGGACTCTTGGATTTTTCATAACATCAAGCTATTTTCCCAGGCAAGTTCTGAATTATTTTAAACTAAGTGCTATTAATTCTACAAAATAAGATTGAGAAGCAAGGAATGGATGCTTAAGGCACACATTCTACTTTTAACTCAGAGCTGGAGAAAACACAGAATTTAAATTTAGAGCACATAAGCTTGGCTGTTCTTCTGTGAAGACGAGAATGAAAATATAGCAATGCTGCAGATTCTCAGCAAAATAATTTAAATAAAATATTAGTGCTGCTTTACATGCCGTAAGCAGGACTACAGATAAAAGCACTTTTCAGCTTCAAGTGAAGCAGCTAAGGAGAAAAACAATCCAACTCCTTCCTTCCCTGCAAGAGCCTACCAGATCTGTCTCTGCAAAGGAGACCTACATGAGATTTTGTAAATCTTATCACATCTTTCTGCATCCTCATTCTCTAGAAAATCCCTCCAAGTCTGCTGGTTTTGCTATATTAATTAAGGAAGAAAATAATTATTTTTCAAATGGCATAAAATTACCCAAATCATTTTGACCTGTGGAGGTCAAAGGGAAAGGATGCATAAGCCAATTCTGGCACTGACTATAAAGGCACAACAACTTTGAGCAATCTGGGGCCATACAGGCACCAGTGCCTTCTTCAGCTGCAACTGAAAGACAACATCCAGCAACTACCTAAATACTTTGTGTTAACTTGCTTCAAGAACACGTCATCCTGAAGGAATGGTTTTATCAACATATAGCATATTATAAAAGAAGTGACTCTAGAACAGCTGAACTTACCTACATACTGATCTTTAGAAAATCCAAGAGCCTGATGTTTTAAAAAAAATGAGGTGATCAATTGAGGCCATCAAAACAAACAGGTACAAGGTTGCTGGTGGACAAATTGAGTAAATCAAGACAGGAAAGAGCATGAATACAGTGCCCAAATAGAATACTGCACACCATTTTTCCCTGTTCAGGTAGTACATTGCCAGTTTATAGTTTAGTCAGCAGTTTTGTCACCTTTCAGAACCCTTTAAATTCAGTATATATTCAAGCAGGGACAACAAAAGTTCACACGATTTGCTCCTATACCCAGAGCTGAAGGAACAGTTGAATCATCCACATGACCTACTATTCATCAGAGAATCCTCACTTGGATGCCTTAAGAACAAAATGACTGGGCAACTCTCTTCTCTCAGAAAACACTGGAAATAAAAGGGGAAAAGAGTGCAGAAAACCTGCTCTCCTTGTCATGCGTCACTCTTATCTTTTGGCTTGAGAAACACCAGGATTTTCCTTTAAGATTCCTCAAGAAGCATTTGGAGCTGCGACTGTATTGTGACCTGATGAGAGCCAAAGCTCGTTCTAAAGATGGCAGCCCACCGATTATCCCTGCTATGCCAACAAACCTTGACACTGATAAATTCTCATAAACAAAACACATTATTACATAACTGAAGTTATGTGTAAAATAGTACTTTGAAGGTACCATCATGCTGCACAAACTTGAAAGCTGTCCTCTAGATTTTCTAAGACAAAATCTAAGGACACATTCATTGTCAGGTTGGACAGAGCTCTGAGCAACCTGTTTTAGTTAAAGATGTCCCCGGTCATTGCAGGGGGGTTGGCCTATTTGACTTTTAACAGTCCCTTCCAACCAAAACTAGGGCAGAGAGGCCCCGCAGAGAGACCTCAACAGACTGGCCATCACCAACCATATGAATGGCAAATGATGGGCATATGACAGGCAATCATCAACCATATGAAGTTTAACAAGGGGAAGTGCTGGACTGTGCACCTGGGATGGGGAAACCCTGATTGTGTGTATAGACTAGGAAGTGAGAGGCTGGAGAACAGTACTGTGGAACTGGGACGGCCTCACCTTGAGTCCTGTGTGCAGTTTTAGGCACCACAATAAAAAATAAAAAAAAGCAAGCTATTGGAGACTGTTCAGAAGAGGGCCATGAGGATGGTGAAGGGTCTGAAGGGGCAGCCATATGAGGAGCAGCTGAGGTCGCTTGGTCTGTTCAGCCTAGAGGAGACGGAGGGGAGACCTCAGTGTGGTCTTCAACATCCTCACAAGGGGAAGCAGAGGGGCAGGTACCCATCTATTCACTCTTGTGACCACTGACAGGCTTTGAGGGAACGGCATGAAGCTGAGTTGGGGGAGGTTTAGGTTGGATGTCAGGAAAAGGATTTTCACCCAAAGGGTGGTTGAGCACTGGACAGGCTCTTCAAGCCTGAAAAAGTTCAAGAAGTATTTCAACAGTGCTCTCAGACACATGGTGTGATTGTGCAGGGCCAGGACTTGATGATCCTGATAGGTCCTGTCTAATTCAGCATACTCGACGATATTATGATTACTCCATTATTCTAAAAAAATATGTATAGCACAAGCGTAGCCATTGCGACAATAATCTGATTTATAATGCATTTCATTTGCTTGCTAAAGAATGTGAAATTAACCTGTGTCACCACCATTTGCTGTCATTAGTTCAGCACTTTCTTGCTGAACAAATTCTGCCTGACGTGAACTTCAAAGAGCTTATACGATGAGGACCTTGGGTAAAGGATTCCTGAGGAAGAAGTGGCAGCTCACCACAGATCTTTCATAGCCTCAGTCTTCTTCAAGGAAAAACAAACAGAAATTGCTTCAATCACCTCCTCCTTAATCTCTGGCAGAGCAACCCAAGTAGACAGGAAGAGGAGATGACCATGCTGTGGGAACACAGCTTTTATAGGGCAGAGCACATATAAATTCTCCAGTCCTGGAAACTTCTGTGAGTGACAGTAAACAAGCTGTATCAAGAGAGAGGAATTATACTAGCACTCCAAATTTAGTGGTGCCTTTCTGTTTTATCATGCAATGTTGGCATGGACTACAGTTCTAACAGACCATCTTTCCTCACTTAAGCACTAAAATACTTTCACCAAATTCAGTATTAAACAGTTTAAGAAAAAACTGTCTCAAGAAAAGGGATGTCCTGAAGTCATCCCAAATCTGCCTTCAGACCAGAGTAGTCCCTAAATATAAATCATATCCATGTGGGGTCTAACCTCCAGCGGACTTTAAGGAGGCAACCTTTCTGTAACAGCTCTTCTAGGGACCACTAACAGTGTAACATAACACATCAATACATCTTCTCTAAAAATTAAAAAGGGAACAAAAATAGTCTTGGAGCTTTCTACACTGATTTCAAAGAGACTTCAGCTGAGTAACTTCAAAATGACAGTTCTGCTTTAGTCTCCCAGATTAGCTTGTTAAGTCTACGAGCACAACACTGGAAATGGCACATCTAAAGTAATAAAGCAAATAGATGCAGACATGAAATTTGGAGTTCTATCCCAACAATAAACCAAAAAACAAAACAAACAAACAAAAGATGCAAGAGGCTAATAAGGTTGCAGCTTTGCTTTTTTAATTATTCTTTTCAAAATATCATTCAGCTGTATCACACTCCTCAAATAAGCTAATGCAGCCAAAGTTAAGTCTCAGAAAACACTTAGAAGACCATACTCTTGAAAGGTCTCCTAATTTTAGTAGGAAGCAGTTGCATATCTGTCAACAAGCCTTTGCAACCAAAATAGCTATTGCCATCAAGGAGACCAATTTGCAAAATTTAATCAACACCTCAGTCTCCTTACATATTTGTCATTAGTGATTAGCTTCAATACTACCTTTTCTCATTACACAATGTTTGCAATTATCATTAAAAATACATAATTTTTTAAAGTACATATAATTTTATATATATTTGCAAACTAGCAATCCTACAAATCAGCATGCTTATAGCAAACAAGAAAGACCTTAGGAACATGCTATAGGACCTACAATAAGACCTGAAAGCTGTATTGAATAAACTACATTTGAAAAAGCTGCAGAAAGCATGAGTCTCAACTATTCAACATATCCAGTCTGCACAGCAACACACAAATTTCTTGAGTCATGAAAAGCACCGCTGATTTTACAAACCAAATACATTGGACTTAACATTAAATAGCAAACCACAGTTTGCTTTTGCTTTAAAAGTCCTCATGCCAAGCACAGTTTCTCCTAGCCTTTTCACTTCTTCCGCTGAGCCCCTTTCCTCCCCTTTGGAGCCCACACCAGGCTCGTCACTCTGACTTTAAATGTGTGACCTCAGCATTTCCATGGCTTGGGATCCGCCTCACAGAGCTGTCACGTCTTAGAAACAAGGTCTTCATTTGTGCTCCCTCTTCTGGCTTTACAAGCACACGGCACAGCCACAGCAGGGGAGCATGGAGACCACCCCAACACAGGCACCGCTCTCTGCGGTCCCTCCTCCCCAAAAAACAACGCAGGGCCACAAAGGAAGCATTCACAGCCTGTGCACTACCACCTGCTGTGAGGGAACATGCTATCGAAATAACCCCGATCACTACTCATGAGAGTGATTTATTTTATTTCACTGCTCAATGCAAAACAGCAAGTACGCAACTTCCAAGGACGGCACAAAAATAGCTTCCAGCTAATTTTTTAAGCCTATCCTAATGTTAATTTTAGCTTTGGAAAAGCATCACGTGTAACAGAACACACAGTCCAGTACCTTCCACAAGGAAAAAACCCAGTGACATTAAAGGCTCATATTTGGATATGTCTGACATAAGAGGCTTTCATTTTCAAGCTTAGAATGCATTTTAATCATTTATATACTTATAATAAAAATAAGAAATTAGGTTATTTAGCTGTACTGTCTTTGGCATCAATGAAATACAGGAAAATGAAGGGGGGAAAAAGGCCAACTGCACCGTAGCTGACTGTTCCAGTGTAATGTTGTACTGCAGTGGAGGTCTATTTTGAGAAAACTATAGTTGCCAGTAGCATAGCCCTCTTAAGTCATTTTGGTAGAAGCTGTCAAAATACATGTTCTTTGGAGTCTTGCTGGATTTGGAACACTTTATCTGGCTTTATTTTACAACAAACTGAAAATCTGTGACTACCCTCTAATAAAAGTATTTGAAAAAATGTTAAGTCTGGGAGAAAATAGAGCAAGTAAAATAATATCCAGATTTCTCAGGAACATGTGGGATATGTGCCACAAAGTAGGACTAAAGAGAGGCAAAGTTGAGTAGGGAAGGGAGGAACATAGCGTAGGCACCTTTCTACGTCAGAACGACTTGGGAGTTCTTAATGGAATGAGATCGAGAGAAGCTGCAGAAGTTGCTGGCTGTTGGGAGCCCTGAGCCACATCTCGGCTCTGCATGCCTGTCTTAGAATGAGAGAATAAAAGCCCTGGATAAGCCCAGGAAAAGGGTCTGGAATCAAAGGAGTCCCTTTCCTAGGCAGCTAATTACAACTACTTAACAGTCAGAAATTTTATTCTTCACTACTCCATTTTCGTTCTTGTATTTGCAGCTGAATTCTTTCTTCCTGGAATAACCTAATGCCTGGTAGTCAGGAGCGACAGATGTTGGCTCAGGTCTCCAGTCTTCAGAAGGGATATGAAATGCACAAAATCCAAAGAAGGGCAGAAATTCTGCAACACCATTGTGCTTAATGATATTTTCTACTAGCTTCTGCCAAATGGTTTCCCAGATCTGCTCATCAGGGACATCTGGTATTCTGTATTAGCCAACATGAACTAGCCTGGAACAGTCAATAGCCTCAGGAATGTGGTGTAAATTTTCTTACCTAAGGATGCTTCTTTTTGTGATAACAAAGTTACTTGGACTCTTCTGCAGCTTTGGAGGTCACCAAAATTTTAGAATATATTACATCATTGCAAATGGGCTCTAGAGTTCACCTACACATTTGCCTCAGCAGCTATCAAATCTCATTTGGCATACAGCCTTTTTAGTTTCTGAAATGATTTGTTCAAATGATTCTGCATGGTCTGTAGACAGCTCCAGAAACATTGCTTATAAACTCACACAGAAGGCAAGTTAATGTATGTGAAACCAGATAACAGCAGTTCACTTTTGTATACCAAATAGCAAACGTAGGGGCACTCCAGACTAGGTAGATTATCTCTTGTCCTCCACATTTTTTTATTTATTCTACAGTTCCTATAGACATGTGAACATTTAAGCTACTGGGAAAAAACCACAAAAACAACAAACAAGCAACCTGAAGAAATCTAAACATGAATCATCATAATTTAATTTACCAACAAATGCTCATCAGCCAACCAACAGCATGTCTTCCAGATTCTCATCACTTTATTTACTGTTTATCCTCTCTAAGTGGAAAAATGGTGTTAGAATTCAATTTTGGTTTTACCAATATATATGGACTACTACATTCTAAATACCCTTCTAATTACCGTTTATATTAAGAATTAAGTGCTATGCTGCGCAGCCCATGGAAAATGGATGAAAAGACACTTTTCCAAATGAAGCATATGAAAGCTTAAGGTTCATGTTTTCTTTGTGGTACCAATATGTTAATGCCAACAAATAGAATAGAACATTTTCCAAAATGCTATTCATCATAATGCCATATCCATACTAAGGCCAAATACAGCTGGAATCTGTAGCAAACTGACCTTTGAACCTTTTTACCTAATTTCACCAGCTACAAGTCAAATTACATGCCACAAAAATGCAGATGCTAACACATTTTCTGCTAAATCAGACTATAACATTCCAGGAAAATCCAACTCTTGACGGTATTTAAGGCTTGCAAAGAGCACCAAAACTGAACAGGTGTTCATTTTGGATGTACACATTGTTCCTAAAACTTCTCCCTCTTAAGTCTGTTATGTCTTTTCTTCCTTTTTTTTTTTTTTCAAACTGCTCTGGAGGTCCAAAATTTTTGATGGAATAAGGGTAAGTATTAAACCCATGCTCTACCTCACCCAAAAACTCAGTCTTGTGTATCTCTAAGAAAGTGTCCTTTTTTCATCACTTTCCAAATATTCACCAGCATGTGGAAGTTGTTCCTATCCTTCAGAATTTTTTGTTTTAAACAGTATCTGAAACTACGTGCAGTGTTCCAGGTAAGCATGGATTGTCTCACCAGATTTTTGAATCTATTCCCCATTACAGTGGAAACCAAGCAACTCTAAAAAACACCTGCAAAGTCCATTCCTTATCCAGTGGATGAACAGAACACTCTGGGTTTAGATCCTGCCATTGAATGTTGATAGGTTTTCTACAAGTAACTCAGGAAAATATAAAGGTTTATTTTG